>CM048747.1:187322600-187755100 GCA_026315105.1 Locusta migratoria
CAGCTGCTCATCTTGGATGAACTGTTTCAGCAGTACAGTGGGTTTGTGCAGAATGGTTCATGGAAAATCTTATGATGAAATGGGTCAGATCGCACCGTCAAGACCACCCCATGCCCCCCCCCCCCCATGAGAAGATTAAAACCTCATGCAAATGACATTGCAGGACAGATCTGTGTTTTCCTTGACTCTGGCATAACAGTGGAAAAGTGTAACACATCATACACTATTAGGGGTGACGGTCCATCGCCATTTATTATGTCATGGGTTACATGCATCTCAAATTCTCTGCTTGGTTTTACTAAAGTGCAGGAACATGCTAGATGGTTATGATATATTAAACGACATCATTTTGGAGAGGACTGTAATTAGGTAGTGTTTTTGGATGACTCCAGGTTCTGGTTATTTGAAAATGATGGTTGCTTTTAGGATTACTGCAGACAGATGGCACGATAGTGACTGCATTCTCACAAGTCATACACCACCAACTCAAGGGCTTGTGTGTGGGATGCTATTGAGTAGAACTACAAACCACTGTTGGTAAGTGTCCAGGGCACTGTAAATACCTATGACCTATGTGAATGACATCCTGTGACTCATGTCCTTTCTACACGACACCCCAGATGCAGTTTTTCATCAAGACAGTGGACAACCACTTGTTGCTTTTTGAACACATGCCTTCTTGAAGTCACATGGCAACAGCCTTTTGCCCTGTTCTGTCAGATCAGCTGATTTATATTTACCTAGAATTGATTTATCTGTGACCCACTTACAACTCCCTTTAGACAAGGCTTCTCAACACCTGCTTGTCATCAACATGCCTGTCAGCCTGTGTGAATATCTACAGTTACCTTTCAGAGTTGCAAACACTCTGTCAATATTTTAGCATTTCTTGGAACAACTTGAAGCACCAGTCCTTAGGTGTTCTAATTACTTAGAAAATATTATGGAACTGGGATGCATCAACCGGGGAACATTGGCATAAGTTTTTGCAACTTTTTTCAGACTTGCGAGTGGCTGGCTCAAAGTGTAATTTAAGAAAGTACAAATTCTTTCAACCATGCATTTTTTACTTCAGTTTTGACTCTCAAATATGTGTTACAGTCCTCTCCATGTCTAGTCACTTTCCACCCAGGCAACATTTGGTCTTAGCCACTGATGCCTTTCAATACGGGTAAGGGGCTGTTCTAGCCCATAGGTGTTCTGATAGTTCAAAGACAACTATCACTTATGGACCAAAGACATGGACAGTCTTTGAAGACATTTCTCTTTCTGTACGGTACTCATTTCACCACATTGCTGATAATAAGCATTTGGTTTCCCTCTTCAGCCCCTCTGCTTTGTTGCCAGATAAAGCTGCTCAGGGCTCTCCACTCATCCATGTTTAATTATGAGATCCATTTTGGTCTGTAACCCAAAATTCTAATTCAAACACATTGTCTCTACTTCCGGTGCGTTCAAACCAGGGTTTGGATCAAGATGAGCTAATGTGTTTCCACATCAGCATTGAAACTCAACAAATGGTGGATGGTTTTCTGGTAACTAGATTGTGGATTACACGAACAACTGCTGCAGATGCCATTTTACTTAAGGTAGTTACATATGCCCAAAAAGATTGATCCCCTCCACAACTCATACTAAAATTTCCAACATTGTTTTTAACAGCAACACATCATCAATAAAGAAAAAACAGACTACTCAGCACCACAGGTGTAGTACAGTCAGCTGGTCGTTTAGAAATTTTCATCCTTCTACATGCTGATCACTGTCACACACAATTTCTAGCCAGGCACCATGTGCTTTGGTGACATCACACATTTCATTGCTCTTTGTTATCAGTGTGCGGCACATGAAACTGCTTCCCGAGCATTGTTGTCTCTTGTCCAATGCCTTCTCAGGTATGGGAACACATATATGTGGATTTCACCAGCTCATTCTTGAATGCAAATTGGTTATTGGTAGTGGATGCATTCTCCTGCTTTCTTTATGTCTTTCATTGTGTATTGATATCTACATCTGCTACAAAGGTATTTTCTATCGAAGGGTTCCCCATAAAGTCAGTCACTGACAACAATCTACAACATTAATCAGGAGGATCATTTAATTTTTCACCCTTCACAGTATTTGACTCATTACGACCCTTCCAATGCACCTCAGTCAAATGGGAAAGTAGAAGATTAGTTCAAAAATTTGTAACCCAGAATAAACATGTTGCTCAATCATACTCCGAGACTGTCTTGGATCTTTTCTTATTTTTGTACAAATTCACATCTGTTGGTGAGAAGAGCCCAGTGGAACTACTACTCATGCATCCTACATTGGAACATCGAGCTGGACTGCCAATGTGTCCCATTTATAACCCAGGTTGGCTCGCTGGTACACGGATTTGGACATCGCCCCACGTTGATCCCTGTGCTCATCATTAGACACTTCAGACACTGACTCTATGAATCCACACAATTGATGGCCTAAGCTCCGAACATCACGGTCAACTTCACCATTGCATTGTGGATCGAGTGCCACCTGCATTACCCTTCTGCCAAGGGCGTCCATCTGCTGGTTCTGTACTCAACCACCTCTTCTGTCCAATCAAGGGCAGCTGTCTTCATGTGGGGCAGCAGCAGAACTGCCTTTTTTTTTTGTTTTCCAATGGCATCGCCAGTTCTCTTCACTTAATCTCCATTGGGTGCCTTCATTGTCACTAGTACCTGATTTCGAGATGTAGACAATACAAGCCTTATCCAGATTACCATATAGCCTATTGAGGAAGGGTAGGTGACAAATCTGCCCACATGATAAACATTTTCAATCCTATGAACTTTTAGCAGTGCATTACCTGAGCCAGTGTCTAGAGGACTCTGTAGAAGATGACATGGAAGTGTCCAGAGTTTGTTCTCTCCTTTGAGAGCAGATAAATGTAGTAACATGTGCACGTGTGATTCAAAGAGGTCACAATTGCAAGCAGTGATGGCCGTACCCATCACAGAGGCTGCAACAAATGACAGCTGTTGGTAACACTATGACCAACAGTGCTTGTTGTGCAAGCTCTAATTGTTGGAATTCATTATAGAATTAATGCCTCCGCTAAAATTTATTATCTTTGCCGTGGTTGCTATACAAGATAATTTTTTGATTCGATGTGTAATGAGTTTCATGTTCTTTCTTTTCTATTCGTTCTGTGCTGGAATAAAAGTGTATTTTTGTGTTTCAAACCGTGACCGCTTTCTTCCTTTATATAAAAAATAAATAAATAACACTAATTAAGACCATGAAAAACTATAGTTGATCTAATTTTTCTGTGTTTGTTTTCCAAGGGTATTGACTTTCTCATTTTATATGCTAAGTTATTGTTGTATATGCTGGCCTTGTGGGAGATTATGGTAAGATCAAATAAAAAACTAGGTGAACACAAGTAGAAATTGTGCTCTGAATTTAATTATTTGTGTGGCAGTTTCCAAGTATCAAAGTATGTGACATAAATGGCCCCTTATGTTGTTCGCTTAGATTTAGAAGCTGAAATTTTTTATACTGTCAAGGTAATATAGATCTCAACATTTGACATAAATTTCACCTTGATATTTCTTCCAATTCCTTTGAAAAAAGGACTAAGAGACCGATGAACTACAAAGTTATTGATTAAAGTCGGGTGGCCTTATGTCTCCTAGATGGCCAAAAAAAAAAAATGTTTCCACGTTGTAGCTCATCCAATTAATGTGAAATATTTGTATATTAACTCCTTGAGCCTCAGACAGGCATGTAGAAAACACAAGTCACATATACAGAACTTTTAAATTTTCAGCCTTTCATTGTTAAAAATAGTCGGGCCCAGTGGTCTTGGGGTAAAGCACTCAACTGTAAACTGAAGGGTCGCGGGTTCAAAACCCAGTCGGGCCTGCATTTTAACCCATCCTTCACCTCTCAATGCTGTGAGGAGTCACCAGAAACAAAAAATGGTTCGGATTCCACATTGAACTGTAGGTCCCCTTTCCATGGTCGGATAACTGGGGTAGAAGACTAGGGACATGCAACTCACCGAAGTGGCATCCAGTTGTTGTTGTTAAAAATAAAGAAGTATAGAAATACATTTTTTAAATACAAAAATGGGTAGCACACAGATTAAAGAGACATTTCAACGTAGAAATTCTGTTGTCAAATTTTTAACTTGCATGCACAAATCTTCATTATAACTCAATCTGTTACTGAAAACCAGAACAAAATCCCCATAATAGTGCATGAGACTTTTAATGGATTAGAAATGCAATGTAAGTTTGTAACAGCAAAGAAATAAAAAAAGAAATAAAAATTTTAAAAAAAATCCTTCTTCTTACAAAATGTAATTATTCCATGTCAACTGGAAGTACTCTTTAGTTGTTGACAAATAAGTTTATGAACATCAAAAAATTGCTATGTCTTTGTATTACATTGATTGAGAAGATTAAATTTTTTTAATTTTATTTATTTATTTATTTATTTAAGAGACTGTAGGCTTAAGTATGTGACAACTCGACACTTCTAATAGTTCCCGAGAATAGGGATATAGAAAACAGACAGGCGAAGAATGAAATGATACTAAAATGATCAGTTTTTATGCCTTAGCTTCTGAGGGACTGGTGACCCCCTAGTTAAATATTGACTAACAAATAAAGCTGCAGTAGTATCAGGCAAATGCAAGCCAAACATGTAAGAAACAGAAACTTGTGACATTAGAAAGCAAAGTGTGCAATGGAAAGCACACAAATGAATAGAAAAAGGCAATCTTCTTGAGCAGAAGACACTGGGAACAAATTTGTGAAGAAGAAGAAAGAGAGAGAGAGAGAGAGAGAGAGAGAGAGAGAGAGAGAGAGAGAGAGAGAGAGAAGCAAGAAACGTTTACCCTTGTCACTGTATTTTGTATGTGATGCATGGCGAAAGAGAATGTGCAGAGGTAGGCTGAGCACATAGAATTTATTTGCACTCAAAGAAAATTTATGTAAACCATAAAGTGAACAAAATGCTTCCCAGTATGAAACATAATGTAAGTCTAATGACAGCTATTACAATACAGTGTTGCAGTATATTGTCAGTTACTATTGTAGCACAGCCATCATACTGGGGATATCATTGGTTTCACTTGCTGGCTTCTTTGGCTGACTCTCTCATTGGCTTCTCTGGTCACACAGGATTGTGTTGAGAAGCCATAGATGGGACTGGAAGGTTCATTACTCACACATCCTGCAGAATTGTGCTAGTGTTGGTAACGGCAATGCTTTACTACCCTCATATGCCACAGTGGCCATCATAGGCAAGACCCATTCCGGCCACATGGCAGGCTCCTTAACAGGTATGCAGACCAAAAGAGAGTTTCATAAATTATACCCACAGCATACCAACCAGTTCAATTCGGGTTATGGGACTGGATTGACAGTTTGGTATATTCCACATAAAGGAAGGCTACTGGACACCAAACATCAAAATTCAAGCGTATGTTGGAGAAGAAACTTTGTGGACTTTTCTGCAAGGCAATCTCATGTCCAAGCAACTAGATGAGTTGGTGTTGTCAGCTCTTAAGAAAGTACTCATTTTTGCTCCCACTCCTATATCCACACCTATCACAGATGTTGTCAGCTCAGTGGAACAGGTAACTGCACATCTTTGCTCCCACACCAGATGCTTGAGGGGAATGTCCGTAATTGCCATTATCAGACCTGTAAATATATATATAAAATCATAGTCAATAATGGAGGATAGGTAATAACTCACCGTAATGAGGCTCTCTGAGCTGCTGACAGACACGAAAATAGATAATCACATTCATACAACTTAAATTTTCGGCCATGGCCTTCGTCAAAAAAAGAAATCCCAGGAGTGGGAGGACTTACCTTAGGGGAAAAAAAGGAAGGTAAACAAATACTCACACATATCCAAACGCAAACACACCTAGACAGACATTTGTAAAAAGCAAAGAAGTTGGACAGAGATACCACTTGAGGGAGAGGCTCTGTCCACAGAACCGAAGCAAAGGTGCTAAAGATGGTGGGCGGGAATTTGAATTTAGCGGAGGTTGAGACCAGGTGGGCAATGGGAGGGGAGAATAAGCTGAAGGGTAAGTTCCCATCTCCGGAGTTCTGAAAGGTTGGTGTCAGTGGGAAGTATCCAGATAACCCGAACGGTGTAACACTGCGCCAAGATGTGCTGGCCATGCACCAAGGCATGTTTAGCCACAGAGTGATCTTCATTACCAACAAACACTGTCTGCCTGTGATCGTTCATGCGAATGGACAGTTTGTTGCTGGTCATTTCCACATAGAACGCTTCACAGTGCAGGCATGTCAGTTGGTAAATCACATGGGTGCTATCGCAAGTGGCTCTGCCCCTGATTGTGTACACCTTTCCGGGTTACTGGACTGGAGTAAGTGGTGGTGGGAGGGTGCACCAAGTGAACATGGTCTTCATACCACCAACTAAATTGGGGCCACTGCTTGGAAGTGTGAAAAATGACTTGGGAGTGAAGAAATCCGGAGTGTAAAAAAAAAAAAAATCACCTGACCAAGAGGTGTGAAATTCGTAGATGGTACATACTATCGAAGATCAGTGCTGAAAATGCCAGTGGTACACAAGATTGCAGCAGCCTAACAAATTGGTCATTGCGAAACATTTCTCTGATGTGATTACACAGAATGGATTATGACCACACATAGTTTATGACAAAGAAGTTGAGCTTTTGGAACTGTATCATAGAGGTATCCATTGAGATTCAAATAATGTGGCCACTAATAAATTGTGATAGTGGGTACAGATTTAGTAATGCACAGGACCTCACTATTGGTCAATAAGAGGCAGAGGTACCAACTATGAATTGAATTTGGGGGATGGAGGAACAAAAGAGGTACCGCCAGCATGCACATTTATGTACAAACTCTGAACACAACACCCAGTTGGCAGGAGGAATGAGGCAAAGATGCTGAGCGTGGTCCTCTGCTAGAGCAGGAGGAGATAAAAATGTGGAGCCAGCCACAAAATCAGACAGTTCATCAGCATACCTGCTGATTGCCATATCATCGTTTGTCAGAATAATGTGCCTGTTGGACCTTGACATTAAGGAGCCACCTGTCCATTATTTCAATGTGTTAAAATCTACTTCTTTTGCTAAAACACATCAGAGTTTGCTAATAATCATATCACTAATATTTTAATGCTGTTGAAAATGTGACTTAATAGTATTTAGTAATACTGAGAGCAAGACAAATGAGTAGTTTATTGAAATGCGCATTCTCAATATAAAATTAAAGAAGTAACTTGTTGCATTAGTTATTGTCGGCATTTAAGAATTGCATTATATCATTAAAAAAATCTATATTTTCATGAATATCATACTACAAATGGACATTTCTTACATTAATGATATGACAAAAAAAAATGTCTTCTCTTTGTGTGGTATCATTTGCTAAGATGTTGTTTTGACATCTCAAATCCATTATGAGACATAAGGGAAGTTAAAAAAATCCAGCTTTTTCACTTTTGTTTGGGTTTGGGACAAAGTGCTTTACATTCCATCCATTATCTTGAGATTGGTGATAGCAACATCTTTCCAGCTTTTAAGAATAATTCAGTATGTTAGCTACATTTCATATACAGCAACCTATGACCTAAACTGCACCAAATGCATAATCATAGTGAACCCTACTTTTCTATGAAAATATTCTGAATTTCTTGCAGAACTGAGACCACAAATGAAGCTGACAAATGCAGCTGTAAGATGTGTGGGAACCAAATTTTTTTTAGCAAATATTTTCTTTATAATTTTTGGAGAAATAATGCAGGTTTGCAGGATTGTGCATTTTGACATTCACACTGCCAACAAACCTTGGCACTTCTGCTCTGAATTATATACTGTGTGAGACATTTGGAATGCTAACCAGTTGTTGTTCAGTAGTGTACGGCAACTGACAAATGACCCTAGAGGAAATGCAAGTCGAACCATACTTCTTGTGAGATGGAGTTTTAATATGTATTTGTGTTGATCGCCTCATCCATATTGAGGTCCCATCCAGGCTCAGTCTACTGAAATTCTGTTTCTGAAGTTTTTTGACACACTTTTTATACCATCACTGAATTATTGTTTTTACTTTTTGTATCAATGATAGGGATTTTTTGTGTGTGAGAGTATGGGTACGTTATAGTAACATTAATAATTCAGTCATTTTTGTCTTGTAATTTATTTGTCAGGACACCAACTACTATGCTGCTAAATGCCCTCCAAACCAAATAAAATTAAATGACTATAATCGATTCTGTGGGTGTAGTCTATCAGGATGCCATTGTACATGCTGTGGCCAGTGGGAATAGTATGACCTATTTATAATAATCATTATTTGTCTTAGTTTTGTCCATCAAAATAGTCCAAAACAAACAAATTGAGAAGTCATTAAGGCTGACTGCAATGCTCTAATACATTTGTAAAAAAAAAAAAAAAAAAAAAAAAAAAAAAAAAAAAAAAAAAAAAAAAAAAAAAAAATTACAAACATTCTGACAGCATGTATGTTGAAAAGCTATAGGTGTTGCTCCACAGCCAAAGGCATTTAATTACTTATGAACTATGTATAATATCAACAAATAATATATTTTTGGAAGTATAATATAATGGATAAAAATCCACTAACCAAATGGCAGCAGTAGTAAATTTATAATTAATATACGAAAATGCACAAACGTTTGGAGCCTGTGGCACATTATTCTGGCAGAAGGACTGAAAGGAAGGGACGGGTCATGGAGGAAGAAAACTCATGAAATTTGATAAATTGGGGGAGAGATATGGAGAAGTTAGCCAAAACCACATGTCAAGGGAGATTTGCTGAATAGGTTGAGAGGGAAATATTGATTTTTGGGGACTGCATTAGTAGAGATTTAAAATCTAAAGAGCTTAAAGGTGGGAGATAGTGGAATAAGAAAGGCAGAGAATACTAAAAAACATTGTGCAAGCATTAATAAGAATGTAGAACTAACTGCATCATTGCATTGTATATACTAGATCTTTTTGAGAGGGGGGGGGGGATTGGATTATAATATAAAATGGAACTGCAGAGTAATGAAATAGTTACTGAAAAGAAATGATAATCAAAAGAAAGTAGTGCAAATTCAGGCCAAGTAGGTGGTGAGAACCAAGTACATGTTGGAACACCATTCCCACCTGCAGAGTTCTTTAAACTGTTGTCTGGTGGGAGAATCCAAATGACACATGTGGTGAAACATGAAATTACAATTGTCACTTTTTAGAGTGTGCTCTGCAAGCTTGATATTGTGTGTTGGCAGTATACATTCCCAATGTACACCTTTTGTCCTAAATGAGAACTTTGTGGTAGTCATATCACCAGTTTCTATGTAAACACATTTCAACTGTCTTCTTTAGTATGACTACCACAATGTTATAATTTAGGATGAATGGGTATAGACATAGGGTGTATACTGACAACACACAGTAATATCCTGTTGCAGTGCAAGCTGTAAAACATGACATTGATGCTCGTGGTACATGTTGCAACACACCTGGATTCTCCCACATGACACCACTTTCTCAGAAAAGTCCTCAGCAGAGAACTGGCATTATATTTGCTTGGTGCTCACAATCCTCCTTGTCCTTAACATTTATTTTGAGTAAGTACTTCTTTTCTTTGCTCCCTTTTATTTTCTGACATGTCCTGTTCTACCCCCCCCCCCCCCCAAATCCCTTTCCCAATGTACCACATATCATATCATGAACTTAGCTTTTCTGTCTTATTAACTTTTGTGCCATGTTTTAACTATCTCTATCTTGTTTAGAAACCTATCTTCCACCTTTAAGCTCTCCCCCTCTGGTAAGCCTCCCATGACCCATGGTTATGAGCAACTTTTCTGTACTATTCCCCAGTGCTGAAACCTTCCCGGTCCTCTTCCTGCATCCCTGTTTCCTTCCTTCAATACTCCTCCAGAAAAAGGAATCACTGGCTCTAAAAGCTTGTTTATTTTTCATATATTATGTATTTGTTTAATCCTGCTGCTCTTTGTTATATTTTTTATCCATTTGGTTATAATAAACTATTTATTATGTTACTGGTATGTGAAACATTTGTCTTTATTAGAAATTATTGACAGTGTATTTCAGGTTTGGCATTAATCAATAATTTTATTAAATACTCAGGTTTAAGAGGCCTTCATTTCTTCATTGGGGTAAATAATTGATACGTCAGTAGTTTCATTTATACATATTGACAACTAAAACAAATATATGCTGTGATTTTTTTTCCCATTTGTAACACCTGATATTACAGGGAAGAAGACGGATCAGCCCAAAAAAGATGGTCAGGACAATTTCTACAAGAATAAAGATACTGTGGAAGCCACACTTCGAAAATTAAAGGAATCTGTACATGAGTACCTAGAAGAACGAGAGAAGCTTCAAGAGGTACTTACCTGATATACTTTTCTGTGTTGTACACAATCTGCTATGTTATCACTGTCAGATGTTGCTTCAATAGAAAGATCTATTGATACAGATAAACCAGCTTGCACAACATTAATTGCAGTTTTATGTTTTATGCACTAAAATTTATTTCCTATGTACATTCTGCAATATAAGACAAATTAAAATTTGGCATACATTAGAACCAGGAAGATACAAAGAGCTTAATGAAGAATCTACAAGTTGTGTTCTGAGGATAAAAAATAAGCTAATAAAAGTCTCTTAGAGTTCTCTCACTGACAAGAAGAGTCTCATCAAATCAAAAGTGTTCAACCAAGAATGCTTGGTTTACCAAAATTTCACAAACCAGTAATTCCATTAAGTCTTGTTGATTGTGGAATCTATGGCATTGCTCAACCCTTGGTCACTTTCCTACAGCCATTTATGGGAAAAACACTCATATATTACATGAGGGGCATTGGAGTGAAAAGATACAAAATAACACTGTGAGTATAATTGAAGTTTTTATTCAAAAGTAATCACCTGAATCCTGAGTACAACCATCCCAGTCTTTAATGAGCCAAAAGATTTCCTATTACAGAATTTCAGTGGCTGTGACAAGCCAGTCCTCTACTGTGTCTTTCAGTTTGCCATCAGAGTTGAAGCACTTCCCTTTGAGATAATTTCTTTGCGGACTTACTATGCAGGCATGATTCATTGGGAAGCAAGAAATCTCTAAGTCTACCAAATACAAGCTCTGAGCTGAAAATTTCTGTTATTTACTACACATAAACTTGCATTGTTTAACTTAACACTTACTAAAGATTACAATACATGATGTTTAAAAATCACAAGAAACAAGTGTTCATGATTCGTTGCAACCAATGTCTTTCTTTCAATTCCAGCTGTTTATATAACAAAAAACACATGTTTTTACCTGTAATTTAAGTATATGTTTCTTTCATGTATCGGTTAATATCTCGTATTCTGGGTACAATGAGTCAATGATGCTTTTGATGGTTGACCTTCCTTTGTGCCCAAATTTGTTTCATCCTTTAAGAATGAAGTCTTCGTTCATCAGACCTTGGTGTTCTGGCCCATTTTCTGATTTCCCCTGTGACTAATTTACAATCAAATATCTTTTGTGTGGATGTTTTTCTACCTGTAACATCTGTCTGAGTTATACCAGGTAATTTAAGATCCTCCTTAATTGCAGTGATGCATTTAATTGGATTAGTTTGGCTTGTTTCTGTTTTCGTCAAACATTTCCCAGTCTTTAAATGTTTGTTTTCTCATGTCACCATGTATGTATGTGTATTCTGATATTTCTTTATTACTTCTCAGCTTTTAAGTTTCTCCATCACTAATTTTTTGGGCTTTTGTTTTTCATACTTTATTTTGAATTTCTTCAATATCCCTCTTTCTTTTAAAATAAAACTTTCTGCTCCATAAAGACATTTAGGTTTCATTATAGTTATGTAATTCTTATGTTTACTGAATTTAGAAAGTGGGATGTATTATAAATATTTGGTGTTAATCTAAATGCATTTGTCATTTTTTGACAGCAAATTTTGTTTGCAGCTTTTTCCAGATCATTTTCTTGTTTGATTTCCTCCAAGTACCATATTTAAATTGAAAAGCCCTTTTTATTTTTCTTTCATTATTGCCTGAGTATTATTATCTAAACCTTGTCCTTTCAAAATTTGAAAAAGAGATTCTTGATCTCAGCTGAGTCATAGGCCTTTACAATATTGTCACTGGAAATTGTTCGGTGCCTAAGGATTAGTTTTAAATTAAGAATTTGTTCCAAACTGGATATGTGTGGTCATATGATAGTTATTATTGTATTAGTGTACGATGGTTGTTTTTTTAAGTAAGGGCCGTTTATATTTTTAAAAAAAAAGATACAAATACTTTTGTAAAAAAACTTTTATTTTCTGATTCTACACACTTTTACCTATTTTTCTACATAGTTGTCTTATTTATTTAAGCACTTGTCATACCATACAACTAAGTTTTTAATTCCCTCTTCAAAGAATTCGGCCGCCTGTTCCGACAGCCAAGAGTTCATGGCCGCTTTCACTTCATCATCGTCATTGAAGCACTGCCCACCAAGATGGTTTTTCAGGTACCGGAAAAGGTGAAAATCGCTAGGAGCAAGGTCGGGCTGTATGGTGTATTGTCCAAAACTTCCCAGCCAAAAGAATCAATCAAATCCCGAGTCTTTTGAGAGGTGTGAGGCCTAGCGTTACTGTGCAGGAGCAAAACTGCTTTTCTCAGCATGCCGCGCCTTTTGTTTTGAGTTGCTCTGTGGAGCTTCTTTAGAGTTACACAGTAGGCATCTGAGTTGATTGTCGTTTCTCGTGGCATAAAGTCCACTAGCAAAACACCGTGCCGGTCCCAGAACACAGTTGCCATAATCTTGCGCTTTGACAGCGTCTGTTTGGCTTTGACCTTGATGGGTGAGGTTGTGTGTTGCCATACCATCAATTGTCGCTTGCTTTTGGGAGTGATATGGGATACCCATGTTTCATCTCCAGTGACAATTTGACTCAACATGTCATCCCCTTCTTCCTCGTAACGAATCAAAAAGTCCAATGAAGTGGCAAATCTCTTCCCTTTGTGGTCCTCTGTGAGGAGTCTGGGTACCCACCAAGAACACAGTTTCTTAAAGTTTAGGTTTTCAAACACAATTTTGTACGAAACTGATCTTGAAACTTGTGGAAATTCCAAAGAAAGAGTAGAAATTGTGAATCTTCTGTCCTCACGAATCTTTGTTTTGACTGCAGCCACCAAATCATAAGTGATCCCAGAGGGCCGGCCTGAGCGTTCTTCGTCATGGACGTTTTGACGGCCATTTTTAAACTCTCTAACCCATTGACGCACTTTACCTTTACTCATTGCATTCAAGCCATAAACTTCTGTTAACTGACGATGAATTTTTGCTGCTGATTGGCTTCTCGCAGTCAAAAAACGTATCACTGACCGTATCTCACACGCGGCGGGCAATTCAATAATCATAAACATTATAAAGTAGCACAGCAATGTGTACACATCAGCTACAGGGCTGCAACTGGCATCAGTGTGAACGGAAGGATGCCAGCAAGTGGCGCGGTGGCTTGTTGCGGCGACCACGCGAACTACAGGACTATACGCACGAATGGCCCTTACTTAAAAAACCACTGTCATACTATCAAGTATCATGCTATGCAGTTGCAAAGGTGTAAAGCATTATTATATGGATATTAGGGGCAACAATCAGAGAAAAAAGCCTCAGATTTTTGCAGGTGATGGAGTCCCATCTCCAATTGACAGAACAGGGACTTCTCAGATACAATTTGGCAAACAATCTGGAAGGAGATGATGAGCTATTGACATCAATGGGGGAAGAAATTGTAGCTGGCATAAGCTGTAAGAAAGATGGGTTAGAAGTTTTAGCTGTTAGTGTCATTCAGATAAGGGAAAGAATTAAGAAGAAGTGGAAGATAACAAGGTCTATCTATAAGGAGGCAAAGCAGAAGAGACAATTGGGCATAGGTCTTTACATCAGGAAGGCAATTGATCTCAAAGTAGGGCAGTAAGGTATGTAAACTAACAACTGATGTAAATATGTGGCAGTGTCCAAGAAGAAAATTAGGATTGTGTAATTTTATTCACCTTGTGAAAGGAGAGATCAAGACGAGGTGGACAGATTCTATGATGCACTCAGTGATATAGTTGTTAAAGGATAAGAACACTGTCTTGCTAATGGGTGATTTCAATGTCAGGTTATGAAATCAAACAGATGAGTATGAAAAGGAAATGTTTACATCTGAGGAGAATGTGGACGCCAACAGGAACAGAAAACGACTCTTGGTTTTCTGTGCCATTATGGGCATAGTTATCACAAACTCCTTATTTTAAGCATAAGAACATTCGCCGGTATAATGGGGAAGAAGGGGAACTAATTGACTATATAATAACAGATTAGGAAGCCAGTCAGGGACACACATGTATTCAGAGGATTTTTTAATGAAACTGGTCATTATTTAATCTGTAACAAATTGATTTTGTGAGGCCAAAAGTGCAGAAAGTCAGGTCCATATGTAGGAGGATAAGAGTGGAGAAGCTTTAGGACAAGAAAATCAGACACAAATACATAACACTGATTCATAAAGGTACCAGTTAGTTGAATGTAGTCATTCACAGTCATTGGACAAATAATGGACAAGGTTTGATGATACTCTACTAGAAGTGGCTAGAGAAAGCCTTTGAACATTAGTGTGTAAAGGTTGGAAGAATCAGACAGCTTGGTGGAATCACACAGTCAAGGCAGCCTGTAGAAGTACTAGAACTCTGGTGGACAGAGGAAGTTATGTTGAAGAAAGAAACAAAACCAAGCTAGGGATGGGTCGAACCCCAATTTTACCAAATCGAAACCGAATACCGAATCTGAAATAAAACGTGCCGAATACCGAACCCAAATCGAATCTTCCGAATCTCAAACCCAAATAAACTGTCAACTCAAGTACATGTAATCAAAAATAATTACTTACTACTCTATCACAGCCAATGATGAAGATAAAGCCTCTGGGGTGAATCCCAAATAACAATATTAACAGTAAAATTTAAGAAATTAAAATTTCACTTAGACTTTTATTTTCAAACTTAAGGATTTTTTAATACCCCCTACCCTTAAAAGAAATTTGAATGAAACATTTCGATATATATCTTGGTCTAAAAGATAATAAGAAACTTTCTTCACTGTTACAAAATGTTTCATATTGTGAAATAAAAAATAATGAGGACAGTATTAGTGTTTTTTTACAAAGGCGAAGATTCAAAAATAAAACGTGAGAAGATGAGTAATATATTTTGGAAGTTAAAAAATAGATTCTTAAAAAATACAATGTGCAAACGTTAAATAATTTGATAGTGACATATAAGGCATTCCATGAGTGACGGACAGGACATTCAGACACTGAGAAATCCGCGTTTATTCGACATGTGTGTACTTGTTATTGCCACAAAGATATTTCAGAACTGTGAAAAGTATTGTGCAGGTTGCGCATTCCAGAAGGTTAAGCAAGGGTATTTTTTAGATTCATTTTTTCTTTCAAACATTTAAGATCACGTAACTTTCTGCACAGAATTTTTATTCGTAGATGATTTAAAAATCAGTACTAGAAGTCAGATGCCATGCTTCATTTCTAATTATTCCCGTTCAGCATAAGAATAATACAAATGTAAACATTAATGTGATACTTATTCTTCTGCGTTCGCAGTTTGTCTTTTGGGTTTATTAGGCGGACGGAATTTAAATGTTGTAACAGGTAACACGGAAGATTATATGGGGTAATGTTTATATTTGTACTATTCTTATGGCGAAAAGAGTCTGGAATTCACGAATCACGATTCATAGGAACAATCCCTTGCCCCTAATAGAAAAACACCTAAGTTGTAGCACGAAGGCAGAGGTTGTAGCGTCAAGCATGTTGATGCAACACAGGCTTGCCAGTCGGCTTTACGTAGTGGCTTTTAGATAAGAATTAAAATGTATGGCTATTGTATGAAATTAAATGCAGAAATATAAAACAATTTTATTAGTCTTATAATACAAATTTTACGAAATGTTTACAATAGCAATTAGATACCGGTACGGTAATTCTGAATCACTATTATTTGATTCCTTGTTACACAGTTCCTTTGTGCTACAGAACATCATCCCTCATATAATCTAGTGCATATGTTCTCGAACATTTTTAAATGCCTGTTATGCAATCTGATTTGGAATCCAGTTCCACGTATTATCATTCCATTGGCACACTTGCGCGTTTTACACGACCCGTTGGTATCAGTTGTCTGTCACTTTTCGAAAGGCAGTAGTTGTACATGTGTTTAAGCTTGACCTTAAACGATTTATTGAAACAAACATCAAGTGGTTGTTGAATTGACGTCATTCCGCCTGGATGGTGCACCATTATAACTTTTTTACCACATAATAAATAACTTTCTTCTTGAAATCCTAGTGCTTCATTACAGTTCACACATCCCAGCATTTCACAAAATTCGATGAAACAATACGTGAAATCAGAATTAGGCAAAAATCCTAAAACTTATGTATTGTTGGTATTTATGTGAAGAAATTTATTTTTGTTACTACTTATAACTGAAAGGATTCTCTTGTAAGCGGGAAAGGTTTAGCCAAGTATTTGTATTTTCGCCTGTTAAACAAGCCTGTGTAGATGGGAAAAGTTACTTCTGGCAGCTCCTAGCGCTATTTATCAGAACTATTCAAAGTGAGGTCGCTTCATTTAGTGAAATCGCGTCTTTCTGCGGATCTATGGAAAATAAAATTAATTATCGCAGACGAAAGCGCGCTGTTGTGCAAAGTAAACTCCAACATTTATAACTGAAGGTTTCCATATGACACTTTGGATTTGGGATTCAGTAGTATTCGGCTATTATGTGCCAAATCTCGAATCCGAAGCCAGTGTGCTAGATTCGGCGAATAATCGATTCGGCCGAAGCACTCGGACACAACCCTAAACCAAGCAGATAATCACAGCAACCAAGCAGAAATCATGCAAAGATTTTAGAAATTGGTTGTGGTGTGCAGACCATTGACCAGGTATTGGAGTTGATCATCAAGCAGCACCATAATCAATTGATTGAATTATATTAAAAGGATGACAGGAATCACTTGTTCCAGAATTCATCCAGTGCATATATTTTGCAGGTGGTGTCCTTATAGTTCGTTGGCAGTAGAATGTGCCTTTAGAAGAATTATCGCTTGAGTTTCTGCAGATGTTATCTCTGCAAGTTATGTTACATTTCATTTCTGTAGATGAAAGGGTGAAACATCAATGGTAAATGTAGAACACAGCCTATGTTAATAAAAAAATGTAAGTTTTTACATGTAGTTTTTAGAAGTTTATTCTCATGTACTTGGCAGATTTCATTTGTGCTACTGTTTTAATAGTTTATTCTCGCGTATTTGATAAATACTGTTGTGTATAGTCTTCGTATGTGACTAATATATTTCAAAACAAGTCAGAGACCGTTACTACAGCCTAGTTATCAGTCAGTCCAATGCCAGCTGCTGCCAGTGTCACATCGTAAACTGCGCTAAGTATCATAATTTAATTTGTGTCAAATTTAATTTGCCAGTCAGGTTCTTCATTTTCGTTAGTACTTCTGTTTTAAGAGGTTTATTCTCACATACTTGGCACATTTCGTTTGTGCTACTGTTTTAATAGTTTATTCTCGCGTATTTGATAGGTAGTGTTGGGCGCGCCAGCCGCACACACACCAGCGCTAGCAGTGTTAACAGCTTAGTAGGAGTGTACTATTGTCACTTAGTAGTGTGCTGAGCAGTGTAAATTTTTAGAAACTCGTGCTAGTAACAAGTTGATACTAACTCTCTACTGGCAATTGTTGACTTGTTAGGATGGATAGGATGTGCGACTGCTGCATATGCAGGAGGAGCTGGCCGCAGTTCACTAGCAGCTGAGCGTGCTGTTGGCCACAGTCAGCTGTCTTCAGCCTGCTGCCTCAGAGTGTTGTGGCAGTGGGGGCTCTGGTGCGTTTCATGGGACTCCACAGGTGTTACATGCTTCACCCACGGACCCTGCTGTTGGGACATATTCGCATGTACCGGACTCGCTTGAGCTCAACTTCACATATTCTGACGATGACTGTTACCATCGTGGTGCGGTTGAGACATCACAGCAACAATATGGAAACAACACACGTAACGAAACAATGATATGTTTCACTTGTACTTCCACATGATAGGGTACTAAAATGATCCACTTTACTTCATAGCGCACTTGATAAGATTCTTTCAGGACGACTTTGCTCATTTCCTCGGACATGTATCGTGGCACTCCTAGACCCAACTCCCACTGAGCACGTGGGCTCGTAATCACACCAACGCTGGAACATTCCAAAAAAAGTGACTGGCAGACTGTGCGACTATCAATGCTAGTATTCGATAATGCAAGCGCTGACTACAGTACACTTACATAATGTGCTGTGAATACATAGAAAGAAAGATCCTTTATCATTTAGCTACACTATAGCAGGTCAGCAACTGGAAGCAGTTAATCCATAAATGATCTGGTAGTAGACATTAGAAGTGATTTAAAATAGAACAACCATATAAAATCAATCATCAGTAAAGCAGATGCCAGACTTAAATTCATTGGAAGAATTCTAAGGAAATGCAGTCTGAAAACAAAGGAAGTAGGTTGCAGTACACTTGTTTGCCCACTGCTTGAATACTGCTCATCGGTGTGGGATCTGTACCAGGTGGAGTTGATAGAGGAAGAAGAGAAAAACCAACAGAGAGCAGTGTGCTTCATTACAGGATCATTTGGTAATTGTGAAAGCATTACGAAGATGATCGATAAACTCCAGTGGAAGACTCTGCAGGAGAGAGACTCTGTCACTCGGTACGGGCTTTTGTCAATGTTTTGAGAACATACCTTTACTGAGGAGTCTAGCAGTATATTGCTCCCTCCTATGTATATCTTGCGAAAATATCATGAAGATAAAACCAGAGAGATTAGAGCTCATAAAGAGGCATAACGACACTCTTTCTTTTCGCGAACAATACGTGACTGGAATAGGAGAAAGAACCGATGGTGGTACTCGAGGTACCCTCCGCTACACACCGTCGGGTGTCTTGTGGGCTAAGGATGTAGATGTAGTTAAAAATTTAAATTGCAAGCAACACTGTCTGGAATTTCTTGACTGATTTGTTTCTGGTATTTTTTCTCATAAAGTAATGTAATTTTTCATTGTCAAATGACAGTAATCTCCCTCTATTACAATTTATGATCAGGAAATTTGCTTATGATATCCAGAATTCTCATTTTAAACTGCAATATTTTTTTAAATTTTATTTTATTTATTTATTTTCTTTTCTTTTCTGTGTGTGTGGGGGAGGGGGGGGGTCAGATGTGAACTTTGACTGCCTACAATTTATTATGAAAACAAAACTGAACAAATTGGAGAAAGGGAGAAGAGAAACACAGAACTGTAAAAACATGCATGATAATGTGAATGGTAGATTACATGTACAGGAAAATTAAAGAACGTAGAAAAGAAAAGTGGCAGTATGAGCCTCAAGCACTCATTGATAAGACAATACAAGTAGAAAAGGGGAAGATAGGAGCTGAATATATCAACAAAATCATATATGTATATAACATAAAGGCAATCACTGAGCCACATACAGACACACAAAAAGACATTCAGATCCACACACTTTTTGAATTTTTGCCCACGGCCTTCTTCAAAGAGCAATCTCATTCAGGCACAACTCATGCTCACATGACCGCATCTCTGGTCACTATAGCATGGGCACAAATTTTCAACTACCTCCTGGAATTTATCCATTGCCCACAAAAGTAGCTAGAACACTTTTTATGTTGATTGTAACATAGTTACCCATGAATCCTGATTCTCCCAGCACCACCACAATGATCGAATTAGAGTCTGGAGGCCCAACGGTATTGACAATTGAACCATTGCCTTATGGATGACTATACTGGTTGTGCACCCTATATTATGGTTGGAGGTGATATTGGATTCCACTCCTGCACTCTAGTAGTATGTATTGCTGGTACAATAGCCAGCATTACATCTATGAAATGTTGGAGCCTGTTGTCCTATTGTGTATTTGGAACTTGCCAAAAGCCATATTGCAGTAGGATAATGCATGTAGTGCACAATGTTCGTTGATTTTTATTTCTTCCTTTTTCTCCATTTTCTGCTGATATTTAGCCTAACCAGAAGTACAGAACAACTGGATTAAGATACACCACCTACTGCTACACCAGTTCAAATTTGTCAGTATATTAAGTAGCATGGTCTACTATACCCCAATAGCACTTCCAAAGAATCGCTGCTTTAATTCTAATACCTACATAGCAGAGGTTTATCCATGAATTGCACCAATTCTCAATACTGTTTTCATCGCTTTCCTTATTTCACATGCGTCTATCTATACCTTCAACCATGTGATATGTGTACAACATGTTATTTCCTCATAAAGTTGCGTTTGATACCTCCAGTACTTCTTAGTGTAGCATTTTGGATGGTCAGCAATGTATAACATATATTAGGTCCATCCAGAAAGAAGTGAACTAGTGGATGTAAAATAAAAACTTCTGAAGGGATCCTAATGCCACTGAGGCTCCAAACTCAATCTATCTCTAACGCCCATGCTATTGACAAGACTTCAAACCCTATGTCCCCCCCTGCCACTCATTGATAGAAGGACATTTTGTGCAATGACAGAATGAGCATATGCACACATTGACTGTCCACTACACTGAATAGTGCCAACAAAAGATAAATGAATGACTCAAAACAACATCAAAGAGTGTAAAACATTTCATTGCAGTGGAAAGAGTATAGAAAACAAAAAATTATCAAAAAATAGGACGAGTATATCAAAAGAACCACATGTTTGGGGCAGTGCACAGTATGACATCTGGGGCAATGGCTGCCACTGTCTCACGGGTCTTAATGTGGACAGCCACCAGCTGTCAGTAGTGCAGTGGTGCATAGCATATTGTGTCTCTTCAGTCAAAGACATCCTTACTTTCTTGAATTGTTTGTACCACACTATAATAGTTTCAATATATATGCAGTGCTCTTCATACATACTTGTAGAAATCTTCCCAATCCATTTTTACGTGGTATGGTACAGCAACCATGTTAATTTGAATTCTTGAATAAAAGAATGGCTTGGTTGCAAATCAAGACATTCTTTTATTCAAGAATTCATACATACTTGCCATTATTTGGTGAATTTCTGTTTCCAACATTCTTCCTGCTATCAGGAGATGCACGTCAAGTCTTTGCTCTTCTTTTGAAATCTCCTTTCACTGTTTTCAGCACAATTAAATGCAGTGGACAGTCAGTATGTAGATATGCTTATTCTTTCATCATAGGTATGTGCAGCCATACCCTACCAGTGGGTAGTTTGGAACATCAGCACTCTTAAAATGCATTTTGTTATATAACAAATGACATTACATTTAATTCAATGATTCTCATTTTACAATCTCTAATTCACTTCTTTGTGAATGCATCTTATAAAGAATTCAAGTAGATGTAATAAAAGTGGAAGGTATAAAGTCTAGTCCATGTTAAGGAGGATATAAGGCATAGTTACAGCTTATTGTCATTGCCATTCAACTTGAACACCAAAAGAACAATGAAAGGAAGTAGAACAAATTTACAGAGGACTCTTTATGTCACTGCTAAGATTCACAGATGATCTAGTTTTGGGTTTGATTGTAGGATTAGTAAAATGACCTACAATTGGCCAGCATACTTAGCACAGAACATGCCTTAAGCATAATCAAATAAAGAAATAAGACATTGAAGAGTAGAGAAGGACAAATGAGAAGTATTTCAACAACAAAAATGAGAACAACACAGTATAAGGAAAACAAGTGTTTACAAGATGACTGAAGGAAGGAAATTTACATCTAAGAAAGCTTTCTTTAATAAAATAAGCATACTGATGTTTAATAATCATTTCATTTTCACTGATAGTGTACATGCATAACACAGTATTATATGAAAATACAGAAATTTGGAGGTGAAGTAATTGGAACGATTTCAAAAGAAAGGACAGGTTAGTGTAACATCTGCTACACTGGAACGAACAATATTGGAAAAAAATAAAATAAGCAATGACTGGAATGTTGGTGCTGCATAGATGTGGAAAGATTAGCAAAGATGGAACACTGATAGAAAGAACGTGTTTAACATTTTCAATAAAAAAATAAATACATTAAAAAAATGTGTTTTACTTTGCCTAATCATCATATGTAAGACCTACCAGCAACCAGTTCCTGTCCTGTTTAAGATTCCTTTAGCATAATAATAATGGTAATTTGTAACAATGCTCTCTCGTGCTTTTAGGAAGCTGTAACCAAATCTGAAGCATCTGACTTCCGTGCTACTGTTCATACTAACAATGGTGGTGCAGAAGTAATTAGGATCTCAAGAAAAAAAGAAGAGGCAGATTTGGACTTAAAATCAGGCACTGATCAGGGAGGAGATGGAACACCAAGTCCAAGCCCACCTAGTGCCTCTGAGATGCAGTGGACCCAGTTGCGTAATGCTGTGTTGGCTCGAGTGGTTGGTGCAGAACAAGGTGTATCACCCCCATCAGCAGCTACGATGGAACTGTACCGTAAGCTGCTTGAACGTGAACCTGGATCCACACGTGCTCAGGCAGCTTGGTTGCTTGCTGAAATAGCAAGCTTAGCTGCAGCTGGTGAGATTAATAATATAGAACTTCCATCTGACCCTTCACCTGCAACGCCGCCTCTTTCTCAGCATATTGACAATGATCCTGTACGGACAGAAGAAGGTGCTCATAAAAATAAGATCTCTGATTCTACTGTAACTAACTCAAATGAACAGGCTACAGAAAAAATTGTAAAACATATTGATGAGCTGTGATTAAAGACAGAGCCAGTGATGGCTTCTGATTTAATAAGATCCAAAGACATTAATTAGAAAACAGTATTCAAGTGATCATACAAGTGGAAATAAATGTGAATTCCTGTGGTTCACATTGTGTTATCATGAGACATGAATCTGTAAGCAACACAGAGCTGTATGTGATAATCCTATTTGTTATGATTTTGTTGCCTCTTTGTGTTTTAGATTATTCAAAATGGCATAATTGTTATTGTGTTTTATAATTCACTTAAGACACCATATACTTTCTATAGTGTCTGCCACCTTTTTTATGACCATTATCTTGTATTTGAAAATACAGTATGGCCTATTTATGCTCAAACTGTTTATTGTACATTCTTCTCCCACACTGTACTTACGAAGGTAATACATGAAAGACCTTGAAGATATTTCTTTGAATACAAACATATTTTTAAATAAAATTATGACACCTGTTTTACCTCATTATATATATTCTATGAAATTAAAAACAGTTCTTATGCATATTTATTGTAGATGTTTTATTCTAATTTGTACATTGTATTTGTATATAATTGTGCATATTCTAAATTGTGTGAAACTTGAAATATCTAATTGTTTTACCATATGGTATAACAACACATTCAAAAGAATTTTATCCTGCAAATAAAGATTGATGAAATATTTTATTTAAAATGGATTGTTTTAAGTACCTCACATTGCACTTCCTATTATGTAATCAGTGTATCTAAAATATTAATTCAGTTGATTACCGTATATTTCCACAGATAAGACGATGGCTGAATCATAAAAGAAAAGACCCCAAAATCCGAGGTCATCTTATTCGACGGTACAAAAAAATTAGATTGAAATTAGTGTGAATTTAGTAATTTCGCAGATGTGGTGCATAGCGTGGCTTTGCCTTCCAAACAATATATATTGAATCGGTTAAGTATTGAAACAATAGGTATCAAACTGGCAAAATTATTTTTACGAAAATGTGATTTTAAAGGATGTGGTTAGGCAGGAACCTAAGATTACAGCTTTCTAGGTAATTTACAAGAAAGCTTACTCAAAATAGCTCAGCCTGAAATGATACAGATCAAAAGTACAACTTTAAATAGATTTAGTGTTTCTGAACCATAGATTCGGGCGCTTTGCGCCCTCACGTACTAAAAAAATTGTTTAATCTGTACCTAACATTCTTAAGGCTATGCTACAGATTACTTTTTTTGAAGTGAAAGTTAGGTTAGGTATATGTTAAACAAGAAATTTTTAATTTTTAATAGTGAATATCCGTTCAAAAACTTTTTCTTATTCCATACATATCATTTCGAAATGTATTGATTCGATATATATTGTTCGGGGCTCGAAGCCTCGCTATAGCCACCCTATGTAGCACACCTGCGAAATGACTTTGAAATTTACATTGTGGAGGAAAGATTTACAAAAACAAAGGTTTGCTCAATTTTTCTAAAAAAAAAAAAAAAAAAAAAAAAAAAAAAAAAAAAAAAAAAAAATTCGCTTTTCTAGCTTTATTAACTAATTGAGTGGACAAGGGTATATATGAAAACCTTTATGCCCTAAAGCAGGAATACTATTAATTATTTCCAATGCAGCTTGATTTTTCAATGTTGCTTGTCAAAAATAATTTCTCAATGTATCCAGAGTCGCACAGAAATGATTAGTGTATATTTACGTATGGAGCGGTGAAAGGGTTAAAATATTTCGGAGCTATATGCAATAATTGCAGCTTTCTTCGAAATCCTGTTCTTGGGGAATTTCGTGTTTTCACCGCGTAATATGTGCCTCGGCACAATTAAATGTTGTCTCAGCGAAAGAAATTACTTTTTTCTTAAACTTCAGGTAAAAAAAAAAAAAAAAAGAAATAGCATGCTTCTTCATGATCAGACACAACATAGCACGACACGCGCGAAAGATCAAAAGCAGACTGCAAACATTGCAACAAAGGGTGAAATCCAGGTGTACCACTACTTATGGCGGCTTCTAGTGGCATTTTTCGGAACTACCATTCACAAAACCTATTTATGACGGCTTCTAACGGCATTTTTCGGAACTTCCTGAAGCTTTGCCCCCGAAGCTAAGTTGCAGTTGTATTGTTAGATCCCGAAAAGTGGAAAAACGGTAACTTGGGGGCCGTCCTATAGGCTAAATATATGCTTAAACTATAAAATTTTAATGAAAATTTGTACCTCGTCTTATTTGAAGGTTGTCTTATCTGCAGAAATATGCAGTATGTGGATAAATATTGAAAGTAAAAGTAATGTCCTAACTATTCACTCATTTTAATATTAGCCAGTTCCATCCAAAAACTTGATTTGTACTTTTAAATTGTTTTATCATTAGTTACAACCAGTGCTCTTTTTCTGGGGGATGCGTACTCGTAAACTTTTTCGTCCACAAAGTAACTTTTTACGATGTTGAGAACTTGGAAGAAAGGCAAAGAGTTATTTCTCGGAATAAATTTTTTATTTAATTTTTTCATGTTGTTAATTGCAATACAAAAGATACCAGTGCAGTTTTTGGTGGGAAAAGTGATGTTGTTGACTGTTTCAAGTATTTCAAAGCTACTGCAACATTCTCAACAACTGCATCGCTGGCAGCCAGTTCACGAACTATAACAAAACTGATATCTCAAAGGAAACTAATTTAATCTTCCTTCTTTTACTTCAGCTTTCTTTTAAATTGTTGCAAGAAGTATTTTTTTACATTTTTCAGAATGGTGGACATATCCTATGTTTATGTGATTTCTGACAGAAAAAGATATTTTGTTTAGCTAGTGTTTTGCATTTCAGGGAAGCCTCAGAAGTGAATTATGCTCTTTAAGGAAGATTCCTCTGTATAGCCCCTTTGTGAAGAAGTTTTTTTAAGTTTTCAGAATTACTTATTGTATCATTTTCTTTTATCTACCTGTTGGTTCCTGAAAACAGTTTTCAGACACTGTGCTTATTCATCATTAACACAATGGATTGCAAAACAATTTATAATCTATTAAATTCATAATGAATGTTGCACAAGGAACTCCGTAATTTTAACATTAAATAAATTTCTCTTAGGCAAATGTTTTTCTATTACTGAACCTCTATTTATTTTATGGTGCAAGTACTATACTGTTCTATAGCATTCAGAATTAACATAAATTTAATTTTTATTAGACCTATGTCTTAGTATTATGGAACCCCTAGTATTCAACATCCTGGTCTGGTTATTGTATTGTGCAACTAATTCTTCCTGTGACATGACCCTCAAGCAAGACTTTGTGACATCTCTGGGGGTCACAGATTGAGAAAACACTACCTTAACAGACATATACTTTTTTAACTGACTAAAAGTTTGAAATAGCTGTAAATAATCCCAAAGATATTTCTGTAAGATACAAAATAGAAAATTAGTTTGAAACTTACAAACCCGTAAGTGGCAACTAATAAATAAAATAATAAACCTGAAAGTTTTTGATTATGAACATGAAGACTTACATTATACACCTCAAATGGACTGTAACAGCATTTTTTACTCGTGTTACTACTGGGAGAACCAGCCACGACAAAATTGTTTCACCTGGTGTGTAAGATGTATGAGACAGGTGAAGTACCCTCAGACTTTAAGAAAAATGTTATAATCCCCATTACAAAGAAAGCAGGTGCAGTCAGGTTTGAAAACTACAGAACCATCAGTTTAATAAGTCATGGTTGCAAAATATTAACACAAATTATTTACAGAAGGATAGAAAAGCTGGTAGTAGCTGACCTCGGGGAAGATCAGTTTGGGTTCAGGAGAAATGTAGGAACACGGGAGGCAATACTCACTTTACGGCTTATCCTAGAAGATAGATTAAGAAAAGCCAACCCTACATTTCTAGCTTTTGTAGATTTAGAGAAGGCTTTTGACAATGTTGATTGGAATAAACTCTTTCAAGTTCTGAAGCAAGCAGGAGTAAAATATAGGGAGCATAACATTATTTACAACTTGTACAAAAACCAGACAGCGGTTGTCAGAGTTGAAGGGCTTGAAAGGGATGCAGTGGTTGGAAAGGGAGTAAGACAGGGTTGTAGCCTTTCTCCAATGTTGTTCAATTTGTACATTGAGCAAGCTATGAAGGAAAGCAAGGAGAAATTTGGAGAAGGAATTAAAGTTCAGGGTGAAGAATTAAAACAATTGCGTTTTGCCGACAACATAGTAATTCTGTCAGATACAGCAAAGGACCTGGAGGAGCAATTGAACGGAATGGTCAGTGTGCTGAAAGGTGCATATAAGATGAACATTAACAAGAGCAAAACTACGGTAACAGAGTGGAGTCTAAGAAAATCAGGTGATGCTGAAGGAATTGGATTAGGTAACGAAGCAATAAAGGAAGTAGATGAGTTTTGTTACTTGGGCAGTAAAATAACAAATGATGGTCGCAGTACAGAGGATATAAAATGCAGAATGGCAATGGGTAGAAAAGCGTTCTTGAAAAAGAGAAATTTGTTAACATCGAATATTGATTTAAGCCTAAGGAAGTCCTATCTGAAGGCATTTGTATGGAGTGTTGCCTTGTATGGGAGTGAAACATGGACGATAAATATTGCGGACAGGAAGAGGATTGAGGCTTTTGAAATGTGGTGCTACAAAAGAATTTTGAAGATTAGGTGGGTGGATCGCATAACTAATGAGGAGGTACTGAACAGAATTGCATAGCTGCCAACTATTACGGATTGTCCGTAATTGTTACGGATCTATCATCTAATTTACGGAGTTACGGGAAGTTCGTAAAAATTACGGAATTAAGACATTGTAAATATGATGTTTTAAGAAAATCGGAATAGGTACTGTTTATATTTAGCTAATCATATTGCTAGGGAAAGTTTTATTGATCGCGATGATTTTCTTCCTGAGTACGCAGAAAAGCTGTAGGAAATGTTAACGATAGCATTTTCACTGCAAAAGTCCCGCCTGTTCTTCTCCTCCATAGCTACCAAATGAACGCCTACTCGGCAAGAGCTACGTAAATTTCTTCGTTCATAACAAGTACTTGGTCTTCTGTCTCAGCTAAACAGTCCACGTGTTTTATCAGGCGTCAGAAGTTAGCCAATTTGTTTTTGAAGAGAAAAGTGTCCACAGTTTTTTCTTTCTTCTTTTTTCGCCTGTTTTCGTTTGTATAGCAGTGTTGTACGGCTAGAAATAAATACGAGTTACGATATTTCGGCAAAATGTGACATTAATTAGGGTAGGTTGGTTTATTCGTTGTTTTAAAAACCAAACCATTTGGTATATAGTGTTACCTGCTAATGATTTTATATTGTTAATCCATAAATGCAAGGAATTGCACACTTATTTATTTCTACTGCAACTGTTAACTTTCCTTGAAGACAAGTGTTTGAAAATTGCAGGAATGTTTCTATGTCACCCTCGGTATTAACAAGAATAATTTTTTGGGTTATTCCTCCTAACCCGATCCTGTTCATTTAGAATTCTTTCTTTTCGAGGAATATATTTGTGAACGGAGAGTGTCATAAATACACCATTTAATGGTCGAAATAGGCTTCCAGAAATTTTCTTGGAAGGATGCGTGTATGACCCACAAACCCTCGTCCTCGTCATGGGTCTGTTGATTTATTACTGACGGTATCTTCTCAAGGTTGGCAGCTATGGAATTGGGGAGAAAAGAAATTTCTGACATACCTTGACTAAAAGAAGGGATAGATTGCTGGGCACATTCTTAGACATCAAGGAATTGTGAATTTAGTGTTGGAGGGAAGTGTGTGGGGTAAAAACCACAGAGGAAGACCAAGAGATGGATATAGTAAGCAGATTCAGACAGATGTAGGTTGCCATTCTTATGTGGAGATGAAGAGGCTTGCTCAGGATAGGGTATCATGAAGAGCTGCATCAAACCAGTCTCCGGACTGAAGACCACAACAACAACAAATATTAAAATCTAGTTACTCAGCAATAATCAATTTTAGTCAAGTATTGAGATGTAACAATAACACACAACAGAAGAAAACATGAAAAAATAGCTAGTAATATTTGGCTGTAGACATATAACTTATTTTCCATGAAAAAGCAGTTGGAAAATGTAATAACTGACATCTCTATACATAAAAATCATTTATATATATGTGGCATCTGTTCTTTTGAACATGTCCAAAAGAACAGGCATCACTTTTGATCCAGGAGTTATTATCTATTCATATTCACGGAATGTGTGACAGTAACTGTGAATGGGTAAAGTTGAAAATGTGTACCCAACTGGGACTCAAACCCGGGTCTCCTGGTTTCTAGGCAACTGCACTAACCTCTACCCCACTGGGGACACAGCAATTACCACCTGCACAGAATTACCCAAGTACGCCTCCCCTCAGATACAAATTCTCAACTTTACCCCTGCCCACAAATGTCTGCCTAGGTGTGTTTGGATGTGGATATGTGTGAGTGTGTGTGTATTTGTTTACCTTCCTTTTTGTCCCCTAAGGTAAGTCCTTCCACTCCTGGGATTGGAATGGCTCCTTTTCCATTTCCTTAAAACCCGTATCCTTTCCTTTCTCCTCTCCTTCCTTCCTCTTTTTCCCGAAGAAGCCACCACTGGTGGCGAAAGCTCGAATGTTTGTGTGTGTGTTTGGTGTTTCTGTCGACGAGCCTGTACTTTAGGTAAGTCAAAAATCTTTATTTTATACCTATTTTCTCACCTGGAAAGTCTCCTGATATATATATACGTAAAAAATAGATGAAGTACACTTACCAGGCGAAGAGGCACAGGCAGTGATAGCAACAAATAAACACACAGACACACACACACACACACACACACACACAAACACACACAAACGCTAGCTTTCGCAGCCTAGCTGCTTCGTCAGGCAGAAGGGAAGGAGAGGGAAAAGGAAATGATGAGGGTTTTAAGGAAGGGGGTAAGGAGCCATTCCAATCCCGGGACAGGAAAGACTTACCTTGGGGGGAAAAATGGAGGGTAAACAAATGCACACACACCCACACATTTACACAGACACAAGTACACTTAGGCAGACATACTGTAGAACTGTAGAAAGCAAAGAAGTTAGAAGTTAGACAGAGATGCCACATGAGGCAGAGGCTCTGTCCAGAGAACCAAGGCAAAGATGTTAAGATGGTGGGTGGGAATTCGAATTTAGCGGAGGTTGAGACCAGGTGGGCAACGGGAAGAGAGAATATGCCCCCTCAGGGGCTCAGCATTAATTTGCTGAGTACGGGCTTGGCGAACCCGGGGTCCTGAGCTGTGGGCTGTGTCGCGCCAACAGTCCGCTACATCGTAAGCTCTGTGCGTGCTTCAACGACCATCATTCGGCGCGACGGTGGAACGTTGTACGTTCCAGAGCCCGGGGATCTTGGCTTAATCGACCCGGGTCGCGAGGACAGTACAAACCTCTATAAAAAACCCATCAATCTCAAGGTGTGCTACGTGCCGAGGAGATGCATGGCTGTTGAGGTTGAACAGCCGCTAGCGAGCAACCTCTGAGGAACCTGCCACACCTCAGTTGTATAAGGCTTACCCAGGCAAGCAGGGCTCTGTCTGGGTGGACCCTTATTTCCCTAGCTGCTCGTGGGAACACGATGAAAAGACCACGAAACGTTGGCGGACGTACAACCGCCGTCTCTAAGCGCGGTAGAAGCGATTACAACGCAGAACAGTATGACCCCCAAACGTTTCCTTCCCTGTCTACACCGTGGGAGGAACGTAGGGCCAAAATTCAAGGCGAGGCTTACGCCCCAAAGTATTTAGTGTGCAGCCGTACAGATGGGGAATCTTTCATGTCCACAAAGCCAATGTTCTTTGTGGAACATCTAGAAGACAAATATGGAGAGGTCGATGGATTGTCAAAAATGAGGTCTGGATCCGTTTTAATAACGACGTCATCCCCAGCCCAGTCAAGGGCTTTGCTAGCCTGTGACAAGCTGGGTGATGTTTCCGTTTCCGTTACACCACATAAGACCTTAAACATGGTCCAGGGCATCATTTTCCACAGGGATCTGCTGCTGCAATCGGACGATGAATTGAGAGCTAACTTGGAGCGGCGAGGTGTGCACTTCATCCGCCGTATCTATAGGGGTCCGAGGGACAAGAGGGTTGCCACCGGTGCCTTCATCGTGGCTTTCGAGGGCGATTCATTGCCTGAGAAAGTCAAGGTGATGGTTTACCGGGTCGACGTCAAGCCCTACGTTCCTCCCCCTATGCGCTGCTTCAAGTGCTGGAGGTTTGGTCACATGTCCTCCCGATGTGACGCCAACTGTTCGCCCGACTGTTCTGTACTCCACAAAGAGCGCAAGATCATGGAGTATAAGACCCTGGACCGGCTGACATACGCAGAGGCCAGACACAAATATTTGAAGCTCCATCCTGTCACCATGACAACGTCTTACGCCACAGTAGCTTCATCGTCAGTCACCAGACCATCTGTACCACGAATGCCACCGGGCCCCCAGGCCCGAACTACTGCACCTGCCCCCTTGACAGTTGGGGGTACTACTCCTTCGGTTGCTCCCACACTTTTCTCGTTGGGAGCAACAGACAAACCATTGCGGGGGACGTCGGTCCCCACCCCAGCGCCAGAGAAACAACAGCCTTCTCCGGCTCCTCTCGCCCAGAAGGGGTCCCACGGGACACTCCCTTCCGAGGCTTCTCTTTATGGGAAAGTGGATCCCAGCAAATGGCTGAAGGGTCCCGTGGCTGCTGATCGAGGGGCCTCCACCTCTTCGTCGGCAGCTGCAGCCCCTGTTGAGAAGCCCTCACGGCCCTTAACACCCAAGGGCCAGCGAGAGGCTAAAAGGAAAGAAAAGAAGAAAAAGGATTCTTTGGTGGCTTCCAAGCCACCCACACCCACATCCTCTGCTTCAGAGGATGAAGTCGAGATCCTCGCCTCCGCTGAGGATCTCACACTTCTTGATTCGCCCGAACGTAGGAACTCTGCACATCCAGAATCACCTATGGTCTTAGATTCTGTAGATCCTGACCATAAGGCGGAAGATGTTCCTATGGACTAATCTTCTTTCCCTTTCTTTTGTTTTATGGCTTTACAGCGAGGAGAAAGAGTTATTCTCCAGTGGAATTGCGGCGGCTGCTTTAATCACCTGGCCGAGCTGTGCCAATTACTGTGGCGCTACCCTGCACTTTGTATCACCCTACAGGAGACATGGCTACTACCGCAACAGGACCCTTTACAACAGGGTGTCTGGCGGTGTCTGCCTGTATGTCCTGGACACTGTACCCAGTGCCCCAGTGCCACTCAACACCACTCTTGAGGCAGTAGCTGTCAGAATCCGGGCAACGCAGGAATTCACTGTCTGCAGCTTGTACCTTCCTCCGGATGACGCCGTGTCTCTCAACACCCTTACTGCTCTGGTCTCCCAACTTCCTCCACCATTCCTCCTCTTGGGGGACTTTAACGCCCACAACCCTTTGTGGGGTGGACTCCAGACCACAGGCCGCGGTAGGGATGTTGAGACATTAGTGGCGCAACAAGACCTTTGCCTCCTGAATACAGGTGCCCCCACGCATTTTAGCATGGCACAAGGCACGTATTCAGCGATCGACCTCTCCGTCTGCAGCCCCAGCCTTCGACCACACTTCGGTTGGCGTGTGTATGAGGACCTGTGTGGCAGCGACCACTTCCCAATCTTTGTGTCGCTCCCGCAGTACCAAGCTGCAGACAGCTTACCCCGTTGGTGTCTCCATAGGGCTGACTGGTCAGTCTACACTTCAACCGCTGTCATCGCTGCACCACTTCCAGATGACATTGACACTGCAGTCCAGCAGGTGACTGACAGTATTGTCATGGCCGCTGAGGTAGCAGTTCCACGAACCACCGGTTCCACTAGGCGTAGGTCCGTGCCTTGGTGGACACCGGAGATTGCTGAGGCTATCCGGGAACGTCGGCGAGCGCTTCAGCGCCATCGACGCCACCCTTCCGTGGAGAATTTGGTGGCCTTTAAACGGCTCCGTGCGCGTGTTCGACGACTCGTGCAACAGAGCAAGCAGGATTCCTGGGAGCGGTATGTAGCCAGTATCGGCTCCCGCACCCCCCTGACTCAGGTTTGGACGCAAGTCCAACGCGTCTTTGGATACCGCCCGCCGACAGGAATCCCATCCCTCACCATCCAGGGTGTGCTCAGCACGCTCCCGCCAGCAATCGCCGAGCACATGGCAGACCACTACGCACAATGCTCTGCGATTGCCACGTACAGTGCCGACTTCCGCTCCCTCAAAGAGCGGGCCGAGCGGAAACAGTTATCTTTCTGCACTCGTCGTCGAGAAGTATACAACGACCCGTTTAGCGAGTGGGAGTTCCGAACTGACCTTGCTGCGTGTCCTGATACAACTCCAGGACCTGATAGGATTCACGGCCAATTTCTCCGACACCTTTCACCAGAGTTTCAACGCTGCATCCTCGCCCTGTTTAACCATCTATGGGCAGAGGGCACTTTCCCGTCGCAGTGGCGGGAAAGCATTATCATCCCGGTGCTGAAACCTGGTGCAGATCCCCAGGTGGCTGACAATTACCGTCCGATCAGCCTCACCAACGTTCTCTGCAAGCTCTTCGAACGTATGGTGAGTCGGCGGCTTATGTGGATCCTTGAAGAGCGTGGACTCCTTGCTCCACAACAAGGGGGCCAGGGCCGTTCTACCATTGACAACCTCGTGTCACTGGAGTCGGCCATTCGCACGGCGTTTTCTAGGCGTGAGCATTTGGTAGCTGTATTTTTCGACCTACGAAAGGCGTTTGACACCACCTGGCGCCACCATATTTTAACAACTCTTCATGACTGGGGCTTACGGGGTGCCCTTCCTGGTTTTATTTGCAATTTCCTCTCCCACCGCTCGTTTCGGGTGAGGGTTGGGGCATCTTTTAGCTCCCCCCGTATTCAAGAGAACGGTGTTTCACAGGGCTCTGTCCTCAGTGTCCCGTTGTTTTTAGTTGCAATTAATGGTCTTGCTGCGGCTGTGGGGTCATCGGTCAGTTGCTCCCTGTTCGCCGATGACTTCTGCCTGTATTTCAGCTCCGTTAGCATCGGTGTAGCTGAACGACGGCTGCAGGGTGCAAATCCGAAAGGCCCACTCATGGGCCTCTACTCACGGATTTCAGTTCTCCGCGCAGAAAACCCGTGTGATGCACTTCTGTCGCCGTCAGGTAGTTCACCCTGACCCAGAGCTCTACTTGGGTGGTGAACTACTTCAGGTCGAGGAAACACATCGTTTCCTGGGCATGGTCTTCGATTCCCGGCTGACTTGGGTGCCACACCTACGCCAGCTGCGACAAAAGTGTTGGCGGCATTTAAATATTCTTAGATGCCTCAGCCATACTGGATGGGGAGCAGCACGTTCCACCCTTCTTCAGCTCTACAAGTCACTTATTCTGTCTTGGCTTGACTACGGGAGCTTGGTTTATGACTCGGCAGCCCCTTCTGCCTTGCGAGTCCACCCGTCCACCACACAGGTGTACGTCTCGCAACAGGTGCTTTTCGCACCAGTCCCGTAACGAGCCTCCTAGCTGAAGCTGGTGTTCCCCCTCTGCGGTATCGCTGGCAACGGCTGTTGGTGAGCTACGTTGCCCGGGTTCATGCTTCACCCTGCCATCCGAACCACAGCCTTCTCTTCCCACTTTCTGCACTCCCTTCCCCACGGCGTCGGCCCAGGTCGGGTCTCCCGATTGTGGTCCGTGTCCGTTCCCTTCTCTCCTCACTTGATTTCTTACAGCTTCCTCCACCTTACCATTACTCCCCCCGTATCCCCCCCCCTGGATAATTCCTCGCCTGGAGCTTCGGCTGGACTTGTCCTGGGATTCGAAAGCCTCGATTTCACCACTGCTTCTCTGTCGCCGATTCCATGCACTGCTTGATACGTTTCACGGAGCAAACATCATCTACACGGACGGTTCTTTGGCCGATGGCCATGCTGGATATGCCTTTATCTATGGTGACCACATCGAACAGCGGTCATTGCCTTGTGGAAGCAGCATCTTTACTGCAGAACTGGTCGGTATTTTGAGAGCTCTTGAACACCTCAGAGCTCGCCCCAGGGGGTCGTTCGTCATCTGCAGCGACTCCCTAAGTGGCTTACAGGACCTCGACCAGTTTCTACCGAAACACACAGTGGCGCGAGCCATTCAAGATGCTGTCTTCGCCCTTGGCGAGTCAGGCCGTTCTTTCGTTTTTGTCTGGACGCCAGGGCACATAGGTATACCGGGCAATGAACGTGTTGATCAGCTGGCCAAGCAGGCCACCACTATGCGGTCCCTGGATATTGGCCTCCCAGTTTCTGACCTCCAAACCCAGTTGACCCGCAAGGTCTTAGGGGTTTGGAATTCTGAATGGGCAGATTCGACTGAACCGAATAAGCTCCGTGCCGTCAAACCGTCTATTGCTGCATGGAAGACGTCCCTAAGGGCTTCTCGCAGGGAGTCGGTCGTCCTTTGCCGACTCCGTATAGGCCATACTTGGCTTACGCACGGTCACATACTGCGTCGCGAGAACCCTCCTCAGTGTCGATGTGGTGCGCCTTTGACGGTTGCCCACATCTTAATTGAATGTCGCCATTTAGCCGCAGCACGACGCTATTTTAATCTTCCTGACACTTTGCAGCTAGCATTAGCTGACAATACCTCCATGGTTGACTCTGTTTTAAATTTTATGCGTGAGTGTGGACTTTACAAGTCACTTTAAAATTTGTGTTTGTCTGACATTTCTCTGTCCTCCGCCTGCTTAAGTCTGTTAGGTAGGTGGTTTTAACGTGTTCCAGAGTGGCTGGGTGTGTTCCTTATATCCTTGTGACCACCCAGCAAAATCACTCTTGTGCTGTTTCGGCTGTTTTATCCCTTCTTCGTTTTTAATCGTATCCATTCTTTCTATTAGTCTGTAAGTTTTAAACTTTGACTTGTTAATGCATTCACTTCGGATCGCTTAACAAAATGTTTTATCTCTTTGACTGGAAAAAGGGACTGATAACCGTCGTTGTTTAGTCCCTTCAAAAACCCAACAACAACAGAGAATATGCTGAAGGGCTAGTTCCCATCTCCGGAGTTCTGAAGGACTGGTGTCAGTGGGAAGTATCCAGATAACCCGGACGGTGTAGCACTGTGCCAAGATGTGCTGGCCGTTCACCAAGGCATGTTTAGCCACAGGGTGATCCTCGTTACCAACAAACACTGTCTGCCTGTGTCCATTCATGCGAATGGACAGTTTGTTGCTGGTCATTCCCACATAGAACGCTTCACAGTGCAGGCATGTCAGTTGGTAGATCACGTGGGTACTATCGCAAGTGGCTCTGCCTTTGATCGTGTACACCTTCCGGGTTACGGGACTGGAGTAAGTGGTGGTGGAAGGGTGCATAGGGCAGGTTTTACAACGGGGGCGGTTACAAGGGTAGGAGCCAGAAAGTAGGGAAGGTGGTTTGGGGATTTCATAGGGGTGGACTAGGAGGTTACGGAGGTTAGGTGGGTGGCGGAAAGACACTCTCAGTGGAGTAGGAAGGATGTCATGAAGGATGGATCTCATTTCGGGGCAGGATTTTAGGAAGTCGTATCCTTGCTGGAGAGCCACATTCAGAGTCCGCTCCAGTCCCGGAAAGTATCCGGTGACAAGAGGGGCACTTCTGGGGTTCTGTTGAAGGTTCTTAAATTGGGGGGATGAGGAAGTGGCTCTGGCAATTTGCTTCTGTACCAGATCAGGAGGATAGCTGCGGGATGTGAAGGCTGTTATCAGGTTATTGGTGTATTGGTTCAGGGATTCAGGACTGGAGCAGACTCATTTGCCACGAAGCCCTAAGCTGTAGGGAAGGGAACGTTTGATGTGGAAAGGATGGCAGCTGTCATAATGCAGGTACTGTTGTTTATTGGTAGGTTTGATGTGGACGGATGTGTGTAGTTGGCCGTTGGATAGATGGAGGTCGACATCGAGGAAAGTGGCATGGGATTTGGAATAGGACCAGGTGAATTTGATGGGACCGAAGGAGTTGAGGTTGGAGAGGAAATTCTGGAGTTCTTCTTCACTGTGAGTCCAGATCATGAAGATGTCGTCAATGAATCTATACCAAACTTTGGGTTGACAGACTTGGGTGTCCAGGAAGGCTTCCTCTAAGCGTCCCATAAATAAGTTCGCGTACGAGGGGGCCATCCTGGTCCCCATGGCTGTTCCCTTTAGTTGTTGGTATGTCCGGCCCTCAAAAGTGAAGAAGTTGTGGGTTAGGATGAAGCTGGCTAGGGTTCTTCACTTTTGAGGTTTCATTTCAATGAAGACAGCTGGAAAATCGTTCAAACACCGATAAACTGTGAGTACTGAAAATTTTCCATTTTGCTGATCGCGAAGAGGATTGGTGAACGACATTACGAAATTAGTGCGACAGTGACAGAAGCAACATAATTCCTAAAAATCAACAGAAAAATATACGAACGGAAAGTGTTTTCTTACTGCAAGATATATTTCAATACAAACATGGCGGAAGAGCGAAAAATCTAACTGTTAAATTAAAGTTATTACCGTCACTGGTCACAAAGAATTAAGGGAATACTGATAAGTAAGCAATGTTGATGCGCTATCGATCCTGACATGGGAAACACACCCACTGCAGACGAACGAAAAGCAAATGAAAGGGCGATGAGAATTCTACTTACAACCGTAGATGATAATTCACTTGACGATATACAAGATTGCGAAACAGTGAAAGAGATATGGGACGCGCTAAAAGATGCTTGCTCTAAAGGAATACACGAACATCGAAAAGAAAGCGGACGAATCGATGTTAGATTACCTTGGAAGACGCAACGCATTACTATACATAGTTCGCAGTTCTGGCATAGAATTATCCGACAAACAAGCGGCGGTGCATACATTGATGGGCTTGCCTGCAGAGTACGAAACTTTCGCGAGAAGTATACGGTGTGACGAAGCGGATTTCTCGCTTTAAGCAATTCAAAAGCCGCCTGTTAGAAGAAGAAAGACGACTTTCAAACATGAAGTGCGAAAGTGAAGCGAGAGCATTAAAAGCTTCGACGTTCAGAAGAGGCTTACAACAACAAACAAAGCGTGGCGGAAGGGACGAGGATGTGGAATCAGGGGTGAGCTTAGTGACACGCTAGGCAAGCATTGTGCTGACGTCACAGTCACAACTCGCAAACAAACTCGACTGTGGCCAGTGCCAGCTGCTACCAGTGCCACATCATAAACAGTAGAAGTCTGCACCTCACTCGGTTGCTCGCTCGAATCGCGTGACACAAGTCGTTCTGTGACACTCCGGCAGGTGTCGGTACTGCAGCTTGCGGCAAGGCGCGTGGCTGCGCTCGACTTCCTCCACGCTCGTTCGAGCGGCGCACGCTCGACCGGTCCGACCGTCCGCACTGCCCGCTCGCTACTCGGTCGCCACTCGAGTCCAAGGCGAGTGTCGGGAGCAAACTAGACGCTAGAGAATACATCCTGACCTCGAAATTTGGAATTGTTTCCTTTCCCAAGTGCATCGTAAGCTGTTCTCTCGATCCAGTTGAACTAGCCATTCAGTTTCGCATTTTATACTTTACCATACAGGTTTAATATAAAGTTTCTGTGCTAAGATCATTTACTAAATGAGTTTTCCAGGATCTTTCTTTCTTTCTTGTTCCCATTTTGTGGACTGTTAGTTCCTGTTTAGTGGTAGGTGTTACATGCCGTCTTAACGAGGAAATGATTCTATTTTATATACATTCCTCTTATCACTCTCAAGTCCTGGAATACTTTGTCCGTCTTTTATATTGATATTAAATACACGATATTGATGTACACCCATTAGGTTAGGTTTGTGAATCTCTGTTGCACCCCGGTAATATATATATATATATATATATATATATTCCCGTAGCATTTTGGCACTGTGCGTGGTTGCTGCACCTCTACATTTCCGAGTGAGTCCATAACGGGAATTTTTCGAGTTGCAACATTCATATACCCCCCACTGCCACTGTTGTCTTTCTTATCTACATAATATGCAAGCTTTGCAAGATTTTGTGCAATATATAGGATCCGCGCTTTCCTCCGTGTGAGGGTCACATGCTGGTCTAATGCGCATATAACTGATTTAAATCCTCTTATTCCAATTGTTTACTTTACACAGCTGTACTTATTTATGGTGCTCATGCTGTTTCAGTGATATCTGTGTTGTATTTATTTAGGGCGTCTGAAGAATGTCACCTGGGTGCACGAGCCAAAAGAATGAACTGGATGTTTTCGGAATGGCTGGACTGTGAAATGCGCGAGGCGCAATCCACCAATAAGGTGGAGCTTTATTTAGCACGGATTGATGGTGATGACGACGATCCGCTTGAATGGTGGAAACGCAACAGTACTCTCTTTCCTAATGTAGCTGTGTTGGCAAAAAGAGTATTTTGTGTGCCCGCCTCAAATGCAGCTAGTGAACGCACTTCCAGCACGGCAGGGAACCTGATCTCTGATAGAACTCGACTCGATCTACAACGTGTCAATGATATTTTAACAGTACACTGCAATTACAATACCACCAACGAATAGTTTGAGGATAATGTTGTTACTCTTCGATGTATACTTTGTTGTACGGTAACATTCACTTTTGTGCATTGCAATAAAAACGTCGTTCGTTACGTAGTTTCTCTTAGGATCCTTTACATTACTTCCAAATGTTGTAGTCGGTGAAAACAACCTTTTTGTCTCGTTTGTGGTATAATGATATTGCGGTTACATGCTACTATACAGGAATCCACGCCTACACCATAACTGATTTTAGTTCCTTTAGTTAGAGGGGGTTCATCAGACTCAACAGCAGCCCACACCTCAGAGCCAAGAGCCACTGTCGTAGCGACTGACAAGGAAACCTACCCAAGTGTCACCCTCCAATTTTTATGAAATTTGGATATGTTATAATACATGAAAAACTGTGGTACGCGTAATTTTTTTTTTTTTTTTTTTTTTTTTTTTTTTTTTTTTTTTTTTAGCGGCGGAAAAACATATTTAAGTGGGGAAACGGTCCCTCCAAAATTGTCGCTAAAATAGAGAAATCGGGATAACTTAGAGACTAGTGACGCGATTTTAATAATTTTTGGTATGAAAGTATCTCTTGATAAGAGATCGGCCTAGGTACATTGCAGGGGGAGTGACAATTAGTACAGCAACTCCTTAAGTGACCAATTTTTTGTGCTCAAAAAGTTATTTTGATTTAATCGAAGTTGAATCTATGAAACTTGTCTTTTATCAAAACATACTTTCATACCAAAAATCAATAACATCGCTTCACTAGTCTCTAAGTTATCGCCATGTTTCTATTTTAGCGACAATTTTGGAGGGACCGTTCCACCCCTTAAATATGTTTCTCCGCCACAAAGAAAAATACTTGTCCCATAGTTCTTCATATATTATAACATATGCAAATTTCATAAAAATCGGAGTGTGACACTTGGGTAGGTTTCCTTTGAGTACAGCGGCATCCCCCCTCGGGCATGGATATTTGTGCCGTCCTTAGTTGTAAGTAGTTCACAAGTAGTTTGTAAGTTTAGGGACTGATGACCCCACAGTTAAGTCCCATAGACTCTACAAACATTTGAACATTTTGAGTACAGCGGCAGCACTACGCTGTGCGGCCTGTGCCCGCGCCGCCCCACACAGCCTGGTTCGAGTGTCAACACGCTCGCTGCGAGCGAAACACACTCGGCGTACCACCACCGAGCGTTGCGCACTCGACCGAGTACGAGCGAGCGAAACGGGCCATTTGCAGACCTCTAATAAACAGCGCTAAGTATCTTAATTTAATTTGTGTCAAATTTAATTTGCCAGTCTAGTTCATTTCGTTACTACTTCTGTTTTAAGAGGTTTATTCCCGCGTACTTGGCAGATTTCGTTTGTACTACTGTTTTAATAGTTTATTCTATCGCATTTGATAAATACCGTTGTGTTTAGTCTTCGTCTTTGACTGGTGAATTTCAAAACAAGTCAGAGACCGTTACTAAAGCTTGTTATCATTCAGTCCAGTGCCAGCTGCCACCAGTGCCACATCGTAAACAGCGCTAAGCTTATTTTATCGCGCGTTGGTAATGGTGTATTCCACAGATATTCTTGTTTATTTTAAAAACTGCCGGACTCAGTTTTGTTGATTTGACAGTGTAGTTACCACTGACCACAGTTCAGTCAGCAGCCAGCCGCCTTTATTAGAGTACTAGGCTACTTAAAAGTTGTTTACTTAGTTTTCTCCTCTCTGCAGTTAATTGTATCGATAGGATGGATAGGATGTGTGCCTGCTGTGTGCGGACGCAGGAGGAGTTGGCCGCAGTTCGCGAACAGCTGAGTGTGTTGTTGGCTATGGTCAGCCGTCTTCAGGCTGCTGTCTCAGGGTGCAGTGTTGGTGGGGAGTCTGGTGCATCGAGTGGGACATCTCAGGTGTCTCATGCTTCGCTCTCTGTTCCTGCTACCGAGGCACCTTCAGGTGTACTGGACGTCGTCGAACCGCCTTCTCCGCAACGGGAGTGGCGGGTTGGACGGCGTTCGCGTCACGCGAGGCGAAAGGCCAATGTGGAGGCTGGACGTCCGTCCACGCCCGTTCGTCCTGTGAGTGAACGTGTGGCCACTCCTTCAGCAGGGTCCGAGCAGGTGCACGGGGGGAGGGGATTGATAGTTATTGTTGGGAGCTCCAATGTTAGGCGCGTGATGGAGCCCCTTAGGCAGATAGCATTGAGATCCAGAAGGAATTCCAATGTGCATTCGGTGTGTCTACCAGGGGGCCTCATCCGAGATGTGGAGGCGGTCTTGCCGGCAGCTATCGAGGGTGCGGGGTGCAGTCGACTGCAAGTCGTGGCTCACGTCGGCACCAATGATGCTTGTCACTTGGGTTCTGAGGACATCCTCAGGTCAAACGAGTGGCTGGCGAAGTTGGTGAAGGCTGCTGCCTCCGCGCGCGGGGTGCAAGCAGAGCTGTCGATTTGTAGCATTGTTCCACTTGGAGCCGAGTGGAGGGTCTGAACCAGAGGCTTCGCCGACTCTGTGACAGTCATGGCTGCAGATTTCTGGATCTGCATTATCGGGTGGGGAATTGTAGGGTGCCCCTAGATAGATCAGGGGTGCACTACACTAAGGAAGCGGCTACTCGGGTAGCAGAGTACTTGTGGAGTGCACATGAGGGTTTTTTAGGCTAGGTGCTAACTCTGATGAGCACTCGCCTGTCAGCATTCAAACAGCGAATTCAGGCCACGTTCGGAACAAAAATTCGAACATCAAAATATTAGCCGCGAACTTACAGAGTATTAGAAACAAAGTTCCCGAATTTGCAGTACTGCATGGAAGTTATTGCACTCAGATAGTTTTAGGCACCGAAAGCTGGCTAAATGATGATGTGGCAAGTTCAGAAATATTTAGCGAAGCGTGGAATGTATATCGGAAAGATAGATCTGATACAACTGGAGGAGGAGTGTTCATCGCTGTGGACAAAGATATTGTTTCTACTGAGATCGAGGTTGAAAGTAACTGTGAAGTTATCTGGGCATGTATAACAGGTCTAAAAGAAGTAAAGTTAATAGTTGGCTGTTTTTACCGGCCCCCCAGTGCTGCTGTAGCAGTTTTAGAGTCATTCAAAGAAAGTCTACACCAGGTAGTGCATAGGTATCCGGGCCATGTAATATTAGTCGGAGGAGACTTCAACCTTAAGAATATAGATTGGGACCTCGCTAGTTACATTTCAGACGGTACAGACAAGCAGTCTTGCGAGATACTTTTGGACGCATTCTCTGAAAACTGTCTTCAGCAGTTAAACCGGCAACCCACGCGCATCGGAAATATTCTAGACCTTATAGCCACAAACAGGCCTGACCTTATTAACGATGCCTGTGTAGAGACAGGAATTAGTGATCATGATATCGTCATAGCGTCGATGGTGACCAAAATTCATAAACGAATCAAGAAGGCTAGGAGCGTGTTTTTGTTGGGAAGAGCCGATAAGCAAATGTTACGATCGCACTTAGAAAATGAATCGGCATCGTTTAATTCCGGGACTATGGATGTAGAGGAATTGTGGACTAAGTTTAAGTGCATTGTTAATAAAGGGTTAGAGAAACATGTGCCAGTAAAGACGATTAAGGATGGAAAAGATCCACCGTGGTATAATAATAATGTTAGAAAGCTGCTGAGAAAGCAAAGGCTGTTGCACTCTCGATTCAAAAAAGAACACGCAAATGACGACAGGCAAAAGTTAGTAGAGATTCGCGCGTCTATAAAAAGATCGATGCGCGAAGCATACAATAATTATCATAGCCATACCTTAGCTAAAGATCTTTCCGAGAACCCGAAAAAATTCTGGTCCTATGTAAAATCGATAAGCGGGTCAAAGCCCACTGTTCAGTCACTCGTTGATCATTCCGGGGCAGTAATAGAAGCAAGCAAACGGAAAGTTGAAGTTCTAAATTTAACCTTTAAGAAATCTTTCACGCAGGAGGACCGCACAAATGTGCCAACATTTGATCAACGTACTAATTCCGAAATGGGGGACATAGCAATAGGTATTTCCGGTGTAGAGAAGCAGCTGAAAGAGATAAATACGAAAAAATCTGCTGGTCCGGATGGAATACCAGTTCGGTTTTACAAAGCCTATTCTCCGGCATTGGTCCCCTACTTAGATTGCATTTATCGCAAATCTTTAATTCAGCGCAAAGTTCCTAGTGATTGGAAAAAAGCGCAGGTGACTTCCGTTTATAAGAAAGGAAAGAGAACTGACCCACACAATTACAGGCCAATATCGTTGACATCAGTTTCATGTAGAATTTTAGAGCATATTCTCGGTTCGAATATAGTAAATTTCCTTGAAACGGAAAAGCTTCTTTCCATGAATCAGCACGGGTTTAGGAAACATCGTTCATGTGAAACTCAGCTTGTCCTTTTCTCACATGACATCTTGCGAGCAATGGATGAAGGGCAACAGGCGGATTGTGTTTTTCTCGACTTCAAAAAGGCATTCGACGCAGTGCCACACTGCAGACTGCTAACGAAGATACGAGCTTATGGAATAGGTTCACAGAATTGTGACTGGCTGGAAGACTTCCTAAGTAATAGAACGCAGTACGTTGTTCTCGACGACGAGTGTTCATCAGAGACGAGTGTATCGTCAGGCGTGCCCCAGGGGAGTGTGATAGGACCGCTATTATTTTCTATCTATATACATGATCTGATGGACAGAGTAAGTTGTAATTTGCGGCTGTTTGCTGATGATGCTGTGGTGTATGGGAGGGTGTCGTCTGTAACTGACTGTAATAGCATACAGGATGACTTAGACAAAATTTCTAGTTGATGCGAAGAATGGCAGCTAGCTCTCAATGTAGAAAAATGTAAGGTGATGAGCATGAGTAGAAAAAACAATCCTATAATGTTCGAATACAGCATTAGTAGTGAGCTTCTTGATGCTGTCGCGTCGTTCAAATATCTAGGCGAAACATAGCAGAGCAATATGAAATGGAACGAACATGTAAAGACAGTTGTGAGTAAGGCGGATAGCCGACTTTGGTTTATTGGGAGAATTTTGGGAAGATGTACTTCACCTAGAAAGGAGACCGCGTATAAAACGCTTGTACGGCCACGTATTGAGTATTGCTCAAGTGTTTGGGACCCGCAGCAGATCGGTTTCAAGGAAGACATAGAGGCAGTTCAGAGGCGAGCAGCTAGATTTGTTACCGGTAGGTTCGACCAATGCGCGAGTGTCACGGAAATGCTCCGGCAACTCAGTTGGGGATCGCTGGAAGATAGACGATGTTCTTTTCATGAATTTCTGTTAAGTAAATTTAGAGGGCCGGAATTTGAAGCTGAGTGTAGCACGATCTTGCTGCCGCCTACTTACATTTTGCGTAAAGATCACAAAGACAAGATAAGAGAAATTAGGGCTCGTACGGAGGCATATAGGCATTCTTTTTTTCCTCGTTCAATTTGGGGGGGAATAGGAAAGGAAATGCCTAGTAGTGGTACAGTGTACCCTCCGCCACGCACCTTACAGTGAATTGCGGAGTATGTATGTAGATGTAGACCGGGCACTATCTATCTTTGTAGCTATAGAACAAACGATTCCTTATTTCGACATGCAGAAATTGTCTCCGGCCAATGTGATGCTGTGTGTTTCTTAACCGTAGATTCGGACGCTACGCGCCTTCACGTACTAAAAAAAATAATTCTTGTTTAACCTATACATAACCTAAGAGATTTCCACTTGTTCTTTCTATGTCAAAAGAAGCCATCTTGATTTGCCGTATATCTTGCAGTTTTGGTTTTATAACTCACAGTAAGGTGTTTCAGGCTAACGGCGCATCAAAGATGTATAAAACACCTACTAATGTCTTCAATAGACGGTTACGGCATGTAGGTACCATAGTGTAGTGGGTAGAACAGTAGATCCCCAATTTGGAGGTGAGGTTCAAATCTCTGGCACTGATACATTTTTTTTTTTTTTTTTTACTTTTGTTGTTTGTATCACATTGTAGTAGTTACTTATTCATAACATATTGTGGGATTTTCTTATTCATATAACAATCGTTTGTTACTCAGTACTCGATATTAATTGTAACAAAATGCTGTGTCAGGAATAGGTGTCATCGATTTGAAAATTTGTGTGTGACTAACAAATGGAGAATGAAACTGCTGCAAGTGATAAGACAAGCAATGCTATTTCTGTTTTTCCTTCACAAAAATATTTGACCTTTGTTCGAAATATGTTACAATTTCCGAGAAAATAGTAAGTGACAAACATATGGGAAACGCTTAAATTGCTGGTAGGCCTAAATGAAATAAGTATTAGTGACATTCACACTATTCGCTAGTCAGAAACATTTGGCTGTTTATTTTATAATGTCTCTTAATATTGCTTGTTTGGCCCCAGTATTTTGCTGCTTAGTTTCGAATAAGTGGAGATTTTCGAGATGTGGTTTTATTGATATTCCTTACTTTCATCAATATTTGACAATTTATTTGTGAATATGTCACAATTATAGGGTATGTGGTTAACAGTGGTCCTAAGAGGTTAACTTTAATTTCTTTTGCAAATGTATACTCAGAACATCGTCGTCTGCTGGCATATGTTTGTCAGTATTATGGTGTAGCTCACTGGCTGACAGCTAGCGAGTTCTCATTGCCCGGAGACAATTTCTGCGTATCGAAATCAGGAATCGTGTCGACAGGTCGATGTATCGCATTCAGCTCCTGATGACGTCAGGCTGACGCTTGCCTAGCGTGTCACTAAGCTCACCCTGGAAACAGTGTGATAATAAAAGCGAGAAAACATATGAGCGTGGTCCACGATTCTTCCGTTGTCAGGAGTATGGACATATCAGAAAATATTGTCCACAATTTGGAGATAACACTTCAAACAGTGAGCAGGAGAGCCACAGAAAGGAAGCAAATAAAAGATCCTCATATTCTGTGACATTAACTGCCAGCAAAAGTGTGCTACTGTCAGAAAAACACAGAATCACGAACTGTCATTCTGCAAATGAATAAGTGTGAGCAGGTTGGACACTGCTGAATTCACACATGTTATATACACCACTTTTCGCGAAAAGGAAAAAATGAGTTGTGGATTCTGGACCGTGGAGCAACAGACCACATGACCTACCAACGAGATAAATTTGTAACATTCACAAAACGTGAAGAGTCAGTACAGGTAGCCGGTGGTGGATACTTGTTGAGTTCTGGTTTTGGCATAGTAGGCATTTATTTGTCAGAAGAATGTGGAGGACAAACTGTTGACTTGCATAATACATTGTACATTCCAGACATTATGTGTAATTTGATATCAGTGCCTCAGGCAGCTGATAAAGGAGTGTTGGTTTCCTTAACAAAAACTGAAGCTAAAATAATGAGACAAAGTGGTGAAATAATTGCGAAAGGTTCCAGGAAAGGAAATCTCTACTACTTTAGTCAATCCAATTTCAGTACTCCGATTTATGAACCGGGCCATGTCGCCAATCTTAACGATAGCAGGGAACTGGATTCATGGCACCGAAGGCTAGGCCACATTCATATTGATAAAGCAATGAAACCCGCCAAATATAGCAGAATAACTTTAGAAGCATCTGAAGACAAAATAAATGAAATGTGCAGTGTGTGCATTGAAGGCAAGATGAAAGCTAAGCCTTTTCCCAAAATGACAGAAAATAGAGCAAATGAATCACTATGTTTGATACACAGTGATGGAATGTGTGTCTGTGCCTCACAATCACTTGGTGGAGCAAAATATGTTGTCACATTCATTGATGATTACACGAGGTATGCAGTGATATACTTGCTAAAAGCCAAAAGTGAAGTGTTTCAGTCATTTAAAGACTATAAGGCATATGCAGAAAATTGCCAACAGAAAAGAGTAGGGACATTACGGTCAGACAGTGGAGGCGTATATACGAGTAATGAGTTTGAAATGTATCTACAAAAGGAAAGAATTCGGAGGCAGTTGACTGTCCCTGGCACACCTCAACAAAATGGTGTAGCAGATCGGTTCAACCAAAATCTTTCAAATACAGTGCGATCTATGCTATTAGAGAGTGGATTGCTACAACATTTCTGGGGTGAAGCAATAGCTACAGCAAATTACTTGCGAAATAGATGTCTGACAACAGCAAATGATGGAGAAAGTCCCTATATGGCATGGACGAGAACCAAAAATTGACCATCTACATTTGTTTGTATGTCGTGCATGGGCAAAAGCGAAAAACCAGCTTGGCAAATTTGAACCTAAATGACATCCTTATGTAATGGTTGGACACTCAGAAACCATGAAAGCCTACTGACTATGGAATCCAGCAACAGGAAATATAACTATTGCCAGAGATATTGTATTCGATGAAAGTATCTTTCCTGAAAAGTTACAAGCGTCTGGGGATAGTAGTGGGTCGGACGCCAGTTACCGTATCAACCGATAGATGTCTCTAGGGTAGCAAGCTATGTCCTGCAGGGACGCCATTTTCCATTTCGTATTTTCATGCTTTTCTCCTTATAATTCCTGTGTTGCTAGTCAATAAATGCCATATTGGCGAGTAACCCTTGGCATTGATGTCAATGTGAAACAGAGAGATTATATGTGCTTCTTGTAGTGTAGCGGGTAAAAGCATCTGCTTGAGAAGCTATTAAGCGTCGGCTGTGGTTCGCTTCCCAGTCCAGACATTTTTTTTTTCTTTTTTACCTTGACTCCTAAAAGTTCTCTTACACTGTTGCTAATTAAAAGGAATATACATTTTGCGATATTTCAACATATTTACGTATACAAGCGCTTTCTCTAAAAAGTGTGATTGTTCTCTTTAGTGAAAATACCGTGAAATATAGGCCAACGAATTGTAAATATTGTCTCCTGAACTACCTGCACATAAACTGAACACACACTATCATATTTAATGTTCTAAATGTCATGCTGATTCAAATAATTTTATATATAGATTACGTACTAATGTTATGTGGCAACTGTCGTTTCTTAATGAGACTGAAATGCCTTGCTTCTTTTTTCAACAGCTGTTACACGCATTCTTGCGTCCTATATGCATTGTTTGTGAGTAACTGCGCTAATACTGTAGCCATTTAACTGATCTCAAGAGCTTTGTATTTTCTAGTACATGTATGAATTATTTGTATCAGCATGTCATTTGCAACATTCACTATAACAATGTGTCCACACTTTATGTGCAGGTACTGTAGTTCAGGTACTGTAATTCATGTAGAACCTCAGCTCTGCTTTCCGCTTTATTTCAGGAAAATAACTTCAGCTTTCTGTTGCATATTTTTTACAGTTTAAGTTTAAGTTTCGAACTTCAAGTTTTAGACTGCTGGAAAGTCTTACTTGTCATTGTAATAGTTCAGTGTTACAAAAGTATCATGGAATATTACACACACACTTCTATTACAGTAATACTGAAGTATTAGAATGATTCATATTTCGAATGTCAAAACACTAAGGTAGAAATATTTACGTAAATTAAACAGCAGGAATGATAAATAGATGCCCTGGAGTCGCATAGCATCATGGTAGCATAACCAGAGAGATGTCTATTGGTTTGTACGGGTTATTGGGGTCCAACGCACTACTGTCCCTAGACGCCTGTGAAAAGTTGAACAAAGGTGTTGCAAAAGTGACTGATCGGAAGACAACAACCATCACGGAAGACGAACGAGTTGTGCAGAATGTGGATACTATGGAAACATGTATGCCTTCCGAAAACAGTGGCATAGAAAAGGAGACCAAAAGGGAGGATGAGAGTGCTGTAAGGGAAGAAGATGAGAGCAGTGACAGGGCAGAAGATGAGAGTGATGTCAATGGTTACTCTGCTACAGAGGATGATGACCATCAAATACAAGAACCTGAAATAAATGAAAACTACAGAACACGTTTTGGACGACAAGTCAACCCATCAAAATGGCTGATAGACTACAAGATACATAATTGCAAATGGAAGTCTTCTTTACTTGGCAACAGGTACAAGGCCAGATTTAGCATACCCAGCGACATACCTAATCCAGTTCAGCGGTAATCCGAGTGAGGAGCACTGACGTGCTGTCAAACACACGCTGCGTTATTTACGAGGCACAGTAAATGATGCACTCACTTACCAGAAGGTGGGAAATCAAATTGAAATGTATACAGATGCAGACTGGGGGTCTGATCCAAAATCACAGAAAATCCTTTAGTGGATACGTGACAGTCTTTGAGGGTACAGCAGTAAGTTGGAGCAGCAGGAAACAGCGGACTGTAACACTAAGCACTATTGAGTCAGAGTTTGTAGCACTGTAAGAGAAGTAAAGTGGTTGAACAGTTTCCTCAGTGAAATAGGTTAAGGTTGTTTTCTGCACCATCCTATGCAGATTGTCATTGACAATAAGGGTGCAAAGAAACTAGCTGCAAATCTTGAGGCTTCGGAAAGGTCTAAGGATATGGAGTTTAAGATATTCTTTGTACAAGGGCAGGTGGAGAACAACAGCATAAGGTTGGACTACATCCCGAGTGAGAAGAACATCGCTGACTGTTTGACAAAGGTAGTCAATCACCTGAAGTTGAAAACCCATCTGAAGTTAATGGTGATCATGGACCAGGAGGGGTGTCATTGATGTAAAATATCTTTCTTGTGTGATCTTTGATGTTGTTGTTTTACTTGTGGTAGAGAGTTGTAAAATATGGCGAGAATCTGTCCCTGTGTGTATGTTATGCTAAAATAAATGCTTATTTTCAACTGTGACTGTGTGATGTGCTGTGCTATTTGTGTGTGCTCCCTGCTGTCATCAGAAGAATATTGACAATAACTGGCGCGCTCGTCGCTATGCTCCCACAGAGGTAAATATACGAGCAAAAAATCTCAAAAACGTAGACAGGTATCATTCTGTTCTGAACTTTTAAAATAATTTCGAACTGTTAGTTTCATTTCACCCCAAAGGTGTATGATGTGAAATTAACCATAAACAAAGTAGCCAGCGACAACATTTTTCGCTGTAAACACTTCACAATTAATGCATTAGGTTACTTATACAAGGGTTAAATAGTGGCAACAATGCTATGGAGACACAATGCAATGGAATGAATTATTGTCACTGATGGCATATACTGTTGACATACGTACCTTACCTCCGAGCAAATGGACTCACCCGTCCCACATCACTGGCATGTGCACATTCGAGGGAAAGACAGTAACTTGTGAGCAAGCAGTCTAAAGTAACGGCATCACTATGTTTTCGAAACACGAACAACAGAGTTGGATCAAGATTGAATGTGGCAGAGGAATTACAGCACGATAGTGCCATCAAGGTCAACAAGAGGTGTGTGGGGAATTGGCATTGACTTACAGAACAGTGGTATGTTGTGTAAAACCCTTCAACCATGGCTGCCCGATGCACTTCTGTCACAGTCTGCCAACCTTCATTAAAGTCTTGGAGCATCACCTGCAACCAGCTTTGCGAGAGAAGCGGCAACACTTCTGCACAAACCATCCATTATTTTGCACGGCAATGTGTGGGCCCATACATCGCAAGCTTTAGGTTGCTCTGTTTTGTCGATCGGACTGGGAAGTACTGTAACATCCACCATACTCCCCAGACTTAAGTCTTCGTGACTTTCATTTGAATCCGAAGATGAAGGAACCACTCCGTGGCATTCGTTTCAGAACTGTACTGCAGATTCGACAGACACGAAAACGCTCCATTCTTACCATCGAGAGAACAATCTCTACTAACTGTATACTATGCCTTCCACATCACTGGTAACGGATTGTACACAATGCTGGTGACTACTCTGAAGGACAGTAAAAGGTTTAAAAATGTAACGCTTTTGTATCAGTTGTAAATAAGTAGTAGCCACTATTTAAGTTCCAACCCTCATAAATCAAGTATCGGAATAACTATGAGGAATGTTGAAAAACTAGACACTTCATTATCAAGATGGGATGTGAAACTAAAAGACATGCAATAACGATTTTTTCTGCCTGTTAAGTTTCCTCACAAATATAGAGTGGAAAAAATATGCATAACTGAAAGTAGTGCTTTTTAATTTTTTATTGGAAAACAAGAATCTGTAACGAAAAGCTAAATATCGGAACTGGTGTAGCTTTGCTTCATTAACATACAATATTTTTCAGAGGAAGAAAATAGGAAATTTTATTTTCCTCATGTATTCACCGAGTCGCCAACCACAGCCGCTCCTTAAGCTGTCGGCATACGGAACGAGGCAGTTAACGTGCACGGGAACGGGAAATATGACGCTGCGAGGCACAGATTCGTCGGCACACGGGACAAGCTGCTTAACGTGATTAGGGTTTTGAGAGCTCTCTAGACACAGTTTTCAGCGCGCAATGGTCGTCTGCTACAGCTCATTTGGAGCGTGAAGCACACGCATCGAAGAGTACGTGTTTAAAATGGATACTACTGCATTAGCTGTTTTGTCGTTATTAGATGAGGCGAGAAAATCCGCAGAAGGTTATGGGTATGGGAGTGGATTCAGCGGCGAAATAATGGCAGAAGCATTCATCACAGCGCCATGACGATAACCGACATTCATATTTCAATGCGAATGTAATGTGGCGTTGATAACAATATCAAATAAATAACTACACAAATATAAATGTAAGAAAAAATTTAGAAAAGTAGAATAATTTTACGTGACTACCTCGCGAATTAAGAGGTTTCGGGGAGGGGGGTGCTTCCTCTTATGGTGACGCCAGCATGCGTCTGATGTTGGCACGCCAGCTGATGTTGGCACATCCGTTGCATGCTTTTTGAAAACCAAATCACAAACAGAATGTGGGGAAGAATCCTTAATGTTGACCATAAAATAAACAATAAATGCTGCTCCTGCTCTATGGTTGAAGGCACTTATATGTACCCTTGTCCGGGTGGTCACAAAAATGATTATCCTCGAAAATCAAACATTTCGTTGCCTACATTACGACACTATGTTGCTTCTGCCGTAAGTAAAATATGACCTAGTGAATAACATATTTATGTACCAGTAATAACATTTCTTGGCACTGTAGGACACAAAACCGTGGTGAAAGTGACTAATTTTTTCGGTCGCGTGGTAGAGGATGTTGTTGAAAAAACGCATGAAACCAGTATTCATCTCAAAGTATCGGCGTGCCTCGAACCCGGCCGAACGAGTAATTAAGGAACTATTAAAATTCTGTCGAGTGTACTGTTTCAGCCAGCACAGGTCGTGGGACGTACACCTGCAAGAATTTCAGGAAATATTAAATGGAGTACCACATGGGTCAACAGGAGTTTGTCCAATGTTAGCCTTGAAGAATAGGCACCTGGCTGATGAAATTAGGGATCCTGTAGTGTTCCCGCCTGGTAGAAAGATCAGTCGCAGGGCACTCATCCAAAGTGTTCTACACAGAATAAAACAAGAAGCAAATAAACATAAAGCAAAGAAAGGCAAAACGACTGGAAATTTGAAGTTTCACGTGGGGGAACTCATACTGGTAAAAGCCCACCGACTGTCATGTAAAAGTAAGACGAAACGAAGCAAATTCTTTCGGGTGTATGAAGGCCTATTTTGCATTAGCCGAACAGTGCATCCGAACATGGTGGAAGTCGAGACATCCGGTCCAGGTCATCAAGAGGACTGCAACATATAAGTAATATTAAAAGATGGAAAGCTTAAATAAAGAGTAGCTTTTAACAACCATTTCAGAGTTCGTGGTAAAGAGGTTAATGCTCCATAATACAGTAATATGGTTCAATACCATGAGTAGTCAAGGGGATACTTGTACACTCCAGCTGTTTTGTTTTATTGAGGGTTGTTCAGGCGTCTGCAGAGGTGGCAGAACGGTGCAGTGTTGTGTGTGTAAAGTCGCTTCCTAGTTAACTGCATAAGAGCTCATTTCACTTTTTTTTTTTTTTTTTTTTTTTTTTTTTTGCTTTATTTGGTTGCCGGAGCATTTCTGTTTAATGTTTTAGTGGGGTCATCAGTGCTGAGGGCTGGACCTCTGTGAAGAGTCTCACGTCAGGATTGAGAAGACGAGCAACACCAAGCCATGAGGACATTTGAACCCTAGTCGAGGGGTGCTAAAACCCTTGTACACATGTCGGAATAATGACACAGTCAGCTGAGAAGGGTGTATATCATCTGTTTGTTCTCCTGATATGTCTGTTACTCATTATTGAATAATTAAGAATTTTATGATAATCCTACCTGAACTGTGAAATATGTTACTGCTTCTCTGTGTTTAATATGTTGGCAGATGCTGAGTATAATTGTTTTACCAAATGTATAAATTCCTCTTCCTACCACGGAAACTACATCCCAGGCGAGATGAGAATCAAATGACAATTGGAACTAGTAAGGTAGTATTATGGGTAAATGGCAAGGTTCACGCAGGCAAAGGTAATACAAAGGGTAGCCACTTTCTAGTTTAATATGTAATAATAATTTTTAGTTGCTTGCTTGTATTGTAGTGACTGTAGAAATCATGAGGCCCATGAAAAGTTGCGATAGTATCTAGCCGGTTAAGGGAAGTAGGACTTTGGTGATGGTAGTAGAATTAGACTAAAAGGTCCCAATCCGCCTATCAAATTTACCAATTCCTGTGTTGACTGAATGAGAGAGGATTGGAGATCTTTCATCTGACTGAAATTAATTTCCATGTAAGAAAGTCATGTAAAAGTTGGTAGTAAAGATACGGTGTTCTCAATTGTTTGTAACAATCATCTGCGCAGAACACTAGTCTTCACCATTTAACTTTAAATTTTCATGTATAATCCTTTTAATGTTATGATATGTTTGACAGCCAACTTGGCTGATGTAATGTCTATACAGGACAGGAGTCCCGTTTTGTTCGTTCTATGTCCTTGTACAAATGTTTTTTCTTATAACTTGTAACGTTGATAAGTTCTTTCAGTGCTCCATCCAAGTCGAGGCTTAAAGAGCCAATAATTAATTGTTCTAAATTTTGTAAGGCTCAAGGAGCCAAATTGAAAATGTAAATAGTCTTAACTAAGCTTTTATTCGTAATGTTTGGTTTTGCTTTGTCGCTCTAGTAGGTAAAGTCACTAAATGTGCGATCAGTTGATTATGTAAAATAATTTGTGTAAAGCTCCAGTTTGTAGAATCTCGGAGCAAAGACACTTGCGAGTAGGATAAACCTGTGTTGTTTTAAAATATAAGATGTTTCTTGATGGCAGAATTGGTTCTCCATTATGTGTAATTAATTGTTTTGAAGATGTGTGTTGTATGGAATGAGAGGGAGTTCAGCGCCGCGAGCTGAAAGGGAGCCAGCGCGGACGGGTGGCGACAGACTGGCCCGCCAACCGGCCAAGGCCACACGGCGGCGGCGCCGCCAGTGCATGCTCACCCACCGCCCTAAAGACGGAGTGGCAACCGTAAGCTGCGTCCCGGAGAAAGAAAGGCAGCTGGCCGCGGTAAACGGACGACCTCACTCCCTCTGCGCTGCACGGAGTGCCATTAGACCAGGGTGGGCAGCGAACCGGCCACGCTGTTACGTCACCAACAGGTGACGTGAGGGGCCGCTGTACCTTTGACAGCCAGCAGCCACTGATGAGGCGTGGCCCGGCTGCGTGCTGTCAACAACGCTGAGGGGGGTGGCTGAGGCCACACAATGGACTGTGATAGATAACGGGGCCCTAAGCCTCTTCTATTACCTGCAACTGCTGTAGGATAAGAAATACTTTAATTTTACGTGTCTTTTTATTAAGGAATTTCTTCAGGCTTTGCGATTTTTCTTGTGCCATTGTGAACATAGTTTCAGTGTGAGCAGTAATTATCGTTCCACACTGTGCATGGAGCCTTCTTACTGACTTCAGTTAGTAAATATAAGAAGTAAAGATGGTTTGTTGTAGCTTAGGAAATGCTTGTGCACTGCATGCTTAATTCTGTCTCACTGCCGTTTGTGGGAAGTAATATTTCCAGTGTGAAAGAAACCTGTCCTTCCCGTGCTTCTAAGTGTGGCAATGAACTCACACAGAACAGTTAATAGTGAGACCAAGACCTAAGTTTTACTAAATATATAATTGGTTGTCAAGAAGAGATAATTAGTAGTGTGTTGATAAGCTGTTCTAAGTAATGTTTAAATGGACAACTTGTTTTAGCTAAATAAATATATATAGATGATAAATTTTACTCATTTTTTAACTGCCCTTAAAATTCCCTTCTGGATGGGAGAAGTAAAAATCTACTTGCTCTGGAACTAAAAACGCAGTTAACCTTCCCTTCTTGTTAGTTGGCCACACTGGTTCCGTTGCTTCAATATTGTCAGATGTGTTATCTGTTGCTTTAAATTAATTATCAGTGGCTATATAGTTCGGTTTATTATTCAAGTGGTTAATACCTATATTTTCGGAACCAATATGAGCAGCTAGACAAGATAAAGCCTATGTGTACGCCAACCATTCCACAGTATTCTATTAATTTTTGGGGTTTGTGGGAGCCTGCTATTTAGACAGCATTGGTGTAGGCGTTCCAGTGGCAATAAATAATCGAAAGATATACTTCCAATGTCAACCAATGGTTCTGCAAAAGCAAGAAACAAAAAAATTTATTAAGGCGGAGGTTACAAGCTACGGACTGAAGACCATGCAGTTTGGTCCAATAGATTTACAAACATTTAAACATTTTTGTGCCTTAGTGCGCACGTTTGTTCCGTTAATTTCTAATGCTAATTAACATCAGCAGCCATCATAGCCGCGGTGGAGTAGCCGAGTGGTCTAAAGCGTCCCGCTGCGGAGTGCACAGTTGCTCGCCGTGGAGGTTCGAGTCCTCCCTGGGGCATGGGTGTGTGTGTTGCCCTTAGGTTAGTTTACCTAGGTTTAAGTAGTTTGTCAGCTACGGACTGATGACCAAGCAGTCTGGTTTGATAGATTAACAAAAAAAAACCAGCCATCATATTTGTTAGTAATTAGTATTTTTGCAACTGTTGAATTTCTGAAAGTAGTATAGAATTCAGCTCGAGGAATACTAACAAGAAACATTATTAAATTTCTAGACCATCCATCTTGTATGGCATAGCAGTGGGTGCTGAAGTCCAGAAAAGGGTTGACAATGTGTTTCAAGAAATGGAAGAAGGCCCCTGACAGTAAAGAAATTCCTTGTGCATCCTTCATGGCTTAGCTGAGCTTATCATTCACACATAACAGTAATTACATAGTATTTTCATGTCTGTCTCAAAGTTTACTTAAAAAAGCAACTATAGACCGAAAAAATACACAATTAGCATCTTCAGCTTATGAATCTCGGTGTCTTTTCTTTTCAGAAAGTTGTTCATTTCAGCTGTATCGGTAGAGAGACTTGAGGCAGCTCCACACTTGGCACAGGAGGTGGCAACAGCAGTGCGCGTGGCACGTAGTTGCCAATCGTGTCGCGTCAAACGTATCTCACATATTTTCTCGAGAGTGGAAAGAGGTGTGGCTCTCCTTCCACCGTTAAAAACAATTTCGATATTTTAGCTATTATCATACGCATTAATTTATGGTGTAAAATGCACCAAACACAAACTGGCCAGCGGCTACATTTTTCATTGCAAACTCTTCAAAATATGCGTGGTTTTGTACTTCTTGTTATAACAATACCTATGGGCAATATCTAAAAGAAAACCAGTTATTGCTCAGTGATATTTGGCTATGATGCAGAAAAGTAAATTTTTCCTACCATATAGTTTTTGAAAAATCGAGTGAGGAAGCTGTGATAGCGAAGAACACGCATGATTCCAAATATAGTTGTCCTTTTTCTTTTTAACACAAAATGTAAAAGTCTTACAGAGAAACTAAATACAGAGAAGGATGTAGCTTATATTCGTCTACGTAAAACAATTCTTTTCGAGCACATGGGGTGAGCTGAAATTTCACTTTGTGGCAGAGGTGGAATAGAGGTGCAGGAAAACTGTGCGCCTCGGAAAACCGAACAGAGCCCTTCCCCAGCAAACACCTGCCCTGCGCCTCGGCTGCACGAAGTGTGCTATGTCCAGTGATCGCTAAGAGGTCACTGGCAATGTCCCATTGGGAAGGGTAGTTTACAAACGGCTGGCTGCCTGTTCTCTGCCTCTGTTCTACTTGCGCTGCATCAAGTGTGCTCTGGGCCTTAGAAGATGCAGACTAGAACAGCACAGTAGAAACAAAAATTAGGGAAGCAGAGAAATTGAATCCTGAGCAGAAGGCATAACTTAAAAAAAGTCTTATGGAACAATAGACCAGGAAGAGTGAAAAATTGCGATGTGAACTAAACTGTTCAATCTTTGTACATGAAGCCATATGGTGTACCTATAGCCAGAAGAAAAGGTGTGGAAAAGGAACTGGAGAAAATGGAAAGTTGGGAAATCATCAATGGAGGAAACCGCCAATATAACATTCCAGTAGACACAGATTCCAAGAAGAATGGTGATGTATGGTCAGTTTTGCACTCCAGACACCTGAACAAAATTTTAGAAAGAGAAACACATCATCCAGAGAACATGGACACATTGCTACATACGTTTGAGCAAGGAAACTTTATCAATAGTTCGGATTTGTCTTCAGGATTCCATCAAGTCCCATTAGCAGTTGAATCAAGGAAATATACTGCAGTTTTGTATGGAAGAAGGTTTTTCCAGTATTTTGTCGTCCCTTTTGATGTAAATGTGTCTACTGTTGAGTTTATTAGGGCCTTGGATATTATGCTAGGAAAAGAATTATTCAATAAACTGACTGTCCACATTTATGACAACTTAATCACCGGAAGAACATACTTAACGAAGTTTACTGGAAGATAAGACTTGAAGGGAAGTCATTAAAATAGGAAAAGTGTAAATCTGCTGTAAATAGACCAAATTTCCTAGGACACTTCAGTCTACCCGAAAACAAAAACGTGAAGCCATCAGGAAGTACCAAAAACCAAGAAGCAACTGAAATCGTTGTATGCACTCTGAAGGCCTTAAATGCACATTGTCTGTGTTGTGGCGTAAAGTCAGCGCCACACACCAGACGTAAGAGAACGATTGTGGAGAAGGCAGTGATCGACCGAAAGCCAATAGCAAGCAGGCGCCTCGCATCCTGGAGGGAGTGACCGAAGATGCGCGCCCTCTACAAGTGGCTATATCTAGGCCCACATACGTCTGGACGCCCATCAGTTACTATTTTGGAATACGTCAGTTACTATACATAACTTCATCAGTTACTAGTGAGAACAGAGACTGTACTACATCAGAACGTGGCTACGAACTTAGCAACCATTAGTCTCAGCGCAGCTAGCATCATATGGAAGATACCGTGAGAAGCAAGATTAAAGAAGAAACAGATATGTGTTTTAAAGTTGTGTAGTACAGTTTTCAGTCAATAAATATCTTGTAATACTAACTATATGAATGTTTTAGATATAAAATGATCCTGCACCAATACCTTTAATGACAACTAGACTGGGACGAGTAAACAATAAAAAGGCAACTAGGTCACAATAGTCTGAACAACCTACTTATGAAGATCACTGTTTGGTTTGGGGACGAAGATTGTATTAAAGCATTTGAGGACATCAAGACCTAGATATGTGATGGTAAAATGTTATCAGACCAGACTTAACAATACCCTTTTGAATTATGATTGATTGGGATGATTATGAGCTTGAACACATCTTCTCCAAGAGAAACAGCAGAGAGAGTAGCACATAGAATCATTGCATTTGCTAGCATGACACTAAAGAAACATCAATGAACGTAGACTGTCACAGAAAAAGAACTATTAGCTGTTTATTGGGCATTTTCCAAGTTCAGAAATTACTTGCTAGGACATGAAAGTTGTTCTGTTTAAAGACCATGAAGCACTGGTCGACATCCAGGAGAGTAAACTTCAGCACAATAGGATCAAGACGAGGGCATGTTTTTGCAACAATCCTATTTTACAGTCAAGTACATACATAGCAACTAAAATATTATTCCTGATAGCTTGTCTCGGTTACTAGTCATGGGGGAGGGAAGGGGGTAAAGAAGAAGTCATCAGCGATTAAGTGTGAAAAGAAATTCTTAACTCCCATGAACCACAGACACTGCTGAGGTGGGGTGGCTTGCGTGCCTCAACGATACAGATAGCTGTACCGTATGTGCAACGACAGCGGAGGGCTATCTTTGGAGAGGCAGCTGAAGAGGGGCAGCAGCCTTTTCAGTAGTTACAGGGACAACAGCCTGGATGATTGACTGAGCTGGCCTTGTAACATCAGCTAATGTGGCTTTGCCACACAGTTACAGCGGACGGCTGAATGCAAGGGGAAACTACAGCCGTTACTTTTCCCGAGGACATGCAGCTCTACTGTATGAACATATGATGATGGCATCCTCTCGAGTGAAATATTCCGGAGGTAAAATAGTCCTCCATTTGGATCTCCGGGCGGGGACTACTCAGGAGGATGTGATCATCAGGAAATACAACACTGGCATTGTTAGATCCCTTAATCGTGTAGGGAAACTAGAAAATTTAAAAAGAGAAATGAATAGATTGAAGTTAGATATAGTGAGGATTATTGAATTTTGGTGGAAAGAGGAACAGGATTTCTGGCCAGGTGAGTACAAGATTATAAATACAAAATCAGTTGGGGGTATTAGAGGAGTAGGTCTGATAATGAATAAGGAAATAGGAATGTGGGTAAACTACTATGAGCAACACAGTGATCGCAATATCATAGTCAAGATAGATACGAAGCCAACACCGACCACAGTACTACAGTTTTATATGCCAACTAGCTGTGCCAATGATGAGGAGATTGAAGAATTATATGAGGAGCTAAAAGAAATTATTCAGACCATTAAGGGAGAGGAAAACTTAATTGTTATGGGAGACGGGAATTCAGTAGTATGACAAGGAAGGGAAGGGAAGATAGTAGGTGAATATGGTCTGGGCAAAAGGAATGAAAGAGGAAGCCACCTGGAAGAGTTTTGCACAGAACATAATTTAGTTATAACAAACACCTGGTTTAAGAATACCGAAAGAAGGTTGTATATGTGGAAAAGACCAGGAGATACCAGATAGATTTTATAATGGCAAGACATAGATTTTGGAACCAGGTATTAAACTGTAAGACATACGCAGGGGCATGTATAAACTCTGGCCATAACTTACTGATCATGAACTGTAGCCTGAAACTGAAAAAACTGCAGAAACGTAGGAAAATAGGAAATGGGACCTGGATAAACTGAAGGAACCTGAATTTCTTGAGAAATTCAGAGGGAGCTTTAGGCAACAATTGACAGAAACGGAGGAAAATAAAACAGTAGGGGAGAAATGAATAGCATTGAGAGATGAAATAGTGAAGGCAGAAGAGGACGAAATAGGTAGGAGGGCAAGACCTACAAAAAATCCTTAGATATCACAGGACATACTAAATTTAATCGATGAAAGGAGAAAATATAAAAATGCCATAAATGAAACAGGTAAAATAGAGTATAGACGACTAAAAGTTGACAGGAAGTGCAAAAGACTAAGCAGGAGTGGCTAGAAGGCTAATGTAAGGATGTAGAAGAATGTATAAAAAGGGAAAAATAGATACAGCCTACAGAAAATAAAAGAGATATTTGGAGATAAGAAAAACAGCTCTATGAATATGAAGGACACAGATGGAAAACCAGTTCTCAGCACAGAAGGGAAAGCTGAAAGGTGGAAAGAGTATATAGAGAGGTTCTAAGAAGGAAATAAACTTAGAGGCAATATTTTAGGACGGGGAGAAGAAGTAGATGAGGATGAAATAGGAGATACTATAATGAGAGATGAATTTGACAGAGCACTCAAAGACTTACATCGAAACAAGGCCCCTGGAGTAGATGACATTCCCTCAGAGCTACTGAAGTCTCTGGGAGAACCAGCCATGACAAAACTGTTTCACCTGGTGTGTAAGATGTATGAGACAGGCGAATTACCCTCAGACTTTAAGAAAAATGTTATAATCCCCATTCCAAAGAAAGCAGGCACAGGCAGGTGTGAGAACTACAGAACCACCAGTTTAATAAGTCATGGTTGCAAAATATTAACACGAATTATTTACAGAAGGATGGAAAAGCTGGTAGAAGCCGATCTCGGGGAGGATCAGTTGGGGTTCAGGAGAAATGTAGGAACACGATAGGCAATACTCACTTTACGGCTTATCCTAGAAGATAAATTAAGAAAAGGCAACCCTACATTTCCAGCTTTTGTAGATTTGGAGAAGGCTTTTGACAATGTTGATTGGAATAAACTCTTTCAAGTTCTGAAGCAAACAGGAGTAAAATATAGGGAGCGTAACATTATTTACAACTTGTACAAAAACCAGACAGCGGTTGTCAGAGTTGAAGGGCATGAAATGGATGCAGAGGTTGGGAAGGGAGTAAGACAGGGTTGTAGCCTTTCTCCAATGTTATTCAATTTGTACATTGAGCAGGCTATAAAGGAAAGCAAGGAGAAATTTGGAGAAGGAATTAAAGTTCAGGGGGAAGAATTAAAAACATTGCGTTTTGCCGACGACATAGTATTTCTGTCAGATACAGCAAAGGACCTGGAAGAGCAATTGAATGGAATAGACAGTGTGCTGAAAGGTGCATATAAGATGAACATTAACAAGAGCAAAACTAGGGTAATGGAGTGCAGTCTAAGAAAATCAGGCAATACTGAAGGAATTAGATTAGGTCACAAAACAATAAAGGAGGTAAATGAGTTTTGTTACTTGGGCAGTAAAATAACAAATGATGGTCGCAGTAAAGAGGATATGAAATGCAGAATGGCAATGGGTAGAAAATCGTTCTTGAAAAAGAGAAATTTGTTAACATCGAATATTGATTTAAGCCTAAGGAAGTCCTTTCTGAAGGGATTTGTGTGGAGTGTTGCCTTGTATGGGAGTGAAACATGGACGATAAACAGTACAGACAGGAACAGAATAAAGGGTTTTGAACTGTAGTGCTACAGAAGAATGCTGAAGATTAGGTGGGTGGATCTCGTAACTAATGAGGAGGTACTGAACAGAATTCGGGAGAAAAGGAATTTCTGGCATACCTTGACTAAAAGAAGGTCCTTTACCCAAAAAATCGTGTAAAGGATGCCAATGTTTCTGAAGTAGTGGGTATTGATATGACAGGACCACTATTCCTCAGGGATAATTCCAAGGTATGGATTGTTGTATACACCTGTGTCATTTATTGAGCAATCCATGTAGAACTAGTTTCATCATTAAGTATGGAGGCGTTTATTCTTTTACTGAAAAGATTTACTGCTAGAAGGGGACGTCCATCCATTAGCTACTCAGACAATGGTACTAATTTTGTTGGAGCTTCCATCAACAATCTAGGTTTCAAGAGAGTGGAAGTTCAATCCCCCTACTGCGAGTTAGTGGGAAGGGTGGTGGGAACGTCTGATCCATTCCATTAAAGAATTATTGAGATGAATGCTCAGAAGATCAGTACTCACTTATGAAGAACTGCTGACTTCGCTTTGTGACATAGAAGCTGTGATCAATGGACGCCCACTGACTTATGTATCAAAGGAATCTGAGGATTTGATTCCTTTGACACCATCAAAGTTTCTTGACAATAATTGGAGAGAATTTTGGGCAAGATATTGACCATCTTGAGAAGGAGAAGTTCCAGTCATGCCTGCATTACAGACAACACCTGTTGCAAGAACTGAAACAACGCTTCAGGAACGAATATTTGTCCCAGCTGATCCAGCGTCCTAAAGGAAAAGAGACATTGATCTTGAAGGAAGGGGATGTGGTTCTAGTTGGTTGCGAGCACCAAAAGAGAGTGGAATGGCCATAGGCAAGAATAATGTCACTCTTTCGTGTCAAGAATGGTGTATCTCAGGTAGCCAAGTTGAAGCTGAAAGATGGGACACTGATAAGACCTATTGATCGACTGCATCCTTCGGAGGTAGACACTCATGAAGACCCCTTGGTTTCCAAAGTCTCACACTTAATAACAGTGCCCAAGGGTACAGAACCTGCAGTGGTCACAGAGTGGTTCCCAATCTAAAATACCCTTCTGGATAAATGTCCTGTGATATTTGTAGTGACACTTTGTGACAGAAATTATTTGCACAATTTCAGGGTGGAAGAAATGTTGAGAATTTAAAGTCTAGCGGTAAGATGTCTGCCTAGTAAGCATGGAAGTCCGGGTTTGATTCCCAGTCGTATCACAAATTTTAATTCAATGCTTCAGATTAATCATTAATGTCTTTGACATATTTGAGACGAAATCCGCCTCAGGGATTATATATTTTTATTTACATAAAATATGTATGTTATTTGTACTAGTTACTTTGTTTACATGTATGTTAACACTATGGTTACAGTCAATTAGTGATCTATGGAGTGTATCCTTTTTGACAGATGTACGTTTATGTTACTGTGTGTTTATTAAATAAATTGTGAAATATATGGTGTTATGACAATTAAATTACAACAAAATTAATTCAAATCAATATTTAATCTTAAAAAAGGCCGCGAAGTTCTAAGGTAATCGTTAACGACCGACGGACAACACGTTAATTTACGTGAGTAGAACAAAGACAGAAAATGTGCAAAAGAGGAGCATTGCCTACCGTAATACAACCTGTATGTAACTGTACAGTTAAATCGCTATCAGAAGGTTTTGAGACACTCCAGAAGTAGAGAAACGCACACTGTAGCTATTCACACACATGCAAAGCGCGCCAAGTTTCGTAAAAACATGGCGTCCTAGGCTCTTAGCCAATTAGCAGCGGTATCATGCATGGTCACTCTCTACCTATACATGCTCTCTAGTAATGGTCTAGCATGACAGCAGTCTTGCGGCAGATCACATGGACTACCACGGAACTGTGATTATTAGCAGACACTTTATCCGCACGCCGGAGTAAAGACCAGTTCTCCCCTTACGTGAGTAGAACAAAGACAGAAAATGTGCAAAAGAGGAGCATTGCCTACCGTAATACAACCTGTATGTAACTGTACAGTTAAATCGCTATCAGAAGGTTTTGAGACACTCCAGAAGTAGAGAAACGCACACTGTAGCTATTCACACACATGCAAAGCGCGCCAAGTTTCGTAAAAACATGGCGTCCTAGGCTCTTAGCCAATTAGCAGCGGTATCATGCATGGTCACTCTCTACCTATACATGCTCTCTAGTAATGGTCTAGCATGACAGCAGTCTTGCGGCAGATCACATGGACTACCACGGAACTGTGATTATTAGCAGACACTTTATCCGCACGCCGGAGTAAAGACCAGTTCTCCCCTGAATTTGCGCATGCCCACTAGACAGCACTAACACGCACAGCAGTAGCAGCCGTAAGCTTTATTCTTGTTACTTGTGTCTGATATTCATGGTTAGTAGAGATTTCAGACTTCCGTGTTACGGATTTTGCACGTTTTTTTCCCAGTTAGTGGGTTTTTGATAAATGCAGTAATTAAACTATTAACAATATTTGTTTAACAGCAGACTTTTATACTAGGTTTTTAGTAGCTTCATACTTTAGAAATGAAATGGAAGAGAGAGCCGTTGAGTCATAATTCAGGCATACAGGGAGGAAAGTTGTTTGTATAACCCACAAGTTCCCTCTATCATAATAAGTTACGTCAGGAGTCGTTTATTCCTCAATGATATGCCTACAGTTTTATAGACAGCGGCTCTTCAAAACAGATGATGTCTTCCCTCACGAAGTTCTGTGAGTATATTCTCCTGCCTTCCTTCTTTCCGGCCGCAGTCGTACCGAACGTCTGGTTTTCGTCGTTATTGTGCCCTGATATGAAGATTTACTGTCACAGCTCCAAAAAGATTGTCCTATGTGCAAAATGCTGCATAAATGTATATTTAGATGGCCAAATACTTTTGCAACCAATTGTCATAATATAAAACTTCTGTTTGGTCTGAGGCTCCATGTCACGAATTGCGCAGCCGCTCCCGCCGGAAGTTATGACTCCTCCCATGGCCATTTGTGTGCATGTTGTCATTGGCATAAAAATTAATTTAATCACTGTTTAAGTCAACGGATCCATAACCTAAGCGGTTTGGCTCTTAGTTAAACAAACTTTGAACTTTAATATAAGACGAAAGGGTTGACTCTGTGATTCAAAGCAGTAGTAACTCAATTCCGTGCTAACAACATGAGAGAAAAAGAAAAACACAACTTCACATTAAATAGGAACCTTGAGCACACAGAAATAAAGCAGAATAAAATAAAGACGTTCCAAGAAATCACAGTTTCCCTCAGGTTCTTGTGTGGTTTGAATGAATGAATAGAGCATCTGTGCGCGTTATTGCTGTCTACGTGAAGCAGTACTTAGTCCCAGATCATCACGTTTGTGGCGTTTTTGCGTAGGTGTACACCTTGTATAATACGGCCTTAATAGGTCTACGTGAAGCAGTACATAGTTCCAGATCATCACACTTGCGGCGTTGCTGCGTAGGTGTACGCCTCAGGTGTATTGTGTAATACTGCCTTCATATGTAGAAGATGTATCACTGGTTTACATCTCTGGAAAACAGTAACAAACTATATTCCAAAACGTTCGCTAGTAGCGTTTATTCTCTGATTACGTTTAGCGACTAAATATCCTGCCACAAGATCTTTCATGAGTTTGTAGTTCGGTTCAGTAGACTATTATCTATCTTGTTCACTTTCGTTAAGGCCAATTCACACTGTCCGTCACGTCAAGTTGTATTCACACTGTCCGTTAGTGTCCGTCACGTCAATTCGCCGATCTCAATACGCGATGTTGAAAGTGAGGTTATGAGTAGCGATCTGTTATGTAGAAAGTCATAGTTTAATACTAGAATTGAAGGAATAACAACGCTAAATGTTATTGGCAGCCAAATAAAACTTTACAGTGTATGTTTTTGGCCAACTTACTGGGAACTGAAACAACATTTCAAAACATCGACATCTATTTTCAAGCGAAAAAATAAACATATTAATACATCAAACAACACTTATAAGAGCATAAATAGCGCCTGTTTACTTTATCCATTACAATGCCATCTTCAGGTGAGTCGATGAAGACTGAAGAGTGCGTCCAGCGTTCCACTATGTATAGAAAACTTGGAGGTTACAGTGAATGTGTCAAAACATAAACAGACAGGCCACACTGCTGGACAGCAGCGCCCTCGCTGGTGGAGCCGCGGAGTTCAGCTGTCCTCTGCACTGCCACTGCCGCTCACAGCCGATGTCGGCGCTCTCCGTCGTCTTCGATCTGAGTAAATTTTAGTGATGACGGGATTCCATGCTTTGTCAAGATTGTAGCCACTATCCCGATTCATCAAATTTTCCGCGACACGTATTTCCACAGATTCTTTGATAATGGAGTCCCAAAATGATGTTGCTGTTGTCAAAATTACCGTTTTATCGTACTCCATAGAGTGTCCGGTGGAAATGCAATGTTCAGCAATAGCAGACTTGCTTGGCTGTAAGAGGCGTGTGTTGCATTTGTGTTCACTGCAACGTTCTTCAACAGTGCGCGTAGTCTGGCCTATATAAGCCATCCCACATTGGCAGGGAACTTAGTAGACACCAGCCTTACGTAACAACAAGTCATCCTTAACCAAACCCAGCAAGTCTGAAATTTTGGATGGTGGGCGGAAAATTACTTTCACTTGAAAATTTTGGAGAATTCTTGCTATTTTAAAAGAAATATTGCCCACAAACGGAAGAAAAGCAAGGGATTTTGCCGGTGTGTCCTCCTCGTTCTCCACTTTTTTGTTCTTCTTTCTAAGTGAGAGTGCCTTACTTATTTGCTGGTTAGAATATCCGTTGTCTCGAAACACTTGCTGGAGGTGAGCCAGCTCTTGTGGCAGACTATCAGCATCTGAGATTGTATGGGCTCTGTGAACAAGTGTTTTAAGGACACTACTGGTTTGCGACGGATGGTGACAACTTGAAGCCTGTAAATATAAATTAGTATGAGTTGGCTTCCGAAAAACTGAGTGTCCCAAAGAGCCATCATCCTTCCTTTTAACTAAAACATCCAAAAAAGGTAAGCATCCATTTTGCTCTACTTCCATTGTGAACCGGATGTTATCATGAAGAGAGTTGAGATGGTGTAAAAACTTCTTTAGATTATCTTCCCCATGAGGCCATACAATGAAAGTATCGTCTCCAAAATACTGTGGGTTTAAGGGGTGCTGATTCAAGGGCTCGTTCCTCGAAGTCCTCCATAAAAAGGTTAGCCACAATGGGAGACAGAGGGCTACCCATGGCGACACCGTCAGTTTGCTCAAAGTATTCCTTGTTGAAAATAAAATAGGTCGAGGAGAGAACATGCTGAAAGAGAGCAGTGATATCAGCTTGAAAATATTTACCAATTAGTTTCAAAGAATCTGTGAGAGGAACCTTTGTAAAAAGAGATATCACATCGAAGCTGACTAAAAGGTCAGAGCTACTAAGACGAAGAGCCCCCAGTCTATTGATAAAATCTGCAGAATTCCTTATATGGTGCGAGCATTTGCCCACCAATGGTCTGAGTAAGGAAGCAAGATGTTTTGCTAAGTCATATGTGGGGGCACCAATATTGCTAACTATGGGACGCAAAGGCAAATTTTCCTTATGGACCTTAGGAAGGCCATACAATCTAGGTGGTACAGAGCCATGTGGTCTTAATCTCTTGATGGCAACTTGAGGTAGTGAGGAAGAGTTTAAAAGAGAAATAGTCTTCCATTGCACCCGTCCTGTAGGATCATCATCCAACTTTCTATAGGCAGATTCACTTAATAGCCCATACATCTTATCTACGTACACGGTACGAGGTAGTAGAACTGTTGCATTACCTTTGTCAGACTTCAAAATCACAGTATCAGGATCCTCTCTCAGATTTCGTAGTGCAGCCCTTTCTCCGGAGGTTAAATTACTGCGTTGTAGAGGAGCTTTCATCAGAGCACGGCTGGTCTCTCTTCTTATTTCTTCTGCAGCATCCGTCGGAAGGCGTCGTACGGCTTCTTCAACCCCACTCACAAAACTTATTAAAGGAAGTACTTTGGGTGTAGGAGCAAAATTTAGTCCTTTACCTAAAACAGATAACGTCATATCATCCAAAATTTTCTCCGTAAAATTAAAAACGGAACGTCGAGTAGTTACCTCCTGTGGTGACACCTTTTGAGGCAATAGACGATCAAATTTTGATTTTTGCCGTGATGTAGCATCGTTATGGATCCAGTCAGACTTAGCCGAGGTCACTCCATCAACCCAATCCCACGATACAGGTGAAAGAAGTGCTGCCATTTTCAAGTGCAGGTGAAATAATTCTTCTGAGATGGCATCCAATCTTCTCCTCGTATAGCAAATCCTTTCTTTAACAGTAGCAAAACTAGCTTTCTCCATAATCTTCCGTGCAGTAAAAGTCTTAATGAAATGTGTCGCTCTGGCAAATTTTGGTAATATACCATGGTCCCGACACTTACATAAAAAGTTTCGTGAACTCAGAAGTTTTGCTCTCTTACCACGTAATTTATCCAGACTTTGGACGTTTGAGGCCATCTCCTCCCCGTAGAGGTGTCTGATGTGAACTTTAAAATTCCACATAGTGGAACGCTGGACGCACTCTTCAGTCTTCATCGACTCACCTGAAGATGGCTAGCAGGTGTCTGGCCGAAATATCGTGTGATGTTTTAGACGACGACCGGCTACATACCCGAAACTTCTATGAATATTCGATCCGCCGGGAGAATTTTAAAGTTCACATGTGTACAGTGACTGAGTTGGCGAATTTCAAATGGTACAGTGTAATGCACAGCACTCGAAGAAGCAAAAGTTCGTCGTCAACCTGCCCGTTAGATGCTGGCCACATGACCGGTGGTGTGATACATGAGTGTACCCGGCGTGGCAACAAGTGGTTGCACGTTTGATTTTTGCACAAAGTTCATGTTGTAACTGGCATCGTCTGAAGCACGGAATAGCTGAGAGCGCTCAAACGGTTGAGTGGTATACAAAGGAGCACGTGAAAGCACCTGTGGAGTGACAAAGCCAGAGTCACATCGGTGAAGCACGGTATTGTTGAACTGCGGCGATGTGAAGATGACTTGTGGCGAATATCCGGACAATTGCAGTAGTCTGGCATTATGCGAGCTACTAACACTTGTGACAATGCCAAAAACCATAGGTTGCTGAGGAAGAGTGAGTCCAGGCGGCGGTTGTACGGGCGTTGACATTTTTCACTAGGGCGCGGGATTGTTGACGTACCGAGCACGAGCGAATTACGATGAAGGAACTCGCCGAAAACCGTGGGACAACACTGAACCGAACGCGTAGAATTGTTTTTAGTGTGGGTTCACCACTGTGGAAGTTACTAGAGGCAGGGGAGCTCATTAACCACACACTTTATAGTATACAAATTTATTCACTGTTCACAACGCAACGTGTATACATGGTCTTTGTAAAACATGGCGTACAAAAACAAGGAAGAACACACCCAAAGATCGTCACAAAGATGTGCCAGTCGGTACCTGACCATAGTCGATACACATACGCACTCGATTGGTGGCTAGCACCGCCACAACTGCTAACCTGATGCAACTTCCAAAAGCAATAACAGAGTCAGTAACAAATCACTGATTGTAATGGGATATCTCCCTGATGTTAAAAACACTGAAATCTTGATCCTTTTGTTTGATTCACATTATTTTTAACCCTGTAAATACATAGAAGCAAGAGGGGTAAGTATACATTCTTATTTGGGCAAAAATTGGCAGTAATTACATTGCCATAAATGAATACTGTATGTTCACTTTCTGTAATACACTAAAATTAACTGACTTATACAGACAGTGTTCAAGGACACCATTTTCTAGTTATAACCTACACGCAACAACTCGATGAGTCACCATAGTGACAACATCAATGTAATAAATATTATAGATTTGTGCATTTATGCATATTACCATAAAAGATCGATGGAAGGGTAACAACAGCAGAACAACACAGCACCTCACATCAAAAACTAGTATGTGAATAAATGGCATAATAACCGCACATAAAATGGTAATTGCGAGATCCCATCGTGCAAATAATATTTGAAATCCCAATTGGTAGCAGAAGTTCCTGCATAAACAAATATATTGCATAAACAGTTTCATGCACATAAACATTACAGAATAGTGAAAATAAATACGGTAATTTACAAGAAAGCTTTCCATAGAAATAGTCGCGCACCTATCGATATATCGAACTTGCGGATGGTCGATGATAACGTCGCGCGAATTTTGAAACGTTTACTTGTGATACATGAGAAGCATCCTCTAAGTCTGTGTTAATGAGTGTGACTGAAGGTACTGACGTGTTTGCTAGTGTCATTGATATGAATTTGACTCATACAATTTCAGTGGGTGAACGGTTAACGTGGAAGTGTTCTATTCCTACTTTGTCGACAGTGCACATAAGTGTGGAATTTTGTAGAAAGTACAGCTTATTACCTAATGACAGACTTCGAATTTGCATTAATTATGAAGGTGTTCAGACAGTCGGAGTAGGAGTTGGCTAAAGTCTCAATCAGCGGCATGGGGAGCGTTGCGGTACGTCTGTAGCAAAGTTGGGTTGGCATTGTAATACATTTCGAGCAGCCAATGGCGTATAACTTTCATTTTATGAATACCTCATGATTTTAAAGGTTGTGGTTAGGCAGGAACCTAAGAGTGCAGTTCAAATGGTTGTGAGTGAACAATTGAAATGTAATGATTTTTACGAGTATGTCATGATATTAAAGGATTTGATTAAGCAGGAACCTAAGAGTACAGCTTCAATTATTGTGAGCAAATGTTATGATTTTTACGAACATGTCATGATTGTAACGGATGTGGTTAGGCAGGAACCAAAGAGTACAGATTAAATTGCTGCAAGGGTACTACCAAATTATGAACATTGAAAAATTAAAGTAATTCGTATCATTTGAGAGACAGACACACGTATTTCAATGTACGTAACAAGAAAGTGTTACGTCCGAACAGAAAGACAGTGCATGTGGAGAAACATAGTTTTTTTTTGTGTGGAATGTTCTACATTCGAAAGTTGTGCTTCATTTCGCAACTAAAATCATTGAAACGTGACGTTAACACATTTATTTTCACATCTTGTAAACATTGTGTGCCGCCATTCGTCCCAGCATCCACAGCGACTGTTGCCAACACTGCCGCACCACACCACGTAAGTACATTAGGCCATGCTGCTGATAGAGACTTTTACTGTAAGAGTTACATCGACAGATAAGGAAATTCTTTTCCTGTTGGTTTGCAACAAATGTGGAAAGGAAACAACGATAAGAAGAAACACACGGTTTGACGTTATTGCGAATGGCTTACACATCAAATGGCTTCGTTCCTGACGAAAACGCCACTCAGAAATAATGTAAGTACACTATATATTTGTATGTGCCTTGTGACAGTAGTTAATGACGTAACACATGCGTAACTCTCGCCGGAACAGTCATCTGACATTCGATATACCGATAGCTGTGCGGCTATTTCGATGGAAAGCTTTCTTGTAAATTACCATAAATACTAACACAGTAATTCATACACAAGGCGAGGCCGTTTTAGCGGCTGCTGGAAGAGCGCATCATATTTTCATAGTGCGAAGAAAGTCGTCTACGAAAGATTTTCTCATAAACTTCTAACGTTTGACCACGAACGATAAACTGACCATGTGGAAATAAAGATTGCAGGGACGAGTTTCCATTTCTTTGTTACAGTCTGAATGCAACAAATACACAGCAGACTAGTACACAGCTTGGTATGCAGTACACTCGGTTTTAAAAATCGCATTACTACCGCTGCTCACAGTCTTGAACGACCGAAAAAGTCGATAAGTCGATACGTATACGGTACGGTCGAAAGCGGCGGCGTACACGTCACGGTGACGTCACGATGATGCATTCAAGTTGTGTCAGTTACTTCTCCTGCACCGACAGCACATAGAAATTAGATATCAGGAGCTATTTTTATTTAATCGTCTGCTCCGCAGTTTTAACTCATAAGGACTAGTTAAACGATTAAAGGCCAATTCACACTGTCCGTCACGTCACGTCACGTCACCGTCCGTCAGAACAGGCTGGTTCAGGCGCCACCGACTACCCTGAAGATTGCAGGCGCCTACCTACTCTTCACTCTGTGCGCACCGTCGCCGCTGCAGTTGCTCGTCTATATGTTATGGATCTGAACTATGCTATAAACTTCCTCATCGACACTGGTGCTGATGTCTCACTTCTGCCTCCTGGACTGTCTCCGAACCATGTGCAACTGAGCAACATGCTTCTTCAAGCTATCAGAGCCTCTCAACTTCGCTGCTCGGGCTCCACAACTCTCCAAGTCAAGCTCTCCTTCGCTCATCTTCGAGTGGGATTTTCTAGTGCCAGTGTTCCCGAAACTATTCTCGGAATTGACTTTCTCTCGTTTCATGAGCTATCTCCTGATGTCGTTCGATGTGAAGTCATTCACTCCCCCTCAAATACTTTTATTGAGTGTGCTTCGTCGAGCATTGCTGATCTTAGTGCATTTCGTGAGCATATAAATGGTAGCACCATTGACAAATTACTAGCAGAACCAGTGCAAGTCGCACAATTATGCCGTGAACACCGCAGCTTAATTTGTGAGAGCTTCGACACTGCGGCCAAACTACAAAGTGCTATTGATATGTTTAATTCAGAACACGCGCAAGAGGAACAGATACAACGTGAATGGCTCGACTACTCTCGGCGTTTGGCTGAAACTCAATCTGCTCTCAACTCTACAAAACGAGTCCTCGAGCAGCTGTCTGGCCCCACGCCGCAGAAATCACAGGTTAGTCACTGTGCTGCATTGCCTCGTATTCCCAGTGAACCCCTTCCTACTTTGGAACTTTTGACTTCTCCGAGTATTTCTCCTGCTCCTCCTCGCTCATACATGAAGATCTGCAAAGACAGTAGCAAGCTCTCGCCTCGTTCGTATGCTCCTCAAACTGTTGCGCCACCAAACTCTGCACAAAATAGATGGTCGAGCATTGTTTTGAGTGCACCGCGACTGACTTTCCAGAACAAGCCCACTGCGTTCACTATCCCTGTCTCCCTGAACACTAGTGCAGTGTCTCAGTGTGTGCCCATCAGTACTCCTGCTTCCGCTACCCTCAAATCCTCGGTCTAACAGTCATGAGCGTGTCGCTACTTAGAGCTTAATTGCACCAACTGGCTCGCCGACCCTCGCTGTGATGTTGACTATGCTGTCTCCCTGCAAGTTCGCTTCGCCTCACCTGCCACTCACTTAGCTGCGCGCGCATCGCCTCCCCACCCCAGCACTTCGGTTGCTGTTTCTCTGAGTCCGACGATCGCCGCTTCCATCTCCTCGGCGGCACGTACACCCACCTGCACGCTGCCTGTGGCCAATATGCGCACCAAGCACTCGCAGTCGCAGTTCAACTGTTGTGCGGCTTTTACTTCAATTTCAGCCGCTGCCACAGCCGCCTTGTCGGCGCCACGTGCACCAACTCACGCGCCCCCAGTGGCCTCCTTGTCACCTATGGCTCCTGTTTTGTCTGCTGTTGCTTCGCCAGCGCTGCCGTTCTCTATCACAGTCCACGCGGCAATCACTTCGAGTCATCCAGCCGCGCACAGACTGCCCGTGGCCACTGCGGCTACCTCCTCCCGGCTGCCAGCTGCTGACACACCTGCGCCGCGTGCTACGCCCACCTCTGCCAGCTGTCATTCTGTGTGACTTGCCATTGCGCCCGCCACATTCTCCATGCCTAGTGCTGCAGCTTCGCCTACCTCACAAGTAGCTGTTGTCTTCAACGGTTGGTTCAGAGACTGCACCTCACTGATAATATCTCCATGTTCTCTAAACCGCGCCCTCTGTGTCCCGAAAAATTAACCACAGTTGATGCGCAATTATCTGAACTACTGTCAACTGGTGTGATCAAGCGATCTTGTAGCAGTTGGGCCTCACACATTCACTTGTTAAAGAAACATGATGGCACATAGCGCATGTGCAGCGATTATTGCAAGCTCAATGCCAAGACTATTATGGACCGCTTCCCGATTCCGGACGTCACCGATTTTTTCAATTACTTGCCAGATCTAAAGTTTTTTCGGTTGTTACTGCAAGTGTGCTTATCATCAAATTCCCATTGCCCCTGAGGACATTAAAAACGGCCATCATCACCCTGCTTGGCCTTTTTCAATACCGTTTCATGTCTTTTGGACTTAAAAACGCCACACAAACCTGGCAACGATTTATCAGTGAGGTCTTACAGTACTAAAGTTTTGCTACATGTATTTGGACGACATCCTGATTTTCAGCTCCTCAATAGAGGATAACAAAAAATATTTGCAAATCATTCTTGACATGCTGGCAGCAGTGGGGATCGAGTTGAATGATGACAAACGCCAACTGCAACTCCCCTGTGTACAGTTCCTCGGGTATACAGTTTCATCGGAGGGCCTCGCTCCCCCGCTTGACAAGATCAAATCGGTAAAAAACATTACATGCAGCTACACTTACAAAGAGCTTCGTAGGTGCCTTGGCACCATTAACTACTACAGGCAGCACCTGCCCAACGCGGCTGAGATTCAGGCTCTCCTTACTTAAGCGCTGGCTGGTAAGCACAAGTCAGGCGACCACACCGTGCCCTGGACAGACCAAATGACCACATCCTTCAGAGCACTCGAGGAATTACTTGCTTAAGCGATCACAGTTGCTCATCCACATCTCAACACGGAAGTTTTTCTCACTACAGACACGAGTAACACCACCATCGGTGCAGTTCTCAGCCCATCTCACGACTGTGTAATCTCTTCCCTGCAGTTCTTTTCTAAAAAATTAAACAAATCACAATGCAAGTACTCGGCCTTCGACAGGAAACGTCTTGCCATCTACAAGGCCATTAAGCATTTACGTGCAGAACTTGAAAGTCGCCCCTTTCACGTTCTTGGCGAACTCAAACCGCTGGCTGCTGCCATGAAAAATCCCCCAGTTGACCCGCCTCCTTGCCGCTTCCGCTACCTTGACTGCATATCGCAATTCACAATGGACATGCGTTATACAAAAGGTGCAGACAATGTGGCGGATTTCCTCTCTTGGACTGATGCTGTCTCCACCGTCATAAATCTCTCTAACCTCACTGCCCTACAATCCGCCGATGATGATCTCCTCGCTCTCGTCTCTGACCCTTCCTCTTCTCTACATCCCATCTGCACCACCTTTCTGGGCGTCGCTGGCGAAGTATGGTGTGATGACTCGACGGGTAAACTCCTTCCCTTCATTCCCTGCTCTCTCCAACGCCCCATTTTCCAGAAACTGCTCAAGCTTGCGTACCCAGGTGTCAAAGCCTTGACACACCTGGTGTGTGAGCGTTTCGTTGGGCGTGACATGAGGCGGGATTGCCAGGCCTGGGACCACTCTTGCGTCGCGTATCAGTGGAAAAGTTCTCATCTTACACCTCCTCTCCGCTTGGTCCATTCCCTCCTCTGCCCGGCAGATTCCAGCACGTCAACTTGGGACCTTGTTGGCCCCCTTCCGCCGGTCGACGGTTACCGGTACATCCTTTCTATGGTCGACCGTACCATGAGGTGGATGGAGGCCACACCTCTGCTTAACATCACTGCCGAGTTCATCGCTCGTGCTTTTATTTCTACCTGTATTGATCGCTTTGGCTGCCCCTCGGTCATCACACTGACCAGAGACACCAGTTCGAGAGTGCTCTTTTCACCAATATCTTCCACTTCTGTGGCATTCGCCAGATCCACACCAACGCCTATCATCTGCAGAGCAACAGGTTGGTGGAATGGGGGCATCGGACCCACAGGTCACTTTGGCTCGAAAACCATACCCCTTGTTCTCATTGGCCTGTGTTCAACGTACAAGGAGGACCTCCGTGGTACCATTGCAGAGTTCGTATATAATCAACAACTCACCTTACCAGGCAAGCTTGTTGCCCCGTCCCTGCCCCGCTCGCTCGAGGATCTCCCTTCATTGGTCAACCGAGTCTGCATCATCTTACAAACTACTTAAACCTAGGTAAACTAACCTACGGACAAACACACACACCCATGCCCCAGGGAGGACTCGAACCTGCATGGCGAGCAACCGCGTGCTCCGGAGCGAGGTGCTTTAGACCGCTCGGCTACTCCTCTGTGGCTACATGTTATATATAAGACTACTATGTCCTTTGTCAAACTGTTCTTAATTTATATCTCTGTTATGTTGAAGGTTAATGGCAGTCTGAAGTAGTATGCAGAGTTACTGGAGATACCACACACAGTGTATATGTGAAATGGCTACACATATATACCGTTGATAGCCATCTTTACCAATGTATGATGGAGTTTACTTTACAGTGCTACCAGTATTTTAAAATGTGTCCATATCAGGGCATTACCAACAGAGTTACTGTTAATCACATTGACCAGAAATACTAAAAATGACAGCAGAGGCAGCTACAAATATTTGCTTCCACAGTCATCTGTAGACTGTTGGTTGTCTCCCTAATTGCAACATAAGTCACTTTTTATAGCCTGACTTATTTATGCATCCTTAACATGTTGACTGCTGTGTGGCTACCACTGGCCAGAGCAGGCAGCTCTGGCATGCCTCTGACTTCTTCATGGCAGTCAACCTGTTAAGCCAGCAGCATACTAAATTTTATTGTTACTTCCATAATGTCACATGGAAGTAGAAAAGTGTTATCCTGGAGACAGTGGACTTATTCACATCACGATGTGTAATAAGTACACAATAGGTTAAGGGTTTTTGGTCCCTTATCTACTTATCTTTCAGTATGGAACATCTGAATGAAATATATGTTCACATTTTGAATACACATAATGAATGGTTATGAGAATTCTGCAGTAAGAATGGTTGCAACAATCCCTTACAAAAACAGATTAACAAAAGCTTCATAGTTTTGTGCCATAAAGTGCAAATTTCAAAAATTTGTAAATCTATCAGACGAAACTGCATGGTCATCAATCCATAGCTTACAAACTACTTAAAACTAGGTAAAGTAACCTAAGGACAACACACACACACACACGCCCATGCCCCAGGGAAGACTCGAACCTCTGACGGTGAGCAACCGCACACTCCATAGCGAGACACCTTAGACTGCTCGGCTACTCTACTCCGGCCAAGTTCTAATGAAATGCATTCATACACAAAATATTTCCTTTTGCACTGTAGTGTGTACTGTAATGTGGAGTTCCATAAGTAATGGGATGACTGATTCTCCACCCCCCCCCCATATTAAATACAAGTAAACCATGAACTCTTACAAAAAAAAAAAAAAAAAAAAAAAAAAAAAACAATGTATTCGTATATAACCAAAGAAACAATTTTCTTTTTTTTTCTTTTGTTTCATTCACAAAAGACTAGATATATGTTAAAAAATTGACAACAGAATGAAATAACACATAGCTACTGTTATTTGTAATACAGCAACAACTCTAAGTACTGACCGAGTAAATTCTCAATATGTTATTAAGAAGAATCAATAGAAAACAAAATGGTGCACAAGCTCATTGCATCAAATATTTTGCTCTTGGTTTTTCTTCAATCTACATTCATACCCTTTTTATGGAAATGTAAATAGCCTATATATATTATAATTTACACAATTCTAGAAATAGACTTTTATAATAGTCCTCAAAACATATCACAATCAACATTGACTTTAATTTTTCTTTTAGATACTGTGAATTTTATTTCCAGGTTTAAATTATAAAATCATACGGGGTTAATAAAATTGATAAGGGGAAATGTAATAGAAAGGATGGTCTGCTCTAGGGGCACTATTACTATACACAGTTTAATTTCTTAGTCTCTGAATTTTGCCAGACTGGGGTTCAGAAATGTCATCTTTCACTTGCCATTTTTTTTTTTTTTTTTTTTTTTTTTTTTTTTTTTTTTTTTTTGGGAAGTCCACAGCACCTGGTAGTACATATATATTTGCTGGTAGAACTTCTGGGTTATAAGGCCGTGGTCCATAAAACTTTACAGTTTTTCCTAACGGTTCGTCCAGACCTGCGCTGGACATCTTCAGAGGTCTTCTTACTTCCGTTGAGTCTTGCCAAGTCAGTAAGAAGAATGTTCTACCAGCAACTATGACATCCAGTCGTGAAAGCCTTCATTACAAGTACATATATATGTTTCTCAGCTTTGTAGATACTTGTGACTGCATGCTTTACAGTTCCACAAATCTCACCCAACATACCTTTGCTATATAATTAGGAAAATAAATATCATTATATGTTTATGGAATACTGTTCTCTTAAAAATGTCAAGTTGGCAAAGAGAAACACTTTAAATTGTATGGCTGCAGCACTGCCCACAAATGTGACTTCTTCTACAACTGCGTTTGTAGACAAAAGTGTCGAGTAATTTTATTAAGAAAAGCGTGCTGTGAATATTCTTATGATTAAGTTCACTAAGGACATAAGAATTTACTACATTTTAAGAGTACCAAACATATGCCATAACCTAAGTTATTTTTGCCAGTAAGTGCTCTGGACTTCATTCTACAATGTGCCATTATCCACTGAATATTTGTGTCTTTGAAAAGTTGGGTTGTTAACTATTAATAAATGTATTTTGTAAAAATTGGAGTATGACATCCAAAAGAGCATCAAGCCACATACCAACACTATTATGAATCTCAGAGTGACTCGCTAGGCACCCATTTGTTATTCAGCCAGTTGGCCGTGTTTCATTAAGTTCTTGTTCAAATTATATTTATCCTTCAGAAATACAGTTGTACACTACACAATTTGACATCTTTTAAACTTCTGACTGACGTAGGCCAAATTTTTTCAGAGAAAGAACTTTGATCTTAGTTAAAAGTATGTCCCTCCTTTCCTTAAACGTTTCCTCCAATTTTTATTAACAACATTGGAACAACAACAGAGAACTCCCAAGAATTAAGGTACAGCCAAATATATATCAAAATTTGATGTGATAATTCTTCAGAATCAAAGATTAATCGAAGTAAATTTTTATAAATTGATGTGTATTATCCCTGTCTGAGACTTTATGAAACTATCTTTGTACTTATATTTTCAGCCTTCTATAAAATTGCATTGGTACTGAGAAATTTTAGGCTCTTTTTAACAAAATGACATAAGAAAGCAATAGGGGGAAAAATCAAACTGGAAATCTCACTACATAATTCAACAACAGCTATTGAATTGGACTGGCTTATATTTGTAGTTTTTCTGTGACAGTTTGTTTTGTTTACATTGGTTTGTTACGTACAGCTTTACATTTTGTTTAGTTCTGGCACTTCCTAACATGAAAATGGAACTTCAGATTAAAAATGTCAAGGTTTCGGCTAACAGAGAAGGTAGCCAGATTTCTAATAAGATATATTTATTTTTTATTTGTCCTTGTTATCACAGAACCACCACCCTCCCCCTCCGTGTGCTAATAAGAATAATTAATTTGCAAGGACTATGACAACACTATTTATAACATTAACATTTTCCCCTCTATTTCAATTTGCAGAGAAAGCTATGCACTCTATACCAGTCTGTCTTATTTCTTGTATTTTGTTCTACATCTGTGAATAGTTCTTATGTGGTGTCACATCACTTCCTTTTTTAAGTGAAATTAGCAACTACTCACTAGTTTCACTGTAGTTGAATCATCAGTTTGAATAATTTTGTGGCGCACTAGTACAGTTTCTGTCATGATCATAAAAAGTTTTTGTGTGACAAATTCATATGCATGTCTAACAAAGGCTGCTTCTTCTTAAAAGTATTTTGCAAAATGAAGTGATAGGACTAAATGAGATTACGTATTTTAATTGGAGACACCTAGAAATCAAAGCTATATGGCAACACAAGAAATATCTTAGAAGACCATTATCACACTGAAATCTTATATACCAAAGCAACCAAACATGAATTTTCTTATGGCAATATTTGTACTAGTTTATTGTATTTCGTTCTGAAGATGCAATGGGTACTCTACAACGAATCGCTGTTTTTGCAATGACAGATTCTTTTTTACAACTCTACACTATGGTTTTGAGGCTGAGTTAAGGAACAGCCAGGGTCACTAATACTGCATTTATTATTTTGGTACACAATGTATGTATAATCATGTATTGGCTGAATACAACATTATCAATGGAATACTCGGATCCATCAAAATAGTACCAAGAAAAACGTAAAATCGCATGAAACACTTTGTCACTGGTATATAACATATAAATTTCCATTTCTTCCTTACAGTATGAATGCCACAGATATGCTATGTATAATTACTACACGTCTTTCTTACTACCCGAATGCTCACAGTAATTTCAAAATGACTACTTCCAGTTTTGAGCTTTTCATAAGCGAACCTCAATTTGAGCACAACTGCGAAAATGCTTCCTGTGTTTTGCTGGGCCCAGAAACTCGATACGACCACAAAAGTCAAGCAAGCACCGACCAAAGTAAGGAATATCTCTTTGGAACCGACACAATGCGAATGCACCATCGTGGAACTGTAAATCGGTAAAAATCTTGATTGGGGTGGCATGCCAGCTGTCAACCGGTACCCCAAATAACGTGGCGGACGCCAGTTCAATTTGACTCAAATATGGCGGACCTATCGGAATACGAGTCCTTATTTCGACACGCAGAAATTATCTCCGGCCAATGAGAACTCGTTAGCTGCCAGCCCATGAACTACGCCATAATGCTGACAAACAGATGTAGCGATGCCAGCAGACGACGATGTTCTAAGTAAGCTGTATACATTTGCAAAAGAAATTAAAGTTATCCTCTGTGGAACATTGTTAACCACACGCCCTATAATTGTGATATATTCAGAAATAAACCACCAAATATTGGTGACAAGTAAGGAATATCGATAAAACCACACTCTCCAAAATCACAATGTATTCGAAACTAAGCAGCAAAATATTGGGGGCAAACAAGCAATATCGGCCTAACCATACACTTGGAAATTACGAGATATTAGAAAATAAACAGCGAAAGGTCTCTGCCTCGAATAGTGTAAATGTCACTGATAATTATTTCATTTAGACCTACCAGCAAATTAAGCGTTTCCCATACTTTTGTCGCTTACCATTTTCTCGGAAATCGGAACATATTTGGAACAAAGGTCAAATATTTTTGTGACGGAAAAGAAGAAATAGCATTACTAGTCCTATCACTTGCAGCAGTCTCCTTCTGCATTTTTTAGTCACACACAAATTTTCAAATCGATGACACCCTGTAACTCGTGTGTTAGCCACTCTATGAAATTTAAGCTTGTTGGGCGCCACCCAGAGACGCCAAGTATATAGTGCTGCCACTAGATGTCAGGCGCAACGAGTTCTGTTTTTCATAACGCGAAAATACGTCCGAGGTATTTTAGTCGGATTTGTTAACATACTCTGTATGTGTTTGCTGTCGGGTCAGAAGGTACGATGTATTAATTTTCCTTCAATAAACATAAATATAAGCGCTTATCGCACGTAATCAACTTATGAACATACCTGTTTTCTCAAAACCATGGGTTGTAACTGGTGGCTAAACATCGAGAATTTATTTGCAATGAATGGGTACCGTGTTCAAAACTACATTCTGGCAACTTCACTTACTTTTATTTCAATACTATATTCTCTGTGAACTGGAAATTATAATGAGTAGATGTGAATCTGCACTCTTCAACAGAGTGGCCTAAATGCTGAAACGAAATTTCCTTGCACAATGAATTCAGATTTATCTGCCAGGGAACTTGATCAATGATGTTGGTGAAATACGTACATGCTTGTTTCTCCTCCAAAGGAAGGAACAAAGACGAGATTTTTGGGCATTAGCAGAAAACGTAGGAGATATCAATTACCCCAGAAAAATGCACATGCAGTTGATTTAGCAGAGTGTTCTGCATATACTAATCGTAAAAATTCGCCGGCCGTGGTGGCCGAGGGGACTGAGGCGCTCCAGTCACGGTCTGCACGGCCACTACGGTCGGGAGTTCGAATCCTCCCTCGGGCATGGATGGATATTTGTGCCGTCCTTAGTCTTAGCTAGTTCATAAGTAGTTTGTAAGCTTAGGGACTGATGACCCCGTAGTTAAGTCCCATAAGTTCTACAAACATTTGAACATTTTCGTAAAAATTCCGAAGCCTGTACTATTTGACGACGATAACTTGACGATTCGCACGGCGGACCGTTGGGAGCTTGTCTTGCACGAACGGAAGGCAGCATCGACTGCTTGCTGCAGTGCAGGAACCGTTACCCTACAAGAATGTGCACATTAATTTTTCTCGTCAAGGACCATTGTAAGGTTGGCAGCTCATGTGAATAAAAGAATAACTTTCAACTGGTGTCGATTTTCTCCGCTTGTGGCAGCACCAACAACATCGTCAAGTTATCGTGGCCAAATAGTACACAATCTGCAGAAAGCTCTGCAGGTCGACTACGGATGCATGTTCTGTATATCTCCTCTGTGTGAGGCTAATGCCCAATAATGCCTTCCTTCTGTGGCGAAATCATGTACGAATTGTACTAGTCCCATTAATGAAACAGCCTGGCAAATTAACCTCGCTTTAAGCTGCAGGAATATTTCGTTTCAGCATTCTTGCCACTGAAAAGTGGGACTTATTCTCCAGTAACTGTTATTGGTGTACAGAAGTCATTTCATGTTCTTGTATCGAACAGTTTCACACAATCCACAATACAAACTAAAATGCCATTGTTATTAAAAAATATTCACATTTTGTTATGATTTCCATACGACAGAAAACGTGGCACTGAAATGAAAGTAAGTAAAATTATTAAGTAATAAGAAGGTTTGAACCCAGGCCCCAATCCATTTCATTACTGCAACACAATAAATTGATTATCTATAATATATATTCAAGCGAGAAGCGCTTATATACACGTTTATTGAAGTAAAATTTATGTTACGTATCGTCTCAAGGAACAGCACACAAATACAGTGTGTGCAACAAGTCCGACAATAGCAAATGTGTCCTGCAGTTATTTTTCCGCCATGAATTCGTTGCGCCTGACATCTAGTGGCAGCATTGTGTACTCGCGGCGACTACTAACTGCGACCGCGACCTGCGCTCAGGATTTAACAAATGTTCAAAAGTTTTTAAGCTTAAGGGACGTAACTGCGGGGTCATCAGTTCGTAAACTGACAAACTACTTACGAACTACCTTATACTAAAGACGACACAAACATCCATGCCCCAGGGGGAATCGAACTTCCTACAGGAAACGGCCTCGCGCATACTAACATAGCGCCTCAATGAGCTCCGCCGCGGTCTAGGATTTAATGTTCAGTGACACGACTTTCAGATGCCAGATTTAATGGGTTTTCTCATTCACCACATTACATTGAAGGGGTGGAGCAAAGATGCTGATTAGAAAAATGCACTGGCAGATGCCGAGTTTAATGTCCCAATGTAATACTTTGTTTGATCAAAAATAACATTCTTTTGTTAAATTTCATATTACATAATTTGTTACAACAAATTTTGTCAATTGAACGGTGTACTAGTTATTTCTGTACCAGATGTTGTTGAACGCATTCTTTAGTTATATGTAGGTTACCCATAGCGATACAAATTTCAACATAGGCGGCTCCACACGCAACACTGTCTTCGCAAATGTCTGTAGCGTGTCGTAGCGTGTGGACGGGTATTCAGATCGCTGCAAATTCTTCCGGCGCCATCTGTCTGTTTAGAAAACCACTGCAGCAGTACAGACTACAGTCTCATTGGCAAGTGAATACGCTCTTTTTCTAACTATATTTATTTTCATCAACGATAGAGAAAATTCTGTCATGGTCGCTGTCTGCAACGTGTTTGATAAAAAGGATGCAAACAAACGTCAGAAACGGAAAATCTGGACTAAATAATCTAGGCAGCGGCTATTAAAATTCCATAGACTTGGTCTGTAAACTTCGTATCCTCTTACACTAGATCGAAAATTCTTTATGATACAAAGTTCACACCAAATTTATTTATTTATTACTATTATTATTTTATTATAACAGAATCCCTGGTAGCAGTAGAACCAACCAATCGTAATTTCTCTTTGAGAGAAATGTACACAGCTGCTCGATTTTTCTCTATCACTATATTCTTTACATTTCTATTACAATAAACAAATACTGCATCGATATATATATATAAATAAATTCGGCAGTGACTTCCCCAAATCGTTGACGTATGACCGCCATTCTCGTTCATTTATGCACACACACGACGAAAAACGTCTAGACTGACTCAAATTTGCGGCGATCTCCTGTCCACACGTCACAACTTGTCTGCGCAGGTGTGATTTGACCACGGATTTGAGCAATTGTGCTTAAAGTTTAAAATTCAGGGTTTTCTCACATTTCATATCTGCTGTCCGTGCGCAACGATTTGCAAGGTGTCCGCAATCAATTGCGCAGACAGATCGTAGCGTGTGGATCCGCCTTTATATTTTTCAAAAACTATTTTCGATTTTTTTTTTACCGAAAAAATGTTGAAGTAAATCATTTGATAAAGAAAAATACAAAAACAGATTTTTCCATTCGCGAAGAAAAATGTGACTGAAAGAGATAATGTAATGAAAATAACTCTGTTCGGAATTCTATATAGATAGAGATTAGAGAGGGAAGAACGCTACAATTGAAATGTTATTTCCGTGAAGAAACAATTAGTATTTTTTGAGAATTGAATTGTTCGTTTCATTTATCCTCGTGGAATAATGATCGTTTTAGTTGATTTAAATTAATAAAGAACGTATTTTGAAAGAGTTGCTTCGCCACAGTAGTTTAGAATCGATATAGTGACGTAATTGGGTCTTCTACTTCGATCTCACTCGCAAAGGCTGTAGGGAAAAGTGGTCGGCTGTTCTCCTCCATCTTTCTGCAAGGGCAGAACAGTCGAAATGGCTCTCCTCTCCTTCCGTTTAGCCTCTGCTGTGGCGAAACATTTGCCTGCGGCTACGCCTCAGGTATTTAAAAGTAGGAACAGGCGATCTTAAGCTTATTGAAACGTATTATTAATGTTTTTATAGTGTTTTAAGGTATTCCTAATGGTAGAACCAAATGCCTTATCGCCTATTGGAAAACTGCACGTACTGTCGATTGTGTAGAAGTAAGATTAGTTATTGATTGCACTGAAGTAAGGGAGTGTAATTTACAGAAAAAATAAATTGTGACTTAAAGGTTCTAGGCCGAAAAGGTGGTGCCGCTTCACGGTGACCGGTTGTCGGGCGTTAACGGAAGGCAGGCTGCTTGTTCTAGGGTAACAACTGTTAAAATTATCTCTATTACCTAAGAGATACTGTGTGCAGTATAGTCGTTATAAGCCATATCAACGTGAATTCCTGTCCGAAATGATGTATTTCGCTATTGCTCGCTGCAGTGTGTCGCGGGCAATTACACGTTTAACTGCGCCAAGGTTAGATTTGAATTGTGGTTATCTTAACAGTACTGAGGTTTGTTGTTTCAATGCCGTTGTATCGTTCAGTCGTGAAATGCTGAGCGCTACTGAGATTGTGCGTAAAGTGATATTCTTGTAATAGTTCCATAGGATACTTCATAATTGTGAAGTAAGCTGATTCTGATTTAGTGAAAGAATTCCTGGTGGAAACTGCCCTCGCCCCACAGGGTATGTGCTTTGGAAACAGCACATTTGTATGTATTGATTAAACAAATGGGTTATGTCTGTGTTCGACTATTATACATAGAAACTGACACCATTTGACCTACACTGACAAACTGGATCATACTTAAAGTGAAAATAATAAAGTGAAACTGTGTGCACATTGAAGTTACTTGCAACCCTTACTTTTAATTGGATGTTGGTCACACATGAATATAAAACATTCCTTGCAGTTTTAATGAAAAGGCAATTGGTATTATTTTACTACCATGTTCATAACATTAGAATGGATACTAGCCTGCCAATCAGGATTTTGAGTCAACTGGACATCTGGCTCTTAAGATACATGTGATCTGGCAACCTATGGTAGTCATTTCATTAATGGTAATATGGAAGAACTGTAAAGTGCATGTTCTTAAGATATCATAAAAATGCTGTAGAAATCAGCTGCTTTCTTGCAAAAGTGTGAAAATAAAAAATTGTCAAAATATATCTATTGGATTCCCACCTCCTCCTTGCCAACTTTCAATATGACACACCTAAACATCAATCTTTACCTCTAGTATTTTACTTTTCAACCTTGTTGCCTTAAGCTATTGCCGTAACCTAACTGTTGCATCCTAAACAGGTCAGTCTCAAGTCACCATTTCACGGGTCCAGTATGCCCCTTTATTGTAATTTTCTGTGCGAGTAACTTAAACTTATTTGGCCACTGTGTGTAGGTGGGTAATTGTTATGTGGGTGTCAGTCCATATGGACATATACATAGTGAATTTCTACAGTAGCACTCTAAGGATAGTACAGGTAGTTTTGCTGATAACTTTTAATTCCATTAAATTCAGATTCGGCCTAATTGTATACATTTAGGTGCTGCACTTAAGAGAATTTTTGTCACCAGAAGATGGCGTGTGAACAAATGACACTTTATCAAGTCACAGTCCTCTGTGAAGAAAATATTTGGATTTGTTTTGTATTATAGAACGCAAAGGAAACTTTTTACTAAGTGCGGATATCATTGTTCCAGTTAAGTGCTGAAATTTGCTTCAGCCAGTGGGAAAAATTTACATGTTCCCTGCTATATTTGCATGATGCATCAACAAACATTACTGGTTTTTGTTTCAGATAAGTGGTTTAACATGGCCTGCAGCACAGATAACAAACCGCAATATCCATGTTTCGTGCAGTCAGAGAGCTGCAGAAATATCTTCAATTTTGGAGGAGAGGATACTTGGTGCTGCCCCAAAGGTGAGCACAGCAATTTGTGGCCATAAGTAAAATTCGTTGACTCGTGATGTAATTATACAAGATTTGTATTAGAGTTGACACTACTGAGTTTAGCAACTGTAATTGTTATTAAATATTTGATAAAATTATGAAATGTTGGAGATGCCACTTTTCAGTTCACTGCTGGTTTGAACAGAATGTTTGGTTATACAAATTTACTGAACAGAATTTTGTTTTTAATAATGTACAGATGATGGTTCGACTTAATGCCAGTTAAAAAGTAAGCCTAATTACTTTCTGCAGTGCAGGCTATTCCTTCTTGGAAGTGACTGGAAACATTACTGTATTTTCCTTGATATTGTCCCATTGTCTGGAAGTGAAAGACTATTTAAATTTTAGATCTTTGTGCTGTAACTTCCAGAATCCTAGGCTTGTAATAAACTTTTCACAAATTCAGGTGGCTGTGCATTTTGATTTGCTTCAAAATTGTTCTGGTTGTGTATTAATGCTTTTTCTCCCACTTTTCCAGGCTGATTTAGAGGAAACTGGAAGAGTCTTGAGTATTGGAGATGGTATTGCTCGAGTGTATGGTTTGAAAAATATACAGGCTGATGAGATGGTGGAATTCTCTTCAGGTTTGAAGGTCTGAACCACACTTTCATCTACAAAATAAGATGAATTGATTTGTGCTTATTGCTTTAGTTCGAAATTATTTTTATTGTAGGGTATGGCTCTGAACTTGGAACCAGACAATGTTGGTGTTGTAGTATTTGGTAATGACAGGCTCATAAAGGAAGGAGACATTGTAAAACGAACGGGAGCCATTGTAGATGTACCTGTTGGAGAGGAACTTTTGGGGCGTGTTGTTGATGCTTTGGGAAATCCTATTGATGGTAAAGGGCCATTGAAGGCTTCAAAGAGGTAATTTTTGTTTTAGTTATTAGTAACAGCAGGTAAAAAAATCAAAATCTGTTAACTTTGTCTAATGTTACATTCTTTTACAGGTTTAGGGTTGGTATCAAGGCTCCAGGAATCATTCCTCGTATCTCTGTGAGGGAACCTATGCAGACAGGAATTAAAGCTGTAGATTCTCTGGTGCCTATTGGACGAGGACAACGAGAATTGATAATTGGAGACAGGCAGACTGGGTAAGTTACTATTGGATTACCACCTTGGGGAAGAGGTAATGCGGACTTTCGCTACTACCTTTTTAATTTGACAATATTTTAAGTAATCAAGCAAGAAACACATTAAAATGAAGTTGGTGCAACCGTTAAAGGGCTCAGATTGTACTTAGGTGCCACTGGTTAAGCTTTCCACAAAAACAACTCTACTGTAATCATTTTAGGTATGCCAAAAACTGTAATGTATCAACGTAATTCCCTCTAGGATATTTTTTCATCTCCAGGAAGTTAAATTTAGGACTGCTGATAGCATTTTGACAGATTTAGTGTGTAGTGGTTTTTTCAGCAGGGATTTCATCTGAAAGAGTTAAATTTTGCTGTGAATGGCTTTGGGAATATGGTGTGGTGCAAGGCTTTACTGTGACCTCTGGTGGCCTTCTGGCAATCAACACATGAAAGTACTAATTGTAGTTTCCAGTACCGTATATTCTTTCTTTAAGCAGGATAGTGATTGAACAATGTAGGGAAATTCAGGGGTGGTGGTAGCCAGCTTTATACTGGGATGACTCGAATGTCATTTCAAGGTCACTTGACATGTCTTAAAGTTTTAACTTTCTATTATGAACCAGTTCGTCACAAATATGCAGTACATAACAATTTTGTTCATCTGTTATAATGTATACTTTAAGGTGGTATCAATTGACTTTGAAGTGACAGGTTTCAGCAGTCAAAGTAAATTCAGATTACAAAGGGAGAATATGTTCAGAGAATTGCATAACGAATGATTTATTTAAGAATGTAATTCTTCAGAAAAGTTACAATAAAATAAGATTCTAATAATGTAGATGTCATAATTCACTGTTATACCAACCATTCTACTTGTAATTCTAACGCTTTTGTAAATTGACTTCAGATATTCCACTTAGATGCCAATGTAAACATTGTATGTAGCACATGTTATGCTTGATTGTGAATGTTTGATAATTTTTAATCTTGTTTAAAAGCTGAATTGGGATCATCAAGTTTCATATTTATGCAAAAACTATTGTTATTGCAGTTTGATGTATCCTTTTTGAATAAGTGGGTTATGACAAGAGAAAGAAGGAACTCTGGCTCAGGCCACTTGGTAGTACCATGCAGCCAGAATCATTTTGATGCTGTCACAAATGTTACCATATGAGTTAACAGGTGGCACCACCACTGAAGCTGGCACTTTCTTGGCTTTTAGCCCAGTTTGAAATGGTTAAAATGTGGTTGTTGATGCCTTTGATTAAATGAATATATATCTGTGGGGAGGGATGTGGGGGAGTGTAGAAATCTTCAGATTCACCCAATAGGTAATACTGTGAAATTTGGTAGTGATCAGATACATTTATTGATTTTAACACATTAGGTTCCAAGCAATAAAGACCATGTTTATGAAATAGTAAGTTTATTTTTGAATAACATTATTGCAATGACATATTTACATTAGTGTGAAAATTGGACCAACAGTACCGGTAGTCTCTAGTGGAGAAAAAGCCAACATCAGTAACACTAGTCACAGAAATGATGCTAGTGCTTAGTGGCAGCAGTGCAGTACCCAGAGTGGCACGGTACAAACTGAGAACTTAATTTTTTAATGCTGTTATCTGCAAATTTCCCAGTCATATGTAATTTGGTAGAACACTTGCAGAAGAGTGATATATGTATATCCAACATGCAACTCGGAGTGATGTATGAAACAATAGTGTGGCTATATTACATAACGACTGTAATAATTAAGAGAAAAGGGTACATTGAGAACCTGTCAACCATTGAGGAGCAGCAGCATAAATAATTCATTGTTAACACAAAAGGTTATTCCCTCTCTTTGTGAATGGGTTTTCAAATAGGATGAGTCTTTTGTGTTGACAATGAAGTAATTCTGTGCCTACTGTTTGACAGTTTCTCAATGTACCCTTGTCTGGTGAGTAAACTAATTATTCACTTAAAGCGAACATCATAAATATTACTCTTATATTTCACTTCGATGCTAGATTGATATATTGCGCCGTCACAGCCACACCTTCGATATTTCATTTGCTAGTGTTCTATAAAATTACCCATTAATGTAGTGTATTTTCCAACATGAAATGGAAAATGGAGTGAAAGTAATATTGTCTTCTGTTAATCTGTCTAGAGAAAAAAGATTTCTCATTTGACTTGTCCAGAATGCCATGTATCAACATTGAATGTTGGATCACTGGTGATATTCATCTGTAACTTAACTCCACCAAAGTTGTGAAGTAGAACTAATCTGGCCATTAAAAAATTGAGACCAAATTTGAGGCATTAGATTCAAAGGCAAAATGTATAGAAACTAAAAATTCATTTGTATCTATTTTAGTTAATGTTTTTAAACTAGTTACGTATTTTTATCTTCCTAGTTCAATTATTTGGAGCCTTCAGTTTGCAGATTTGTAATGTTTCATTCTGTAGTAGCTGCAGGTTTCAGATGACTGGCAAAGGAAAGGCATTAAGTTGGTATTCTCCTTTGCAGCAAAACAGCCTTGGCTATTGACACAATTATAAACCAGAAACGATTCAATGATGGTGAAGACGAGAAAAAGAAATTGTACTGTATTTATGTGGCTATTGGTCAGAAGCGATCAACTGTTGCCCAGATTGTGAAGAGGTTGACAGATTCAGGTACTGGAGAAATATCTAGACATAACTGCCAGTTATAGTAGTGATCATATTGTACTGTTAAGCCTTTTGGATAAGATTTTTGATAATTTTCATTTTATTTTTCACAGGTGCTATTGGTTATTCAATCATTGTATCTGCTACTGCATCTGATGCTGCACCTCTACAGTATTTGGCACCTTATTCAGGATGCGCTATGGGAGAATTCTTCCGTGATAATGGAAAGCATGCCTTGATCATCTATGATGATCTGTCGAAGCAGGCTGTGGCCTACAGACAGGTAATGTTTGTGCTACTGAATATGTATATAATCTCATAGCAAATATAGTGAAATTTCAAGCAACTTCATTACTATTACAGATGTCTCTGTTGCTGCGACGACCACCAGGTCGTGAAGCCTATCCTGGTGATGTCTTCTACCTGCATTCTAGATTATTGGAGAGAGCTGCTAAAATGAATGATGCTCATGGAGGTGGCTCACTTACTGCTCTTCCTGTCATTGAGACACAGGTAACTGTCACGAAAGAGGCAGCACCAATATTGTGTGTGTGTGTGTGTGTGTGTGTGTGTGTGTGTGTGTGTGTGTGTGTGGAGAGATAGGTTTCTATGTAAAGGCTTTCATGCTTAAAGTTCTGAGAACTGCTGTGATCTGCCACTTAAAATTCTGATGTGTTCCTAATGTTTCTTGCTACCTGTAGTATATTTAATGGTATATAGCAGTATTCCATGTTCCATTCATTGTGCTAATTTTTTTCAGGCAGGTGATGTGTCTGCATACATTCCAACAAATGTAATTTCCATTACTGATGGTCAGATCTTCTTGGAGACAGAGTTGTTTTACAAGGGTATCCGGCCTGCGATCAACGTAGGTTTGTCTGTCTCTAGAGTAGGCTCAGCTGCTCAGACAAGAGCTATGAAGCAGGCAAGTACCTCTCAATAGGAACTTATTGTGAAATAGTAGATTTAACAGGTACCCTAAAGTGTAACAAATTTTGAAATTTTAATTGAAATGCTTTTCATAGTATGTGTTCAGGCATTAGTAGAATAACTAATTTATTTATTTTTTGTAAAACCGCCAGTGGCCTGTTGAGTATTAACACCAGTTTTGGATTGACTGAAGTGAGATTGTAAAAAGTTATTCTGTTATAGGTTGCTGGTTCCATGAAGCTGGAATTGGCACAGTACCGAGAGGTTGCAGCATTTGCCCAGTTTGGTTCAGATCTGGATGCTGCAACCCAGCAACTGCTGAACAGAGGTGTGAGGTTAACAGAGCTTCTGAAGCAGGGACAGTATGGTAAGTATTTCAGGTATTTCTGTTTAGGAATGTCAGATGTGCCCCTTTGTAGCAACCTTGGAAGAGATGGTTAAATTATGATGTGAAAATTGATCTTAATTTTTCTGTACTTTGTTACTGTTGGACAAAGTTCTAGTGAATCTTGTGTCCATTAGTTTATAGATAACATAGTTTTGTAATAATGAGCTAAGTTGCACTGCATTCACTGTTGGACTAATAATTTGTCGGATGCAGTACCCTATAATATTTGCGCAATCATATCTCCTTGATCAAATTGGCTGATAAAACAGCTTTTCTAAAGTTAGTGCACTGCATTGCAGTGTTCGCTATTAAATACACCAAATCTGTGCGAATGATTGTCTTGAACAAGACTAATACTGAACTTTTTTACTAGAACAAGAAAAGGTACATTTATGTACAAAATAAAGGGATAAATGTTCTTTTGTGTACTAAAGATGTATGCTGGCATCTGAAAATAAAATTAATATATGTAAAGTTCTGCAGATGTCAACCTTAAATGACTGTCAGTGACGACTAGCTGTGACAGGCACACGAGGTGCAAATTTTCATCAAAATCTTTTAGTCTAAGCTTATATCTGGCCCATAAGATGAACCCCAAATGCAATCCGCACTTTCTTCCTGTTTTTGGGATCTAAATACAACTGCAGCTTATATTAACAGGCAAAGCTTCAGGAAGTTTTGAAAAATCTGCTAGGAGCTGCCATAAGTAGGTTTTGTGCATGGAGGTAAGAATAAACTAAGGTTTTGTGCAACCCTTTGTTGCAGTGTTTGCAGTCCATTTTTGAACTTCCGTGCTTGTAGTGCTACATTGTATCCGATGAAGAACCATTTCTCTGCTCTGTCTGTGAATATATGCTAATCATTTTGGTGTGACTCTGGATACATTGAGAAATTTTTTGTCAGGCTGCATGGTAAAAATCAAGCAACATTGTAAATAAATCTATTCCTGCTTTATGGTATATAGGTTATTGTATGTACCCTTATCCGTTTAAATTAATAAAGCTTGCAAAGTGGATATTTTTTAAATATTACCCAAACCTTTGTTTCCGTAAATCTTCCACGATGTAAATTTCAGACTACATTTAATTTTTTTTTTTTTTTTTTTTTTGTACCATTGTATAAGAAATCTTAGATTTTGGGGCTTTTTTTATGATTCAGCCATCTTATCTGTGGAAATATACAGTACTACACTTCAGCTATCAGCCATGGCCTTCCTCAGAAAACAGAACATTCGTGCAATCACACAGGCACACGAGTCACTCAACTGTCGTGTCTGGCTGCCACACTCAGAATTCGGAGTGCAGCAGCTGGAGCCAATGACTTGTGCGTCTGTGTGATCTGTTTTCTGAGGAAGGCCATGGCCAATAGCTGAAGTGTTGCATGTATGTCCTTATGTGCCTGCCACAGCTTAAATCTTGGTGGTGAGTTGTAAACTGTCCCATTACTATATTCTTCATTCCAACCTGGACTTTTCATTATTAAATGAGTCATTTATATAAAAACTGAAAGGCAGTTTAGGATACTAAACACCTGAAGCACTGAAAAATAGCCTTTTTCATTAAATTTTACACATGTGTAACAGTTTGTTGCTCAACTCTCTCTCTCTCTCTCTCTCTCTCTCTCTCTCTCTCTCTCTCTCTCTCTCTCTCTCTCTCTCTCTCTCTCTCTCTCTCTCTCTCTCTCTCTCTCTCTCTGTGTGTGTGTGTGTGTGTGTGTGTGTGTGTGTGTGTGTGTGTGTGTGTGTGTGTGTGTGTGTAAAAGTGCTCTATTTAATGTGCTTAATTTGACTGTTTACTATTCTTTTACAGTTCCAATGGCAATTGAGGAACAAGTTGCAGTTATTTACTGTGGTGTGAGGGGGCATCTTGACAAATTGGATCCCTCCAAAATCACTGCATTTGAAAAGGAGTTCCTCCAACATATAAAGTATGTATTATTACAAACTAGTCGACATATTGTTGAGCAAGTAGTTCTGTCTGACCTAAATTTAGATCTGAGCATACCACTCAGTTGGTTCTTAGTTACTTAACTAATTTTAGTTTTGTGGTATAACAATTGAAGATTAAATTGTGATTACTTCCTTTTAAGTAATGTTCTGTAAGAAAGATAAATTACATAGGTGTAAATTGGGATAGTTGGAAGAATGTTTGTGTGGTTCAGTGTAACATCTTTAAAGAGACGAGTATTTGATTTCTATATTTTCATTTAGATCACATTCTGGAAGGAGGGCATAAAGTTATGGTTGTCCATCTCATTGTTACACTCCCTAGTGCCTTCTATGAAGACAATTATTTGGGTAGTCAAAAGTACTTCTGAGCAACAGGTGGTTTCTTAGCTATAAAGTCTATCCAACTGCACCAGCCTTATTAGTTGTTACTGTTGTAAGGTTAGATTTTGCAGAAGAGAATTTGGTCCTTTCAGGTCCATATTAGATTCCCTTTAATAATTGAAATGAAATAAGTATTGTTGTGGAACTGATCCTGACAAGGGCAAAAATGAGATGACCTTGACAATGTCATTGTACTTCTCTGGGAGTTGTAACTTTTAAGGATGCAGGTCTTTTACATGTAAGAGTTAAGTGATAGAGGAGAAATCGCTTGTGCTGTGGCTTTTGAAGGCCAAAAGTTATACATTTACCTTGCTGCTCGGTTAATTCTGGAGTCTGAGGGTAGAATTAATATAATGAATCCATTCTTGTTGCTCTTAAAATTGATCAGTGTTGCTTAATTTGTGGACCTGTAGTCATTGATTTAGCTTCTGGTCATTTTGGTTTGTCACTATTATTATTGTCTCCTACTTCTACTGAAGACACGTCTTACATGGACGGACGGCAGCATCTGCTGATTGCTGCAGTGCTGGCCCCCGAGGCCTACGAGAAAGACAGGCCCGGCACTCATGTCGTGCGACATAAGCATAGCAGTCCTGAGCCAGCCGGCTGGCTAGGTAGTTGACCGGCCGCTGTGAGGCGGTGGGTCATGCCCCAGTGGCCGGCCAACCAGGTAGCCTGCCGGCCAGCTCAGAACTGCTATGCTTATGTCGCATGACGTGCGCGCCGGGCCTGTCTTTCTCGTAGGCCTCAGTTACCCCAACAATGCGAACAGTAATTCTTCGCGTCAAGGAGCATTGTAATGTTGGCAGAGCATGTAACGAAATGAATCTCGCCTGATGCCGATTTTCTCCACTTGTAGCAGCACCGACAAAATAGTTATCGTGGTCAAATAGTACTTAACAGAAATCTTTTGCTGTTACATTTACAAATGATGTAAGATATCAGCAGAATTGTAGTGTGTACTCTGACAAATAGTATCATAGCTGGAGATGATACTTAATTTTTTACTAGCACTGTACTTGTCATTTCAGGTAAATTATTTAATACAATGGTCAGTAAGCATTCTTCTGTAATATTTAATTATTGATGATGATTCATTTTTTGCAGGACATCTGAAGCTGCATTGTTGGCAAATATTGCAAAGGAGGGAAAGATCACAGATGAGATCGATGTGAAACTGAAGAAAATTGTGACAGATTTTGTTGCAAACTTCCAGGGTTGAAACTCTGCAAGATTGTAGGCAAAAACATTATTTAAAATATTTTGTCCAGCATTTAGGTGTGACGACTGAGAAAGTGCCAGCTTTGTGTTGAAACTGATTTTTTCAGTTAGAGTATTGTGTATATGTGGAATTAGATTACTGCCACTGTAAAGTAATTGTTAAATTGTTAATAAAATTACTTCCCCTAAATAGCTAAATTTTAATTATATTTCATGGAATCTTAAGATAATACAGAAAACATTATACTGTTGAAACCCTTGATACTTCGTTTTGGAACAATATTTGATAACTAAGCCACATAGACTCAGCTTTAATTTTAGAGAACACATTTGATCATTGTGTCAAATGATTGGTGTTTTTCAATTAATGGGGCTAAGTCAATGGATGAAGTGCTATACCATTTCACTGATTCAGTCCATTTGCCAGCATTGCCAATACATGTCAAAGGACATGTGGGTGGCCTACAGGTTTAACCTAATATTTACTAGCATTTCTCTATCATGCAGTTGGCTTTGTCAGTGTATAGGATGAAATATTTAAAACTCACTGCAAGGTACGAACAGTTGACAGACCCATAAAAAAGATATAACACAGACTATAGATCGCCTGCCTTCTTTAGATCAGTCACATCAGCACACTTCACACTCCTCTCATCTCTGGTTGCCACACTGAATCGTGCTCTACAGTAAGGGGCTAGGAGAGGGGAAGCTCGTGTGATGGTGGTGGGGATGGATACAGCATGGCTTTATGGAGCATGTTCATGCTAATTGGGTGGAATGAGAAGCAGCTTAGAAATATGAGGGAATGGACTGATGGTAGGTAGAATTCAGATGGCTCAGGTTGAAGTAGTTGTTGAAATAGCATGTGCTCTGCTGCCGTGTTGTGCCACTGATTTTGGTATAACTTATCATTTATGGACTGGAGTAATAATAAAATATTTTTACTCTGTTGCAAATTGTTTGGGTTCTATAGTTGAAAGTTTTTTAAATTTCAGTTTTTGCTTATTGGACATAGGAAATAGTTTTTGTATTTTTTTACTGATGACTACAGATTGTAGGCATGCATTGAAATATTTTTCAGAAATATGTGTATTAGAACACGAACTTCACATGGTCAGGAAAAACTCAGTAATAGCCCTTTTTGTAAAACAGTTAAGGGTTCAGTACCAAGAGAAATATCAAAAGCAAAAATGTCTCTTTATTTCTATAAAATGTTCTGTTAAGAAAATTTGATTTTACAATCATTGTTTAGTACTAAGATGAAAATAAAATTCATATGCTTGTTTATAGTGTTGGATTTAAATTTTCTTTTAACATCCATTTTTCCTTTACAAACTTGAAAAGTAAATAGCACTGAGTAATTAAAGATTAAATGCATTGCACAAATAAAATGATTTTAAACAAATGTTCATGTTATATAGTGTGGATTATTAAAATAATTCCCAATTTGTCTCTGAAGGCAAATGGAACTTTGAGTGAGACTTCTAATAAGAGGACCTTTCCCTCCCTTGGAAGGCCATGCACACTGGCTTGGGGCGAAACCCTTTCTGTGCTACCTGGTTTGCACCAGGACACAGGAGAAAGGTTCACTGCCACAAAGCCACTGTCTTTGTTGAACAGATAGAGGATAAGTTCAGTGAATTAGACTCCATGACATAGGCACTCTGGCTCCCTACTCATAAAAACTGTACCTGCTGCACTGTGTGTCTTTGAACATCTTGGTGACATTCCGGTGTCTATAACCCCCCTCACCTGTCTTTGAATGTGGTTCAGGGAGTAATTTTTCATTGGGACCAATCCCTTCAATCTGATGAACTCCAGGTAAATCTGGAATGGTGAATAGTCCACTTTTAGTCATATTCAGCGTCCTGAAGGTTAATCGAACTGACAGGTCTTTATTTTGACCTTCCTGTGGGATACACTCCCAGAGGTGGTCATATAGAGATAGGGGGGGGGGGGTGTTTATGCTTCGTTATTGCTAAATAGTACATTACAGAAAATCTCGCACACAGTTAAAACATATGCAATATAACACTGTTATGTACAGAGCCTTGTTTTCTTACCTGCATATTTGCATTAAAATTGTTGAAGTAGGATCATTTTTTTTAGTTGAACACTGGTTTATCTCCCCCCCTCCCCCTCTTAGCTGCACTACATCTGGGAAGTAAGTGTTCAAGAATCATGTTTTTGAATTGAAAACTCCAGTTGGCACTTAAATGCTCCTGTTAGCTGAAAGTACGCTGATAACATGCTTAGTGTTTTGATATTGTATATCTTCTGCACTAACAGAGCACTTAATAGGTTTGTTTTATAGGTATGGGCTATGAGGCAAATTCTAGAGTACTCTTGAAGTTGTCAACCGTGCTGCACTCTGTGTAGGCTTTGAGTCAGCAGTTGTAATTGTCTTCTGCATGTATAAGGAAGAGTTTGTCCTTTACACATTGGTTTCAAGTACACAGCTTTCTTTTGTTTGTATTGAATTAGTATTAGTGGAACTTTTATCAGAAGACAAAAATAATAGTATTATAACTTACATGTCTCACATGAAACAAATACACATTCTGCATGCATTTATTCTGAAATGAGAGAAATGCTACAACATAGTTCACTCAAACCTCGTAATTTATCCAACCTTTGTAGCAAATTTCTTTAGCTGGAATCGATTACATACATACATTCTTTGGCCTTTTGTCTGAATTGCATTAATAGAATGTGCTTCTGTATCAGTGGATGTCGGTGTTTTATTGTTTAAATATCTTATGCCTGCTGTATTTTTTGCTACATTGCAGAGTTTTTTGAGCTGTCTGTTAAGACAGTAATAAAGTACTGCAAAAGTTAAGATTTTCAGTTTTGTGTATCCATATCTGAATAACAATCACAGCTTGGCCCGTCAGTAGGCAGTTCAAATAAATTCAATGTGTGGCATGCTGCCCCAGTCAACTGGCGCACAGGGACAAGCACCACTGCGCCATTTCTCGTGAGCTTCTCAAGAATCGCTTGAGCACCGGCAGCTCGAGAAATTCTGTGCACGTGAGTCGCCGTGTCTGTCCCATCCCTACTGTGTTCATATTAGCTGTAAACTCCGTCTTATTCTTCCTCACCAAACCAAAAATTTTTCACTGGGGAAATACCATGAGGCATCAGAATAATAGCCATCACAGCTTACTCAGTGATGGGTACTTTGATTCCTGACACATCAGTGAGTTTAGATATGTCATGTCAAATTTTTGGTCCCCTCATCCTTTTGAAAAGAGAATCTATCAAACTGGTAGTGACTGAACTGTTTCCAGAGATTTTCTCTTCTGTTGATAGGAACTGACCAATCATACACTGGCCTCTTTTAGAATATAGTCACATTTTATTATGTAGAATAAACTGACATCAGAATAAAAATGTTTCAATGTAGTTTCATCTATAGAAATATCATGTAAACCCTAGAGTCTGCCACAATGAGTGCCTGTATCTTTTATATCCTCTACCTCTTGCCCCTCCTCATCCCACTCCCATCTCTCTTCACTCTTGCAGCTCCCTTGACCCTCCCTCGGCATCCCCTTTCTCCCTCCGAGCCAGACATCAGTGCCAGACCTTACTGACCCAGTTCTCTGGAACCTTCGCTGAATGGGAACTACTTCCAGCCTTTTCCTCTTCCCATGATTATGCACCTGGCCCTGATGCCATCCATTAGCAACTCCTCCAACATGTCAATCCCCACAACAGCATCTTCTACAGGTATTAAACCCTTTGACTGCTGCAGCTGTGTTAATTCGTCCTGCCTCACCATTCTCCTGGTGCTGCAGATGTATTTACACGCAGCTATTTTGTTCCCCTACAGCGCTAATGACGTTTTGACACATCTGGTGCTGCCGGGCCCCCTCACTGCTATGGACAAGTTTAGGCTTGCTGAGTCACGGCTTCCTGAGTGCTACTAATGTTAACTCACAGGGCTGTTTTTCTGTCATTCACTTGCAGTAGCAGTTCAGTGTTCTGGCTGTATAGTTTGAGAGTGCATACATGTTGCTGTGATCCGTCTTTGGAGAATTCGACTTCAGTTCTTGTGTTTTCATCATTTTTGTAGTTTTCTGCATCAGAAATGTCACATTGCTGTAGTTGAATGGATAAAGAGATCCTGGGTATGCCTACTAGTCGTAACTGTGTGTGTGTGTGTGTGTGTGTGTGTGTGTGTGTGTGTGTGTGTGTGTGTGCGTGTGCGTGGGGGGAGGGGGGATTCTCTGGCAGTGATGAGTCAACAGAATCTCAAAGTTATACTCCTCAGCCCTCAACATCAGAGGCGAGTGAAAGATGTACAGACGGCAGTTCCTCAGAATCTGAGGAATCAGTGACAGGGAAAGGATTTTGAAAGGCGCTCGGTTTAGTGACACATTTGGCTGGAAAGAAATAGACTTCTATCCGTTAAACCATAACTTTGATGAATCGAGTGCAGGACACAAATATCTCGATACTGACTCGAGCACTTTAATGTTTTGTGATTTATCCGAAGAACTGTTGACCACCTGAGAAAATGCAGAATATGTGAATTCTCATCTTAAGTGGAAAGACACTGGCTCTCAGGAAATGCATTGTTTTGTTGCTATTTTCCTTCTAATTGGTGAAGTTAAAATTGATTGGTCCAGAGATACCCTTTTGAACACAACAGTTTTCAGCAAAATTGTCTGGAGACATTTTTTCTACTTCTGAGAATGTTAAAGTTCAGTGATGACTATGCGAGTTCCGGAGGTGACAGTCTGTTTAAAATTAGGACGATTGACAAAGTTTGTGAAACTTTTCACAATTCACTTCACCCACATCACCAGCTTAGTATAGATGACTCTCTTGCTGTTCAGAGGACAATTATCCTGTAACACATTCGCCGTGACTGATGCATACAAGCGTTGCCGCAATCAACATGTCAGTGCTGGTAATGTTTATAAGCCGCGCGTTCGCTAGCTCAGCTCAGTTTAGTTTGTTTGGCTGCGCAGTCGTGTTACTACAAGCCACAAAAAAATATCACGTAGCGTTTTCTTGCCTGCAGTCGTGTGTTTTGTCTTTAGTCGTTTGCTATAAAAACATTGCCTATACACCTTGCAAACTTGTTATATGGGATTGGATTTCCGTAGCACCACATTGCAGATGAGACCTGTTTCTTTTTCTCCATTTGATAAACCTTTTGGTGTTTTCAGACAAATTCTTTCACAATGAAATTGCTTGTTTGAATTTTTCTTTCCAGTTTGCAATAAATCAGAATTGTTTTAGATAAGTGCATATGACGCTTAAAAGCATCAGAAAGCTTGCAGCATAATCGGCATGCAGCTAAAGTGTATTTGTATTTCTATATCTAGCACCACCTCTTGTGCAGATGTTATATTTGCTTTCAGCATTACATGTTTCGCAGGGGTACGATTTCAGCTCTCAGAGCAAGTGCACTTACAGGTGTCCGCCTAGAGCATTAGCGACCTGCACTGATGAACTCAGTGAACGTATTAAGCAATATATTCCATCCAAGTGAAGTAGATTTGGGATAATGACATTTGTACTGTGATTGTCAGAGTGGGTACATTTTGGATTTTATTGTATATGCAGGCTCAACAACAGAAATAGTGCCACAATTTAGGGAAAAGTGGCAACTCCTATGGGACCATATTTCGAAAACTGTCATATTCTGTTTGTTGATAATTGATACTCCAGCCAAGATCTGTTTCTCTGGCTTCGCCACAATGGAACAGCCGCATGTGGCACTGTTTGTAAGAATAGGCACAACATGCCAAAACTGCAGAAGAAATTAGATGAGAAACTGGGTCTATGTCCACTGACAAGATCCTTGCTATCAAATGATGCGATAAGCGAGAGGTGGTGGTTTACCATGTCACACATCGCAAATGGTTGGAACAGACGACTTGCAGAAGTACTGGTGAAAAAATAAGGGAACCACAATGTATTGTAGACTAAAATTAGAGTATCGGTTCAATTGACCATTGTGACATGTTACTGTGCTCAGTGGTATCAGTCCGAAAGACTGAAATGGTACAAGAAATATTTTTTCACATTCTGTATGCGTGCATTTTAAATGCTCATGCTCTCCACGGGTCTGTAAAAGGGCGAACAAGGCGCTCGCAGAATTTCACCTATCTTTTGTGAGAGAGATTGTATAAAAATATGCATCTGAATTGAAAAATGCAGGTAGGGGAAGGCCCTATGACGAGAATACTCTGGTTTCACAGGGGGAGATTTTCCATGTGTTCTTTTGAGTGAACACAGAAAAGTAAATTAATGAGCAGATACATCGTTTGCACAAATGATTGCCGAGAAACTAGATACCAATGCAAAACTTGCATTGTTCCATTATTTGTTATACCCTGCTTAGATACTTATCATACAAAGAAGCAATACTGATAATTGGGAACTAAATCGCAGAGGATTTGACACAATGAATGAATTACTAAGAGTAGAAAGAAAAAAATATACATATATTTTAACTTCGCTACCGCCGGTCCAAAGCATGGATCGAAAAGATGGATAAAAAACATATAGTCAGAAGCAACAAAAACTGGTAATATTAAACAATTGTCAAAACAACACTGATAGTCACATGTATGACTTGATGGGCAAATCTGAACTAAATTTACTTGGTATAGGAAAGAGGTACATAAATAAAACTTTATATTTGGGAATCTTTTGTTGTTAAGTTACTATAGGCCAAGTTTCAGGTTCCTCATTTTTCTTGTCCCTCAGATAGAAGCCGAACTTGGAGATTTTTTTTTTTTTTTTTGTGTTGATTTTTTTCTAGCGACTTTACTTAACGTTATTTGGCTGAATATGGTTTGTAAAATTTTCGTTATTCCTAAGAAAACGCTTGTAGTACATGGGGGCCAGATTTCATGCCAGCTTAAACTCAATGATGATTATCTTATAATTGTAACAGTATATAGGTCCCCTTCAGGGAACTTTCAGTTATTTCTGGAAAACTTGGATGCCTTGTGCTATCTGTCAGATAGGGGGAATCAAATTATTATTTGTGGTGATTTCAATGTAGATTCACTGAAAGAGTGTGATAGGAAGAAAGACCTGGAAGTCTTACTTGGCTCATTCAATCTGACATTTGTTATTCATTTTCCTACTCAGGTAGTAAAGGACAGCAGTACATTGATAGATAACTTTTTTATAGACCAAGATAAGTTTAACAACATAAATGCTTGTCCCGTTGAGAATGGTCTTTCGGATCATGGTGCACAGCTAGTAACAGTATATGACATAGCTCCGTTCAGTAATTCGAAACAGTCCACCAGAATTGTGCGCTCGATTAATGACTTAACAACAAGAAATTTCAAAGAAAGTCTGCAGCAGTTAGACTGGGATGAGGTTTACAAGGAACATGATGTTAATTTAAAATATAATTTATTTCACGATACATTTGTAAGGGTATTTGATAACGGTTTCCCCAAGAAATTAGTAAAATTTATTTCTAAGAAACCATGCAGAAAACCATGGCTTACTAAAGGAATAAAAATATCTTGTAACCAAAAAAGGGAACTATATCTGTCCGCAAGAAAGAGTAATAACCCAGAAACAATAAAATATTATAAAAGCTACTGTGCTACATTAAGAAAAGTTATTAAAAAATCAAGAAGCATGTGCATCATGTCTGAGATTAGCTCCTCTGATAATAAAATTAAAACAATTTGGAATATTATTAAAAGGGAGACAGGGCAACCAAGAGCAGAGGAAGAGGGTATTACCATCAAAACAAATGAAAACTTTATTAACAAAAAGTCAGAAGTTGAAAACATTTTTAACAATTACTTTTTAAATGTTGTGGAGAAAATAGGATCTAAATGTTCATTAGAAGGAGCAAGGCAATTAATGGAAGAGGCCATATCCACACAATTTGACACAATCGAAATTCCACCCACCTCACCTTCAGAAATTAGGAAAATAATAAACTCTCTCAAGAGTAAACGGTCATATGGAATTGATGGAATTTCCAGCAGGGTATTAAAAACTTGTTCCTAGGAGATAAGTAGGATTCTGTCATATTTGTAATAGCTCATTAAAGCAGGGTATTTTCCCAGATAGACTGAAATATGCTATTGTTAAACCTTTGCATAAAAAAGGGGATACATAGGATGTCAAAAACTACCGGCCCATCTTACTTCTGACAGCTTTATCAAAAATTTTTGAATAAGTTATGTATTCTCGAGTTGCTTCATATATTAGTAAAAATAAAGTTCTAACAAAATGTCAGTTTGGTTTTCAAAAAAGCTTTTCAACTGAAAATGCTATATATACCTTCAATGATGAAATATTAAATGCTTTGAATAACCGAACATCACCAGTTGGGATTTTTTGTGATCTCTTGAAGGCTTTTGATTGTGTAAATCATGGGATTCTTCTAGATAAGCTTAAGTATTGTGGCATGAGTGGGACAGTGCACAAATGGTTTAAATCATACTTAACTGGAAGAGTGCAGAAAGTTGAAATAAGCAGTTCACATGATATAGATGAAACAATTAATTCTTCTAACTGGGGAGTTATCAAAAACGGGGTCCCACAAGGTTCGGTCTTGGGTCCTATGTTGTTCTTAATATATATTAATGACTTGCCATTCTGCATTCACGAAGATGCTAAGCTAGGACTTTTTGCTGATGATACAAGTATAGCTATCACACCTAACAAACAGGAATTAACTGATGAAATTGTAAATGATATCTTCCAGAAAGTTATTAAGTGGTTCTCTACAAATGGACTCTCATTAAACTTTGATAAAACCCAGTATATACAGTTTCATACAGTAAATGGTATGGCACCGTTAATAAATTTAGACTTTGAACATAAATCTGTAGCTAAGGTAGAATATTCAAAATTTTTAGGTGTTTGCATTGTCGAGGGACTGAATTGGAAGAAACATATTGAAGATCTCGTGAAACATCTGAGTTGAGCTACTTATGCTATCAGATTCATTGCAAAATTTGGTGATATACATCTCATTAAATTAGCTTACTACGCCTATTTTCATTCACTGCTTTCATATGGGATCATATTCTGGGGCAATTCAACATTGAGTAAAAAAAGCATTCATTGCACAAAAGCGTGTAATCAGAATAATTGCTGGAGCCCACCCAAGAGCATCCTGCAGACATTTGTTTAGGTATCTAGGGATACTCACTGAATATATATATATATATATATATATATATATATATATATATAAAACGATTATTAAGACGAAAAATTCCTAGCAGGAAAAATAAAATATAAAAAATAGACGAAGATTACTCACCAGGCGAAGGAGCACAGGTGTGACAGCATCACAAATAAATAAATGAATACACACACACACACAATCGCAAGCTTTCGCAACCCAGTTGCGTCTTCAGGCAGTAGGGAAGGAGAGGGAAAAGGAAATGATGAGGGTTTTAAGGAAGGGGGTAAGGAGCCATTCCAATCCCGGGAGAGGAAAGACTTACCTTGGGGGAAAAAAAGGAGGGTAAACAAATGCACACATGCCCACACATTCACACAGACACAAGTACACCTAGGCAGACATACTGTAGAAAAGCAGTATGTCTGCCTAGGTGTACTTGTGTCTGTGTGAATGTGTGGGCATGTGTGCATTTGTTTACCCTCCTTTTTTTCCCCCAAGGTAAGTCTTTCCTCTCCCGGGATTGGAATGGCTCCTTACCCCCTTCCTTAAAACCCTCATCATTTCCTTTTCCCTCTCCTTCCCTACTGCCTGAAGACGCAACTGGGTTGCGAAAGCTTGCGATTGTGTGTGTGTGTGTATTCATTTATTTATTTGTGATGCTGTCACACCTGTGCTCCTTCGCCTGGTGAGTAATCTTCGTCTATTTTTTATATTTTATATATATATATATATATACACACACACACACACACACACACACACACACACACACACACACTCATGAAATTTGTTATTAACAATCCGACCCAATTCAAAAGTAATAGCAGTGTGCATAGCTACAACACTAGGAGAAAGGATGATATTCACTATTCAAGGTTAACTCTAACTTTGGCTCAGAAAGGGGCGAATTATGCTGCCACAAAAGTCTTTGGTCACTTACCAAGTAGCATCAAAAGTCTGACAGATAGCCACCTAGTGTTTAAAAATAAATTAAAGGAATTTCTAATTGGCAACTCCTTCTACAGTGTAGATGAATTTTTAGATAAAACTTAAAAAAATAAATAAAAAGAAAAAAAAATCCTTAAATATTGATTGTCAAGTATGGACAACATTTACTAAACTGACACGTTCCACATCATTATGAAATGTTGGAACAAGTATTAATCTAATCTAACAAAAGCTTGCCCGATATATAATGACTCAAATTTGTCAGAAATTCAGGCTTACTCTGCACCACTTTGAGAGTGAAGTCCAGCAAGTGATTGTCACCCAGTATTATTTCAATGATCATTAAACTTCACCAGCATTCATAGAGGACGTGTAAGATTGTTCACACAAAATTTCTTCAAAATCTGTGCTGTTTGAGTGGGCAAATATTCCAAAATTAGGCAATTTAATGTGGACTGGCCCATACTGGTAAGCAGTTTAAATGCACATACAGTCTGCCAGTAATATAACAGCAGTTTGAAAGCCACATAAAAAGTACGGAGATACATTGTCGGATATCATTCGGAACATGAGACAGATGCAACTGCTGGCTCCAGAAAAGTTCAGCACTGGAAGAGGGAGGCTGAGTGGCAGGCTCAGCACAAGCATCGGCCGGTGTGGCCTCTCTTTTGCACAGGTAGCGAGATTAGGCAGCCTTAAAGGCGTGCTCGACCCAGTAGGCAGGATGCATGGCTTTAGCAGTGAAAGGGTTAACCATATTTGGCTGCAAGGGGTTTTCCCCTCGCAGAGGTGGGACAGTATAGTGGTTTCCGTTCTTAAGCCTGGCAAGGATCCGTCGTCCCTGGGCAGTTACCAGCCGAAGAATGGTTGCCCGCAGATTATGCAGGGAACTCGAAACACATGGACTTCTGTCACCTTATCAGTGTGGGTTCTGGGAGGTACGGTCTACTACAGATCATAAGCTTTGACTGGAAACAGCAATCAGACACGCCTTCTCAAAAGTCAACACCTTGTTGCAGTTTTCTTTGATCTGCGTAATGTGTATGACATCACTTGGCATCATATTTTAACTACCATTCATGACTGGGGCCTAAAAGACTACCTACAGATTATCATGTCGGTTTTTAACCCATTGCATGTTTCACATTAGTGTCGGCTCTTCTTTCAGCTCCCCACGGATCCAGGAGAACAGTGTTCCACACTCATCCTAATCAGCATCAGTGGACTGGTGAGCTCTGTTGGGCCATTTGTTACTCCCGCGCTGTACATAGTCAGCCATTGTTGTCTGCTTGGCTACAGGTGCCTTCTGGACCAGTCATGTTCACTCTCCTTGCCGAAGCAGGAATCATCCCTCTTCAGTTTAGGTGGCATCAGCTTTGGTGTCCTACGCCACTGTCATTCAACAATTCCCTGCTGGCACCACATATCATGTTCTTTTTGCAGGCGATGATTTTCGACCTGATACTCGCCCTCACGTGGGATTACCTGTTGGATTGCGGATTGCTTTCCTCTGCAGGGATTTCCAACTACCTTCCGTTGACTGTGGGCACCATGCTATACGACACACATTGCCTTGTATGGTGCCCCGGCCACAAATCCTGTTAGATATCTTCCAAGAACCAAAAACTTCAGTCTCCCCCCATCTATTTATGAAATTTCAATCACCAACTTTTACTTCTGAATGTGAAAATATTTTGCTGACCATCCCAATAAAATAATAGAAATCAGATCGAAAACGAAATGATTTAGGTGTTCTTTCTTCCCATGTGCTATTAGAGAATGGAACAGTAGAGAAAGGTTATGAAAGTGGTTAACGAACCCTCTGCTAGACACTTAAATGTGATGTGCAGAGTATCTATGTAGATGTAGATAATCTTCTGTTGTTTGTTGCACCCAGTATTTGCAAAGTTTTGCATCTTATAGACTGATGGCTCGAAAGCTGCTGGCCATACATGATATGCTTTTACATCTCACAATGGTATGGAATGCCATTCTCTGCCAGAATCATGTAGGGTGTGTACGGCAGAACTGATGGCCATTAGTAGAGCACTTCATTTTATCAAACAGACTGCCCTGCACCATGTTTTAACATGTACAGACTCAATGAGCAGCTTACAGTCCATAGACTGATGGCACTCTTTGGTCACTTGTGTCCATGATCTTGCTGACTGTCGTCATGCCGCCTGCTACCCCAGTCATGTGCGTATCGTAAGGAATGAATGAGGTGACTAGTTTGCTAGAACAACCGTTACGTACTACCCATTTTCACTTGGTAAGCCCGGTTTCAGATGTGCAAGTGCTGATGAGATCTCTGCTCATCCAAGATTGGAACAGCAACTGGCAGACTATTGCCCCATCTAATAAACTCTGCTCCATCAAGTCAACCACTGCAGTTTGGAGTTCTTCCTTACTCTTTTCTCAGAGGAAATCCACTGTCCTTCCAACTCTGCATTGGAAATTCCAGGCTGACCCATGCTTTTATTTTGTGCAATGAGCCTCCTTCACGTTGTGGTTGTGGAGTCCTAGAATCTGTGGCTCTTATCTTAGCAGAATATCCACTCACTCCTCTTGGCACTCCGAGCCAAATATGGAATTCTGCACTCATTGCCTTTAGTTCTGGTGGATGATTCACAATGGCTGGCAGAGGGTCCTTGGGTTTCTTTGTGAAAGCGGTTTTTATTCTCAGCTGTAAGATTTTATATATCATTCTGGGACAGGATGGGTGAGTTTGTAGATCTTCCTGCGAGCAGCAGGGTTTGGCACACTCCCCCCTCCCCTTCCCCAATATGTCTATTTCTTTCTTTCTTTTCTTTTTACCTTGTTTTTAATGTTGTTTCTTCCTTCAGTTTCAGGCATTTGCTTTAGGAGCATGAACTGTTCACCAGTAGATGCTCGTTGTTGATGGATGGGGGTTATAGAGCTTTAGATGTGTGCATAGCGGAATTCTACATTTTGTTGGTTTTAGTCCTGTTGGAATAATTGATTTTAATTCCACTTTAGTTTTGCCGTTTTACTATTGGAATGTCCTTAGCCGGACCACATCTTTGTTTGCATACCATTCATGACCTAGCTGTTTGGTCCCTTCCTCCCATCAACCAGTGTGTCTAATTCCAATTTCCAGGTCATATTTCCTTAAGTGATTTTAGTATAATTGAAACATTAAAATTAATGTCCTGCATTCTGGACTGAATCTGTAAGTTCATAGTCATTATGTTTGGAGAATCGACAATTGCAGTGACAAGAGGGAGGGGATATCGTACAAGAATGTTCTTTCTCAGGTCAGAAAAATGACTATTGGTCCATGAAGATGTAAACATTTTATACATAAATCTTTCCAATCAGTATGTACTTCACTAACCATACCAAAATACTGTAACTTGTAAGTATACAATCTACAAAACATCATGAATAAAATCATAGTTGTTATATCTTGGGTCCACAGTGTTACAGATGTCATAGATTGACATAATTGTAATAGGTTTGTCCAAAACATTGTAATATTTTATTTATTTATTCACTAGATATCTTTCGGCGTAATTGCCCTCGTCAGGTGTCTCTGCAAAAACGTTTTCTGTTATTAATATGTATCAAAGTACTAGATAAATAAAATTTCAATTATATTGAGCAGTGCATACTGTATTTAGAGGCTTTAACTGCTTTATCTATTTATTTATTTATTTTTTTTCAAAAGGGATAGATTGGCTGGCCAGTACTACCTTTATGCTATACCATTGATAGTCACACAAGTAAAGAAAAAGGACAAAGAATAGCAAGCTTTCGGAACAGATTTCCTTCTTCAGGTAGGAGAGAAGGGAAGAAAAAAGGGATGGGAATGGGAGGGGAAGATAATTAATGACCTAGGTGTTCGTTTATATGTCCATTTATGAATTTTAGTCGGTTATCTCAATACTGCAAATACTGTATGTTTACAAATTTGTAAAATGTGTAAACGTTAACATATATGGCATAATTTCATTTATTAAAAATTTTAGGAGAATATGTGGATGACACATTTATGTTTGACATGGTTTTCCTTATTTAGTCTATGCTTGACTTCAGCATTATAGTCTGATATTTATTGGTAATATGGTCAAAGGGTAATACAGATTATGGCTGATCAGAGATTAGACTGTAATTCTAAAGTCAACCAAAGACTAAATCAGGAAAACCATGTCAAACATAAATGCTTCATCTACATAAAAAATTGCAATAAAAATCTGTAACCATACTCCCTACATAATAATATACACAGCAATAATTTATATTCCCTGTGAAAGAAAAAATTGTAAATGTATAATATTCTGTGGCATTTACAGATAACTGACTAAAATTAGTAAATGGAAATATAAAAAAAATACGTTATAAATAGTCAGTTAAAGGAGTTAAATCCTGTAAATACTGCATTATATAATTGAAATATGTAAATTTTATTTATCTAGTATTTGGATACATATTAATAACAGAAATTTTTTTGCAGACACCCCTGATGGCAAGTATGCTGAAAAATATCTAGTGAATAAATAAAATCAGTGTTTCACATAATTTGCTTCTAATTTAAGTAATGCTGGTAATGTCTCATTACTGATCCCTCTGCCCCTCAGGGGGCTGAGTATTCACTTATTTACTCGCTGAGGACAGGCTTGGCGAATATAGTGTCACAAAGATGGGGAACTGGTAAATGCTGTCAGTCCTGACACCATAACCTCTGGGCATGCTTCAGCATCTGGTGCAGCAGGGGAGCCATGTGTGTCACAGGAAATGAGGATCTTGACTTGACTGCCTGGGTTGTGGGCAAGGAAAATACCTCTATAAAATCCTTCATTCCCTAGGTGTGTTGGATAGGATGCATGGCTGTTGAAGTGGACCATTTGCTGGTGAGCTATCTATGGAGATAGTCACACCTCAGTTGTATAAGTCTGTGATGCGTTCTCTAGGTGGACTTTTAGTTCTCTCATATGCACCTCGGTTGCACAATGGTAGAGTGCCAGACTACTAATCTAAAGGTCGCGGGTTCGATCCCCGCCAGGTCCTAGGATTTTTATCTGTCACTTTCCACTTCTTTCACCTCTGGCAGTATTGCTCATGTGAAAAATACTGAGTAGCACTGTGGTTCGGAACCCATGTTAAACTGCAGGTCCCCCTACAACTGGCTGAGTAAGTCAGTTCGAAGGTCGGAGGAAGGCAACGGCATACCACCTCCAAACAGGACCATGCCTAGGAAAGCACTGTGGTGTTCAAACCAATCTTCGGACTGTTGACTGCTTTACCTTACCTTAGCTGCTTGTAGGACTGAACTGGATCCTTACTTTCCTTTTCATTTCTTAGTGGTGTGGGTGTACCACTGGAGGCTACCAAAACCCAACCACCAAAAGGGATAAGGTATCCAGTCTTCCTGACCAAGGAGTTAAAAAATTGTTAGTTATAGTAACGCATTGCAAGCTGGTAATCAGAATTTGTTTTCAATCAAAGAGGACAATTTTGTGAAGGTGTCACTTATGTATTAAAGAAGGCTTGAAATGCATTACTGGCTCATTAAAATCAGTTAAGCTTTTGTCCACTGGGGCTTAGCTACAAGCAGAACCTAGCTCCCATAAACAGCAAACCTACAAAGAGAGCTATATTCCATTGAGACTGAGGTACATAATACCCTTGATTATAGTAAAGAAATGGGATGGGCGCAAGAGTGCATTGTAAATAGAAAAAGGTGGATGGATAATTAAAAAATAACATGGCCCAAAAGGTCCCTGAACATCTTAAGGCAGGCTTCATACGCTTAAATGTATGATCTTATATCCTAAATCTCATGTGCTGCTTTAAATGCCAGTGTTTTGGGTGCACAACTCACAGATACCATGGAAAAGGTGCATGTGCTAAGACTGCCCTTAATGGAGTAGATTGTTCACTACCTCTGAAGTGCGTGAACTGTCCTAGGAATCACTTCTGGAGTAGGTTGTTTACTTGGAAGAAAATACAAGAAATAGAAACTATGATGCACATTTAGTATGCGGAAACCTAAAAGCATTTGTAACCACCTTCACTGCTATAAGTCAGAAGCTAGTTCCAACAGTTGATGATTCAGCACAGAGGTCATTAGTGTTAGCACTAACACCAGCATTTGTCACTGTACTAACAAAGACACAGCTGTTGCTTCTCTGTTAACATTAAAGGAAACTAGTTACCAAAATTGTCAAGCCTCTGGCAACTTCAAGGGTAGAGCATAGACAAAAATCCACCTTGGCCAACAGCCTTTTCTACTGCAGCTTCTGCAAAACAAGTGAAAAAAAAATCTGGTAATTGCCAGACGCAAGTGAAAACACATAGTAAACCTTCGTACTATCTGTTTGCCCAAAGCTTGACCCGCACCTAGTTAAGACTATGACTGTGGGAGAGAGAGACAGAGAGAGAATGAGTGAGTGAGTGAGTGAGTGAGAGCGCACACGCGAGACACTCCTCTCATAAAGAGCTTGTACCTCAAGGATGAACTTATTGGTGATAGGGTCAAGGGAGGAATTGCTGTACTCATCAGTTGAATCTCATCTCATCCATAACCTTGTGTAATGATCTCAAAGCAGCATGGGTGTGTGTGGGATCATGTTTTGCTAATTGTATTTACATCTCCAGAAACCAATACTCAAGCTCTCAGCAGTCTCATAGAGCATACCCCCTCACCTCCAATATTTCTACTGGGAGACTTCAATACGCACAATATTTTATGGGAGCTCAGACTACTTGCCCTAGAGATCAGGTTGTAGAGATCCTCAGGACATTCCAGAAACCCTGTGTCCTCAACACTGACAATCCCACACATTCTGTGCCACTACTGGGACATTCGCAGATATTGACCTTTCTGCTCACCATCCGTTGCAGACTCTGCTTAGTGGGAAGCAAGTGATGACTTCCACAACAATGACCACTTCCCACTGTAGATCCACCTACCAAATGGCACATAAATAGGGCAGCAGCTGTTGAAATGGATAACTATCAGAGATAATGGGATATTTTTCAGTGTGACTGAGATGACATTGATTGGGTGGACCAGATAATAGAAGTGATCCACCATGCTCCACACTTTTCTCTTCCAAAATCTTAAGGCCATCTTTGGAGGCAGCCTATTTCTTTGTGGACAGATGAGTGCCACACAGCAATGGAACCAGGCATTTGGCCCCCTCGGACAGTTCACAACCTTGCAGTCCTTAAGAGTTAAAAGAGCCAAGGCTTAGCACATTATTAAGGAGAGCAATAAAAGGTCATAGCAAGTCTCTCTGAGCTCTGGCAACCAGTCTGCTTGTCCCAGTAGTTATTGGAGTGTCGCCTAAACGAGCGCTGTAGGAAAGACCCTGGAACCACTAGTTGGCCCCTGGTGTGGATTCAGGAGATACCACTCCACTTTCAACAAACTGACCCTATTAATCGGCTATTCAGCAGGCTGTAGTGTGTAAACAGCATTGTATAGATATCTTCTTAGACATCAGTTATGCATACAACACTACTTGGAGATGCATTATGCTGTAGCAGCTTCATCAATGGAGCTTCTGTGGCCATCTTCCCATTTTCATACAGTCCTTCCTGTCTTAAAGTGCTTTTTTGGTAGAGGGATAGTGCAGGAACATAGCCTATTTTCCTTAGACTGAGCAAAAGCCTACAACTATATTCTATGTTAGCAAAAAATTTTTTTTCCTCTCTCCTCCTCCTCTCCCCCCCTCCCTCCCCCCTTAGCGCTCTCTCTCTCTTTCTGTACTATCCTTTTTAGCCAATAGGGATATTCTGTGTTGTCACTTTTCATTTCTTGCAATTGGAGGGGGGAAGGTTAGTTCCAATTGGGAATATTTTGGTAGGCATTGGGGCTAGCTGTAGTATTCGTCTTACAGCCCATAGGGAACAACCGGGAACCTGAGCCAGAGATGCTGGTGGTTGATCACCTTCTCTGTTATCTTCCCATGCTTCATTATAGTTTGCCGTCATGTGGGAAGGGCCTTCCACACATAGAGGTTGAGCGATAGGGGAAGTGTGGAGGGGAGGAGCTACAGCCGAGTGCTGACTACACCAACAGAGGAGCCTGCAGGAGAAGTATTCACGTAACTTGCAGTTAGCCATGTGCCTAGAGAATGAATATGTGCTTGGTGTGCAACACCATCTAGAACCTGCATTCTGTTTTTGTCTTCTTCTTTGCTGCACCTGGCAGTCAGTTTGGGCTGCCTGGTCGCAACAACATTGCAACATTGCGCGGCCGGTCCCCCCCCCCCCCCCCCCCCCCCCCCCCGCGTCCGTCAACTGCTAGCGGCAACAAGGGGAGCCACTCGATGCTCCGATGCTCTAGAGGTGTGGGCACAGACCAACTGTTCCTGCATTAGCCATTTCTTCTTTTCTTGGCAGGATCTTCTGTTATTCGTCTAGGCCATTGGGAGTTCTGCTCTGTCTTGTCTCCAGCATTGCTGTGGGCATAGAAGGTCAGGCAGCCATGCCTGTTGGCTGTGGTGGTCTGCTGTCTGCTGTAGTGGGCACATGTCAGCTGTATTTCTTGTACAAGTGTAGCTGGCATGTTGGTTGGCACACTTTATACATATTGGCAATGGCAGCAGTATTTGGCTACATTACCCTCCTGGCATTTCAAGCACTGAAGTGTCAGACCAAGTCCTGCAGGAAGAGGGTGGAATACCATGGTACTTGTACACCTCAAACTCGGTTCCCATTCTTCTTTTGCTTCCTGTACTTGGCTGCATGCAGGGCCAGGATGAAGAGAAGCAGCTTCTTTTTGTTGGTCCTGTCGTGCAGCTCGCCCTGTTGCCAAAACCGGGATGTGACAGCCATTGGTGGACCATTTCTTTTGTGCACAGCCAAGGTAATCCTTTAAGGAGAGCCATGACATTGTCTTCAAAGTTGTGGTCTGCACCTGCTGCACTTCTTTGGGAGTGTGATTATGTACTTGTCCAGCAGTGGAGACAACACCTCATAGTCTTCTCAGCTTTCAACATGCACATGAATAGGCATGTTATCATCCTCACTTCTAATACTGACAACATTCTTCACACTCTCCTCGAGTAAGCCAAGCATCTCCATTCAATTCTCCTCCCAATAGCAGATAAAGAAAGGGAGTAGGTGGACTGATACCCTTGGTTCCGGCCTGTTATTCTGCATGGTTCAATGTTGCATTGGCTCTGGCCATCAATATTGGTGATATGTGCCGCTTTGTCCATGGCTGAGCTAGCGCTTTTACACAAAGTTTTGTTTATCACTGTTAAAACAGTGGACACGATAACTTTGCCAAAGAAGTATGCTCAACCAGACCCTACTAATGTCAACTGTGTTGCTGATTGCCGAGCACTCTGTCATAGATGTGTGCTCTGCACAGCTGCATCACTGCAAAACTTACTTGGTGACAGGGATTGAATTTGATACAAGCATGGTTGAAAACACCAGCCACATGAAATTGCCACATTTGAGCTTGCAGACAGACATTCTTGTGTTTTCTTTTTTGTCGTAAGAAGCTAGGTTCCAGCACATAATTAGACAATGAACAAATATAATCACATACTATAATCACATACTATTTCTTAAAGTGGTCATCTTTAACAATGAATCTGAAGCAGAATTAACAGTACCAAACTATTCTCCTTGATCTCCTTTTCAAATTTGAGATCTCTTTTCAGGGTTTGTTGAAGGTAATTGAGAAGCTTTATGTATTTTCATTTCATTTTACAGTTGATGTGAACAATGTGGAAGCTGAGTTACAGTTATAATTTATAAACCTACAATGTGACAAGCAGTTATGTGATAAAATTAGTCGTTTGGACTTTTATAAAATTTTTCCACGACAATAATTGCCACGACTTCACAAGGTTGCAGCCCTGATTGTATCAATGTATGGATCCACATATTTATGAATGCAGCTTTTTTCTGCATTGAAGACCAGGAAATCTAGCCACAGAGACTCAATCGTAAACATGAATTCAAAAGCTTGCCTCCAATTTGCAGCTCTCAAAAAGTAGTTCTGGACATTGATATTTTAGTAAGAAGGAAAGAAAGTAATATTCATTGACATAATGTATTTTTATGTTTAAGGTAAGAATAAAAGTTATTTGCAATTATAAGTTATGGAAATTAAAATTTTGTCCAAACATGGTGTTCAACTTATGTGTGTATTGGTCCTGCAAAATACATTTCTTTGCTGGGTCATCATCTTCCCCTCATCAAACTGAGATGCAAGATTAATTTATAATTGTTTCTCTTTAATGCAGCAATTTTAGTCAATTAATTTGTCATACAATGGATTATTCAGCCACTGTGAACTGTTATATGTCCATAGTACATGATATTAGTGGCCCTAGAGTTAGAGTGGCTGAAAATTCTTTGTTATGGCGTTATTGTGCTCAGATTCCTCCTTCCCCTCACGGTCCCTCATTACTTGCCCTCTCCCTCTACCATTAGCTACAACGAGCTGGCTCAGGCCTATTATAAAGCATTCTGAGGCTCACCACAGACTTATACTGATTTCCTCCTTTCATTATGTAGCTAACCTTCTTACCACACAGTACTCCACTCAATTCTCTGCCTCATCCATCCACTATTTATCCTGTATTGAATGTTAGCAGCCAACCCACCATTAATTTGCATGTAAGAGCCCCAATATTTGAATTTCTAGTCCAGTGTTAGTTGTTCTCCTGTGTCCCATGTATACATATATTCTCTCTTCACCCTAGTAATCCTTATTCCTCTTCCTTCTCAGGCTATTCCTCCATTCTTCAATATTGTCTTGAAGTTTTCCTTGTGTGGGTTCACAGATAAAAACATCATCAGTAAGCAGGTTCCAGGTTCCAATAATGTCTATGTCTTCACATCTTTGGCTATCACATTCCTCGACAGGTCAAAGCGATGTAGAATGAATGCAGTTCCCTAGTGTAGTCCTACTCTCGCTGCAAATGCCTATTTTGTAATTTCATGGTTCCTGCCTTGTGTCATCGCACCACTGATGCAGCCAGAATTTGGTTCAGGGGAGAGGAGTTCATTTTAAAAAAATAAAGCCTATTGAATTTATTAATCTATGACTTATTTTTACACTTTTTATAATTTAACCAATTATACTACAAAAACAATTGCACAAGAAATAAAATGAGTAGCCTTGCATTAATTTGAAAGTGGAAGAGGAGCAATGTGATGGAAATGGAGTGTACATAATCACCTCATAAAATAATTGAGCAGTTTCTACGTTACTAGCCAAAGATAAAAGATTTTTACAGTATAATTTAACAGGAGACTCTATGTGTAAAAAATGAACTGAAATAACACTATTGTTGTTCATAAGATTCCACATGTGGCACACATATGAACAATTGGCTCGTAACTTCAGCAGAGCAGTAGCATTAGTGGCAGCATTAAAGCTGGTAGTGGCAGCATTAAAACTACTCACATAACAGCAGGACACATCACTGGTGACATCATGTTGGTGACCCACTGTCATGTTGACTTGTGCTTGGCAAATTATAGTTGTGTTGTGATTTATTAAATGTGAACTATTTCAAATTTCTGGTGCCAACCTCATTAACAAAATTAAAAAACTCTAGGGAGGTGCCAGAAGAGGGGAGGGGGGCTTCAGCCTCATTAGCTTCATCCCCCATCCCAATGTGGCTGCACCAATGCATTGCACTGTCATACATGTTGTTAACATATTCTTCTGGTGGGCATTTACTTTTCATACGTCTCCAGATATCTGCCTAGGAACTCTGTCATACACCTTCTAAAGACCTTATGCAGATCAATCTGTACTTCTCTGAGCATCACCATCAATTACCTTACTGGAAATATTGCCGTAAGACCCCAAGTTATCTGGCATGGCGCAATGGATAGCATCACCGATTGTGATGCTGAAGATCACCAGTTCAATCCCATCCACCAGCAAAAAAAAATTTTTTTAATTTTTTTTTTATTTATCATTTCCAGAATGTTCTACATGTTTCTAATGTTCACTCGTAATTTCTAAATGTCTCTTATGTTAACTATTCTTCTAATTTCTGGTACATTCTGTCTGTGTATAAATAGCAGAGCACTCTGCCCGAGAGGCAGTCAGTGCTGCATGTATGTTTCAGTTCACAATAAACCTGCTTTCAGTATAAGTGCTGTGTTCAGTTGAAAGCTCTGCCTTCGAAGTTAAGCCTGCTTCCATTTCAACACATCAATATTGTGTCAGTGATTCCTTTTCCTGGCATAAATCTGAACTGTTCCTCACATAGTTCAGTTTCTAGATGTAACTACTCAAATTTCTTTTCTCATGTGCTAATGTGTGAGACTTCAATTTTATTCCTCTATAATTGCCACAATTTTTAATATCCCCTTTTCCTTTGTATATAGAAATCAGTGTACTGCACCTCCATGCATGTGGCATTCTTTCTTCTTTCCTAATCTCCATTAAATCCCAGAGAATATCAATGCCCTGTTCTCCCAGACTTCTGAATGCTTCTATTAGGATTTGGTTTGCAACTGTAGCCTTCCCATTTTTTATTTTCTTTGTCAGGTAGTCCACGTCTTCCCTACTTATACTTTGTATTACATCTTCATTTACCTGTTGGAGTTTTCCTCATTCTTTCAAAGTACTCCAGACACCCATTCAGTATTTTGGTGGTCACAAAGTGTTCTCATTTTCAAACACTGGATCAATAAACTATGCATATTAGTGTGCTGTCAGTTATGCTGCCTCCAGGAAAACACAGTTGCTACATCTGATACCTGTCTTATTGTGTTCAAAATTGTGGGGTTATACCTCTTACTGAGTAGAAAAGGACCAGTAATATGAAACATTCAACATTAAGTTTGTCTTCATCCTGGAAGAAGTGGAGACTAGGTTTCAGGTTTTGGTTTCAGGATGGCATTCTAGTTACATAGATTTGATATTACTATACAGAATTATTTTAGTGTAGTTGGTGTAATACTATCTTTTGAAGAAAATAAAACTCTGTGACAGAAGTTGTGTGCAAATTTTTCCTGTTTATTTGCTGTGGTCCAATATGAGAAGACAGAGTGAAGTAAATTCTTACAAACAATGGCAGATTACTGAAAGAAGACAAGTAACTGACAAAATTAATAAAATGGGGTGCAAAAAATGTAATATACTGACACAGGTGTAAATTTTGATATATATTTTATTTTCCTAAGTTGCACAGTTCCAGAGAAAAAGCTGAAGAAAATGTCCCAATTCGCATCATTTTATTTGGAGAAACAGCTATATGAATTTCAATAGCTAAGATGGAAACCTGGTACTAAGCATAGAAGGAAAAGCTGAAAGTTAGAAAGACAACTTGGCATTTAATTTTGTTAATAAAAATATATTCTTGATCTATTTACCACAGAGTTTATAGGAAGGTCTAATAAACATTAAGGAATTATACATGATTCCCTGGACCTTCCACTGAACAATACATAATATTTTTATTCTTTAAGACTTTCAAAAGAACAGATATGTTGATCTTTTGCAGCTAATAATTATAATTATGGTCTAGATATATTTGAGGGCAATGAATTAAATTCAATGAGGTGGTTAAAATTGTGCCCCAGAGTGGTGTTGAACTCAGCTCTGCCAACTAGGCAGATACTGAACCCACTAAGCCATCTGGGTATGGTTGATTTTGCAGCTGCAGGAACTACACTACCACACCCTCAGTCAGACACAAATTTTCAATTTGTATCCCACATATCTCTTGCCTGTTATCCTCATCTACTCATGGTCACAGTTAACTGATTTACGGAGAGATTGAGTCTTTGTAATGTAAGGATTTTATTGCTCAGAGATCTGTTTCTATCTACAGCAGTGCTATGATTGCAGTTCTGAACATGCATTGCAGTTACTCTCACTCAAGGAGAAGACATTTACACCATTTTCAGATGCCTGCTGCTGATGTGTGCTTTGTAGTGCTTCTTTCTAGTGTCAGTTGTAATTGAAAATGCCGCCATGCATGAAATCAGATCTGCGATTCATTTCCTAAATGCAAAGGAAGTTAAACCTAAGGAAAGTTATTGGCAAATCTGGGAAGTACAAGGACAAAATGCTTTGAGTGATTCAGTAGTTAGAAGATGGGTCAGACTATTCAATGAAGGATGTGATCAAGTGCACGAAGAAGAATTAATTGGACGCTATCTGTGCTTACTGATGAACTGGTTCACACGATTGAAGAGAAGATTAAGTACAACTGTAAGTTTACATTTAGTGCCCTTGCTATGGAAGTCCCAAAAATCCCACGATCACTAAATCATGAAATTGTTACTGAAAAACTGAAATCTCAAAAACTTTGCTCATGTCAAGTAGCCAAAATTCTTACTGAACAGCACAAAAAACAACAGATGGCCAGTGAACTTCAGTTTTGACATGCTACAATGAAGAGGTTGATGGTTTCCTTTCTTGAATAGTCATGGGTATCATATGACACCCCTGAAACCAAAAAGCAATCAATGGAAAAGAGGCACACTTCATCCCCAATGAAGGTTAAGCCTATGTAAATCTCGCTGCCTCAAAAAGATGTGTACACTCCTTTTTTCTGATTGATTTCTTACCACAAGGCCAAAAAATCAATCCACATGGTTATTGCAAGACAATTAAGGTATTGGGCCATTCAATACAGAACAACCACTGAGGATTACTGTCAGAAGGTGTTGTTTTTTAGCACAATAATGCCTGACCTTACATGGCGAAAGTGACCAAATAACTCATATGGGAATTTCAGGACCTTGCTCCTAGTGACTTCATCTCTTCTTACATCTAAAATCTGTCCTTGGTGGTCAACATTCCAACAATGATGACGAACTGAAAGAATGTGTTACCACATGTTGAATACACAGATAACAACCTTCTATGAAAAAGGCATACAAAAACTTGTGCTACGCTATGATAAGTGCCTACAAAATTTTGAAAGCTACATAGAAAAGTAATTTGACAGTTGTAGATTTTTGTACAATAAATATTTTTTCTGTATCTGTATACATTTGTTTCATATAAACCAAAAGGAGCTTACTTTGTGGACTTACCTCATATATCATTGTTAGATGTTCTATGAAGTACTAAACTAAATTTACAGTAGTTTTTGAGAAAGGTGCACACAAGGCAGATGCACACAAGGCTCAATCTCTTTGCAGGAATCAGCTAAACATGACCATCAGTTACTGAGAATAATGGTCAAGGGATACTTAAATAGTAATGTAGGACATAAGTTGAGAATTGTTATCTGGCTGAGAATGTGCTGTGGTAGTTCCTGCTGCTGTGATACGCACTGTGGCTTAGTAGACAGAGTGTCAGGGTAGTAAGCAGAAGACCCAGGTTCAATCCTCAGTATGGGCACAAATTTTCAACCTCCTCTATGAATTTAATTCAATGTACACAAAAAAGCAGCTAAAATGATTCTGACTCCTTTACTGTATACCAATATTAGCTAAAAATCTGGCATTAACCATCTATTTATTTATTCCAGTCAGTTCTTCTTCTCTTCCCTTCTCTTTCTGTCCATTTCTACCTCTGTTCATCTCCTCCTCCCCCTAACACAGTCCACATCCCCTCCCCCCTCTCTACCGTCTATCTGCACCTCCTTTCTATCTACGCCTTTGCCTACTCAGTCTGTAAACTATCCCCGACTGCAAAAAATTATATACATCTGTTAATTTTCATTGTGATCAGTGAAAATGTGATGAAGGTACACTCAATCATGCACCCCATTGTTTTGAAGGTGAAGTGTGCAAACTTTCATCACAGTCAGAATACAACCTTACATTTTGTCTAAGTTAATAAACAAAGTACCCCCTACTTATTGTTTATGTAGAAAGTGCTGATCCTCTTGTTCCAAAGCTCAAGTATGCAAATTTTCATCAAGATTTACCTAGGTCAGTAGGTAAAGTATTTTCTGCCACAAAATCATATCTCTTGAACTATGCGTCATAGGCAGTTCTTATCTATACAGCAATTGTCACCTCAAGGTAAGGAAGATGTTCACCAAATCTGGTTGAAATCAGACCAGTGTTTTAGGAGGAGATGTACAACATAGTCATGCACTGCAACAATCTACAAACACAAGGACACTTTGCTTTATATGTAACTAGCTGAAAACCCAGTGTTACCTGGGTATCTTTTTGTTTATCCTTGAGTTAGAACTTCTCCTATCCCTTCTCTTTCTGTTCATCTCCTTTTTTCAATAAAATATATTATATTTATAGAAGGATATATAATAAATAAGGCTGTCTTGCATAATGTGCAAAATTATAAGTACAGTATCTAAACAAAGAAAGGTAAGAATGAAAATACAAATGATGAGTAACATTCATACGATCATTTAATTCAAATTCTAACTATAAACACAATTTCTTGTTACTTATCCAGGATCTAATATGAATAAATTCTTTGGTGAGCCCAAGCCTGAGCAAGTGACATAAAGCTGTCCATGTGAGAAACATGGAGAAGTCAAATCCACTCCACTGTATTTAACATGTTGCCCTGCGATTTATTAGTTCTAATAGAAAATGCAAGTCTCCCTGGAAACTGCAAACTCTTGAAGTTAAAACTTATATCTGTCGAAATAATAGGTATTTGTTAGATGTATACTGTTCCATTATCTTCCTTTCCATGTAGTTCTATAGAAGTCTATTGCTTTTTCTTGCAGCTGTGTGCTTCACAGTTCAGAGTTGTTAACAGCACTGTCAGCTTTAAGGAATTTCCTTTAGCTGACTAGATTACAGCTGTGTCTTAATAATAAGTAAGAAATTAATTAAAATGTGGTGCATAATGTAATAGGTTTTTACCCATATATGATCACATATTTATTGAATTGTATGTTGTAAAATTGTGTAATTTTGCAGGTGTATATTCATTTGTAAGTGTGCTGTATTTCTGTAAAATCTTTTGCAAATGCAGTCAGTATTATAGAAGTAATAGATTAATACATGGCACATAATGGGGCAGATTTTAATGAAAAGTACTATTTATGTCGACATAGCACATGAACTACACTTTTCAAAACAATTAGGGGATCGGTTCAGATATCTAGGTTCTGAAGTATTGTCATCAGCATAATGAAGTAAAATCATTCAACATCTTTCTGTTGGTTCCATGGAGTGCAGACAAGTATATTACGGCAACTGAGGTAGTGGTAATAACAGAAAGTTGCTGCAGTGGGGATTATTGTTGACTTGTATTTACTCTACCAAACAAATTACACAAGTAGTAGGGTTAAGATGGTGTAGTGAGCAGGTAGTGCAAGTATTTGACTTACCCAAAGCTATAGAATGGAGTACCACAGGAAGCAGGACAGACACTGAGGGGATAGCTGCAGCTGTTGAAGTGTCCTAAAATGAAATTTCTATGACCTGGATGCGATTTCAGACTACAAGCAAGAAGGCAAGGCCAAGGTGGTACATGGGTAACATCAGCTAAAGATGACTGTTATCTACAGTTAATAGTGCATCAAGACAGGAGGCTGAATGCAATTCATCTGCAACACATGCTCCAGGTAGCAACAGAACACACAATACAACACAAACATTCTGAAATAGCCTTTGGGAATGTGGCCTATATGTATGGAGATCTATGGTGTGCGTCCTATTAAAGTCATGACACCATTTAGTCCACAGACACTGGTTGGAGGAACAATGGGATTGGAGTCATAATGAATGTTGCCGGGTTCCATTCACAGATGAGTCAACATTTTGTGTTCAGGCAGACAATTGTCATTCCCTCATCTGGAGAGAATGTGGGACTCAGAAGAATCCTGCTTATGTGCAGGAAACATCACCATATCATGGTGGTGGATGAATGATGTGGACAGATGTACAGACCTCTATGTCATTCAGAATGGTGCTTTGACTGCTCAGATGTACAAAGATGAGAGTCTTCAGACTTTTGTTGTGCCATGAGCTGGTGCCATAAGAGATGGGTTCCTTCTGGTGAATGATAACACTCATACCCACAGAACTGCACTAGTGGACAACATGCTTGAAGCTGAAGGAACTGAATGAATGAAGTGGCCAGCTTGTTCATTGGACTTAAACCCAATTGACCCTGTCTGGACTGCACTTGGCAGGTATAGTGGAGCCAGGCCAGCACGTTCCACAATGGTTGCAGAACTGGATATTGCACTCATTGAAGAATGGTCAAATATCCATCAAGAGCTGTTTGAGAACCTCATACTGCCCATGGCACACAGATGTGCAACTATACTGGCCATCTGAGGGCCATATTAGAGGGCAATGAGACTTACTTTTTCATTATTATGGTAGCCCCATGGTGCATCACTCTAAGTAAATGTATGTAAATCCCAATTAAAGATTTTTGAGACAGCAAAATATTGTAGTTTATCACACAAATTACAATTGTAACCAATATCTGAATAAAATATATTACCATATGTATATTGTGTATGATATCTTACCTGATTATCTAATTGTATATGTGTGTATACTGTCTGTAAAATTTCCTGTGAGTACAATTTGTAGTGTAGAAATTATAAATTGTAATGTCATACTAAATGCTGTAGTTTTACTCTGAGAACAGTGTAGTAAGTGATAAATGTTTTTCCATTTATCATTTTGCTGTGGTAGTCTGCAAGAAAAAGTATAATGAATGATTGAATTTATGTTTAAAGTTTGTTGCAAGTGATTAAGTACTCTCATTCTCACACAATGTATGAATAAAGTCTCATTGCATTATGTATTATGTAGCAGTTTTTTACAACTCCTGCTGTTTATGACATATCTCCTGAACCATGTGTCATATGTGATTGTTACCCCTACAGTAACCGTTATTTCACAGTAAGGAATATGTGTACTAAATTTGGTTGAAATTGGTGCAGCCATTTAGGAGGAAATGTGCAACATTGTCACATGATGCAGCAGTTATTCATGCAACTCAATGTTTATGACATCCTATCTCCACAATTATGTGTTGTACATGATCCTTGTACTTACAATGACCATCCCCTTGACTTTCCATACCGATTGGAACAACACTGTAGATTTGTATACAATATATACACACAAGCACATGGACACACTGCTTTCTATATAAAGATTACCTGAAAGCAGCTTTACAGTCTGGGCTCTCTGGCCCCTCTCCTCCACCAACAGCTCTATTGAAATGTGCAGGTGAGAGTTCTCCTTAACCTAAGGTAACCTACTACCCCTTCACACACTCAGCCCCAACAGTTATATACCTCCTCCATTTCTCATCCTGTGTGTGTGTGTGTGTGTGTGTGTGTGTGTGTGTGTGTGTGTGTGCGCGCGCGCAGAACTTTGTACATCTTTATTTTCTATCTTCAAGTCAATTTTTGTAAAATTACTAAATAATTATGGTTCATTTTGGGTAAAATTTTACGACGCTTCTCGCTGGGTTCCAGTGCTTATGTTGGCAACAGATGAACAATTAAGTGTTGAAATTGTGTTAATATTTTTCATGAGCTACAGAGTAAATGTTATTGCTGCTCATTTCACTCGCAGCAAATTTAATACTGTACTTGCTCTATGGTCGACAGGTTCTTGTATGTACACTTGTCCGTTCAGAAAAAAAATAATTGTCGTTTTAATTGAAGTAGTCACGAAAAAACATTATTGGTCATCTGAGTTGCCATCATTACCATTGGTGCCAACATAACCACTGCAGCCCGGCGAGAAGTGTCGTACAATTTAACCTTCATTTTGTAATCATATCTGCTCACTGAAGCGAGTGCTCTCATGCTCTTTATACCAGTTATGCTAACTAGCTATGCTAATTTTAGGGTAATATGACTTGACAGTGCCCCCAGGCTGATGCCGGGAAATTTAAGCTTGGGGAACTTTATGACGTAGGGGTTTTTCCGTGGGACTGGAAAAACGGAAGCCGAGTCACGCGGGGGAAGGAGGAGAGTCATGTGGACTGCCGAGGACGGCGGAGAGTTGTTGCTCGTCGCGGCATTTCTGTAAAAGCGTGGGAGAGTTTTTTCACGCCGAAGTGCCGTTTTTTTTTGCCTTTGCAATTGAAGGATTTCAGTGTGTGGGCTAAAGTGAGTAGTTGCATGGGGGCTCGAGTTATACAAAAGAATTTTTATAATACTAAATATGTGCAGTGTGATGAAGACAAATTAAACTTATTTAAAACAATAGCTGTGTGGTGAACACTATTCTTTTGCATTCACTCTGTATGCCCACATTTTGTGTGTATAATTAGTATGTACTTTTATTAACTGGAAACTGTATTAAGGCACACATGGACGAACAGCACCAAAGTGGGAATCATATAGTGTCATCCCCTAAACAACCACAAAACATTTTTCCACCAGAAAGAGGGAAAAGCATGTTCCGCCCCGTCGCATATGGGGGCTCGTCCATTTTGCGAAACAGTGTGTAGTCTGTACTGAGACACGTTATGACTCGTCCATTTCGTGAAATAGTGAGTTACGGCTCGCCCATTTGAAGTGAGAAGTATGTCGCGGCTCGTTTATTTCGAATGTGAGGTACGTTCCGATTCGCGTGTTGAAGAAAATTTCAGCGGCCCGCGGCAGCAAGTGTGTGGCAGGCAACAGCGGAACTGGGAGACGCGGCGGCGACCATCACCAGACACCGGCGCGGCAGCAGGACGCGGCGCAGTAGAGGCGACGCACAACAGCGGCGATTTCGGCAACAGAAGCTCAGCATGGAAACACGCCGCAGTTACGTAGTGGAGTTGCAGCACAGACAAAAAGATAATAGTTGCAGCAGGCTTTAGTTTTATTGATTTCAGTTCTCTTGTCCCGAGCCATGAATACCGAAACTGATAGGGTTTTAAGTGATAGTGAATCCTTAGAGAATGGGTAGTGGGTCTGAGGACCCAACGCAAACTAAGGCAGATGAAATGAAAGCAGTGATGGGTTGGATGATAAATGAATTTCAAAATACTGTAGGGGGCCTGGAAACAAAAATGGAAAATTCAATTATAGGCCTGGAAACAAAAATGGGAAATTCAGTTATAAGTATACAATGTGTGTGTGTGTGTGTGTGTGTGTGTGTGTGTGTGTGTGTGTGTGTGTGTGTGTGTTCTATTTATTTGTGCTGCTGTCACACCTGTGCTCCTTCGCCTGGTGAGTAATCTTTGTCTATTTTTTATATTAATTTTTCCTGCTAGGAATTTTTCGTCTCTCTCTCTCTCTCTCTCTCTCTCTCTCTCTCTCTCTCTCTCTCTCTCTCTCTCTAGCCTAGCTGCTTCGTCAGGCAGAAGGGAAGGAGAGGGAAAAGGAAATTATGAGGGTTTTAAGAGAGTGGGTAAGGAGTCATTCGAATCCTGGGACAGGAAAGACTTACCTTGAGGGAAAAAAAGGAAGGTAAACAAATGCACACACACTCACATATTCACACAGACACAAACACAAGTACACCTAGGCAGACATACTTTAGAAAGCCAGTATGTCTGCCTAGGTGTACTTGTGTCTGTGTGAATGTGTGGGTGTATTTGCATTTGTTTACCCTCCTCCCCCCCCCCCCCCCCCAAGGTAAGTCTTTCCTGTCCCGGGATTGGAATGACTCCTTACCCATTCCCTTAAAACCCTCATCATTTCCTTTTCCCTCTCCTTCCCTTCTGCCTGACGAAGCAGCTAGGCTGCGAAAGCTAGTATATGTGTGTGTTTATTTGTTACTATCACTGCCTGTGCTCCTTCACCTGGTAAGTAGACTTCAATATATATATATATATATATATATATATATATATATATATAAATTATAGAGGGAAACTTTCCCGGTGGGATAAATAAAAATAAAAATAGAAAAGAGATGACTTACCAAAAGGACCGGCTCGTCGAGAGAAACAAATAAAATCACACACATACAAGCTTTCGCCACCACTGGCAGCTTCTTCAGGAAAAAGAGGAAAAAAGGGGGAGGAAAAGGGAAGGATATGGGTTTTAAGGAAGTGGAAAAGGAGTCATTCCAATCCCAGGAGTGGAAGGACTTACCTTAGGGGAAAAAAAGGAAGGTAAACAAATACACACTCAGACATATCGAAACGCAAACACACCTAGACAGACATTTGGCTTTTCACAAAGGTCTGTCTAGGTGTGTTTGCGTTTCGATATGTCTGAGTGTAGACTTCATATATATATATATATATATATATATATATATATATATATATATATATATATATATAAATTATAGAGGGAAACTTTCCCGGTGGGATAAATAAAAATAAAAATAGAAAAGAGATGACTTACCAAAAGGACCGGCTCGTCGAGAGAAACAAATAAAATCACACACATACAAGCTTTCGCCACCACTGGCAGCTTCTTCAGGAAAAAGAGGAAAAAAGGGGGAGGAAAAGGGAAGGATATGGGTTTTAAGGAAGTGGAAAAGGAGTCATTCCAATCCCAGGAGTGGAAGGACTTACCTTAGGGGAAAAAAAGGAAGGTAAACAAATACACACTCAGACATATCGAAACGCAAACACACCTAGACAGACATTTGGCTTTTCACAAATGTCTGTCTAGGTGTGTTTGCGTTTCGATATGTCTGAGTGTGTGTGTAAAAAGTTTAGAAACACAGTTTTGTGTAGGGAAACATATAGAAGCATGTGCCTGTGAGCTTAAACTGAAAAAAGGTCCTTCTTTTATAATAGTGACAGTATATATGTCCCCTTCAGGAAATTTTCAGTTATTTATGAAAAATTTGGAAGACTTGTTGTGCTATCTGTCAGAGAAGGGAAAACAAATTATTATTTGTGGGGATTTCAATGTTGACTCACTAGAGGAATGTAATAGGAAGAATGACCTGGAAGTCTTACTCGGTTCTTTCAATTTGTCATCAGTAATTGATTTCCCTACTCAGCTAGCAAAGGACAGCAGCTCACTGATAGATAACTTTTTTATAGTCCAAGATAAGTTTAAAAACATAAATGCTTGTCCTGTTGAGAATGGTCTTTCACATCATGGCGCATAGCTAGTTACAGTAAATGACATAGTTCCTCTCTGTAATTCAAAACAGCCCTCCAAAGTTGTGCATTCAATTAACGATTCAACAATTAGAAATTCCAGGGAAAATCTTCAGCAGTTAGACTGGGATGAGGTTTATAAGGAAGCTGATGCTAATTTAAAATACAACTTATTTCATGATACATTTGAAAAATGTTTCCCCAAGAAAATAGTTAAATATAATGATAAGAAACCATTCAGAAACCATGGCTTACTAAAGGAATAAGAATATCTTGTAACCAAAAAAGGGAACTGTATCTAACAGCAAGAAAGAGTAATGACCCAGAAACAGTCAAATATTATAAAAACTACTGTGCTACACTAAGAAAAGTTATTAAAAAGTCCAGAAGCATGTGCATCATGTCTGAGATTAGTACCTCTGTTAACAAAATTAAAACAATTTGGAATATTATTACCAGGGAGATAGGACAACCAAGAGCACAGGGAGACAGCGTGACCATCAAACTGAATGAAAAGTTTGAAAACATTTTTAATACTGATAATTATTTTTTAAATGTTGGGGAGAAAATAGGATCTAAATGTTCATTAGAAGAAACTAGGCAGTTAATGGAACAGGCCATACCCACACAATTTGATACAATAGAAATTCCACCCACTTCTCCTTCTGAAATTAGGAAAATAATAAAATCTCACATGGAATTGATGGTATTTCCAGCAGGGTAATAAAAGCTTGTTGTCAAGAAATAAGTAGGATTCTTAGCCACATATGTAATAGTTCTCTGAAGCAGGGTGTTTTTCCTGATAGACTGAAATATGCTACTGTTAAACCACTGCACAAAAAGGAGATACATCTGATGTCAAAAACTACCACCCAATCTGACTTCTGACAGCATTATCGAAAATTCTTGGAAAAGTAATGTGTGCTAGAGTAGTTTCACACAAAGGTAAAAATAAAGTTCTCACAAAATGTCAGTTTGGTTTTCAGAAAGGCTTTTCAACAGAAAATGCTCTATATACTTTCACCAATGAAATATTAAATGCTCTGAATAACTGGACATCACCTGTTGGTATTTTTTGTGATCGCTCCAAGGCTTTTGATTGTGTAAATCATGGAATTCTTCTAGATAAACTAAATCATTGTGGTATGAATTGGACAGTGTACAAATGGTTTAAATCATACCTAACAGGAAGATGCAAGAAACAGCTGATTCCTCAAACTGGGGAACATTCAAAAATGGGGAGCCACAAGGTTCAGTCTTGCCCCCTTTGCTGTTATATATTAATGACTTGCCATTCTATATTCACAAATATGCAGAGCTGGTTCTTTTTGCTGATAATACAAGTATAGTTATCACACCTGACAGACAAGAACTAACTGAAGAAATTGTAAACTACGTCTTTCAGAAAATCATTAAGTGGTTCTCAGCAAATGGACAATCATTAAATTTTGATAAAACACAGTACATACAGTTTCATATAGTAAATGGAATGACACCATTAATAAATATAGCCTTTGATCAGAAATCTGTGGCAAAGGTAGAAAATTCAAAATTTTTAGATGTATGCATTAATGAGTATGCATTAACTGGAAAAAACACATTGAAGTTCTGCTGAAACGTTTGATTTCAGTTACTTATGCTATTAGGGTAACTGCAAATTTTGATGATATACATCTCAGTAAATTAGCTTACTATGCTTATTTTCATTTTCTGCTTTCGTATGGCATCATTTTCTGGGGTAGTTCATCATTGAGTAAAAAAGTATTCACATCTCAAAAGTGTGTAATCAGAATAATTGCTGGCGCCCATCAAAGATCATCCTGCAGACACTTATTTAAAGAGCAAGGAATCTTCACGGTAGCTTCATAGTATATATATTCACTTATGAAATTTGTTATTACCAATCCCACCAAATTCAAAATCAATAACAGTGTACAAAACTACAACACTAGGAGAATGAATGATCTTTACTATTCAAGGTTAAAACTAGCTTTGACACAGAAAGGGGTGAATTATGCTGCCACAAAAGTCTTTGGTCACCTACCAAACAGCATCAAAAGCCTGACAGATAGCCAACTAGCATTTAGAAAATAAATTAAAAGAATTTCTGAATGGCAACTCCTTCTACACTATGGATGGATTTTTTAGATATACATTAGTAAATCTGGAAAAAAATTGTGTCATGTTATATTTTGTACAAAGTAATAATTTTTAAGGACACCTTTCATTAACCTGACATGTTCCACATCATTACGAAGTGTTTTATTCATGATCTATAAAACAAGTACTAATCTCATCTAATCTACTTCCATGCAGAGAGGCAGAGCAATAGGGGAAGTGAGAAGGGGAGGAGCTAGGGCTGAGCACCAACAGTTGCGCATGTGGGAGAAACATTGCATAACTTATGGTCAGTCACACTCCTAGATAATGAATATTATTGGCTGCCAGTGCACTAATGGAGAGGGATGTGCACAGCGGCTGAAAACTGGGGTGCCTTTGTATGTGACATTTACTATAATTTCTCAGCACAGCAGGCAGGTAGAGCTTGTGCCTCCACTGGCTTCTCTCCGTACAACAGCCACAGTGTGGTCTGAGATTGTTTCCTTCACTCCCCACTCTCTTCTCTGAACTATGCCATATGAAAATTAACAAATAGTACTATACATCTTCTCTGTTAAATAATACTCAGTGTTTTGTCAAACAGTAAAAAGGCAAAAAACAATTAAAATTAATAATTGAAAACCAGTCAGAACTACCATAAGAGATAAGTGATCTCTCTGTCAAATCTGATGCTTAGCATCACTATAAACAAAACATATGAACCTTTGAGCCAAAACGAAGATTTTCCAGTGTTTTGTTCCCAATTTTCTGTCATATTTCAAAATTCCCCAATTTCCAGAACATGTGCAAACCTAATTACTGTGATGGGGCGGAACATGCTTTTCCCTCTTTCTGGTGGAAAAATGTTTTGTGGTCATGTTTAGGGGATGACACTATATGATTCCCGCTTTGGTGCTGTTCCATCCACTTGCGCCTTAATACAGTTGCCAATTAATAAAAGTACATACTAATTATACTCACAAAATGTGGGCATACAGGGCAAGTTGCAAAAGAATAATGTTCACCACACAGCTATCGTTTTAAATAAGTTTAATTTGTCCTCATCACACTGCACGTATTTAATATTATAAAAACGTTTTTTGTACGACTCGAGCCCCCACGCAACTACGTACTTTAGCCCACACACCAAAATCCTTCAACTGCAAAGGCAAAAAAAAAAAAAAAAAAAAAAAAAAAAAGGGGGGGGGGGCAGGGCACTTCGGCCACGAAAAAACTATCCCACGCTTTTACAGAAATGCCGCGACGAGCAACAACGCTCCGCCGTCCTCGGCAGTCCACATGACTCTCCCCCTTGGGGAGTGCGTCATGACTTCTGGATGATAGGAAAACGAGAGTATATCGCATACAACTTAGCTTGACGAAATTGTTTTGTTTATATGAATGGTATGTTTATACCTAGTGATTTTTTATTGTTGCATGTTTTCACGTGAACACACTGGAGCAGCGGGAGTTGGCCAAAGTAAGATGGCGTATACTTCCCTGGACATACTAACAGTGCGGAAGCAGAGAATAAATGGGTCTCCCGCGAAGCATAGAAGCGTGTTACTAAAAAGAAGCATTATGTTAAGGGGGAAAAAAATTAATGTGTCCATAGGTCAAGGTTTGCTAACAAAGTATTGTTGATTATTATAAAGAAAAAGTAAATCAGCCATCTAATATGATTTACATGATGAATTGATGCATTCTGGAGAGCCGAACGGCGAATTAACGGAAAAGGCAGCCACCTTAAGATGATGTATTAAGGGTAAAGTGCCATAATTTAATGTTTATGAACAAAATAACAATTTAATAATTATTTTATTTGCAGTGATTACGGTACTCCATTTGGTTAGTGGCTAAAGTAAAACCTTACCTATTGACGACTACATTCATTTTTCTTTCCTAGGCTGTTATTAAAGATCAACAGGCAGACTCTTATGGGTTGTGGGAAACCAGAACTTTTGAATGATTAATTTTGCCCACACCTGAAAAACGGCCCTCGCCTTTATTTTGTAATTTTAATCATGAGAGGTGTCTGGAAAGTGGTGGTGGCACTGTAGGTTATTTTCTGTTTTTGTTGTAAAAAGATAGCATAAACAGTGAGGATAGGTATTTGCAAATTTAGAGTCTTGCCAGGATTTATATTGAAAAATATAAGACATTTTCTTTTCAATAAATCGATCCCTGTGGTCGCATTTAAAGTAAACTAGCAGTGTAACTTATTGTAGTAGTTACAAATAGTTGACTTACAATCGCTCATGTTACCTGGGAGTACATTAGCGAATGTAATTGTAAAAGGAATATTGCTTGTCTATGTTAAAAATTTATTATTATTTGTTACTGCGACCGAGCAGTATTACTGACCGACCGCAGCAACAATAAAGTGTGTCAAATTGCAGAATTTTTCTACTTAATTAGTATATATTACTCTTTGAAGATAATGACTAAATGAACTATGTTCGAGTGATTAGTCATGATTTTTTTTTAACACACACTGCGACTGAAATCCTCGAACTGAGTTCTTCTGAACAATTGATTTTCTTTAATGTTAGATGCGTTGTTGTTTTTTTATTTGGGGTGTCGTAGTAATTTATATCTCTGTGATGACTGACGATATACAATACTGGGAGTGGCGACACAGGGCTGACAACTTCTTCAATTAAACCGGGTGATAACTTGAGTAAAATATTGTCCATTCTAACAAGGGGTACGGATAGTGTGGTCATCCGGATTTTGTGAATAGTAACACTTTCTCTCGGTTGTTTCAGTGGAACAGAGATATTTGTAGTAGTTCAAAGATAGTACCACAGAGGCTGTTTTTTTTTTTTTTTTTTTTTTTTTTTTTTTTTTTTTTTTTTTTTAAATACAACAACAGGGTCTTACAATGATACACAACATATTTGTCAATGTATCTACTAGTATTAAAGAACATTTATTTTTGGTGATGGTAGAGAAATCCCAATGTGTCCTTGGCCTTGTGGGCTACATAAAGTATATTTTTGATAAAGGGGACAGAGTGCCACTGATAGTAAACTTAACCACCTGATAACCGGTATTAGTCTCCAATCAGGGCTGCTACAAACTCCTCCTCGCACCTTATCCTCTCTATTTACATGTGCTGCTAGTTTGTAACTGCTTATGTTTATACTTTTTCCATATCTGTCACACTGTGATGCTCAGACAGGAAATCTATATCTATTACATTCTATGATTCTATGCCATCTAAACAAACCAGTAGCTCATCTACTTTGTTCTTTAATCCCCCTATAATTTGGTGAAAGATAGTGACATTATTTTTACTTTACTTTTGTGAGACTGAACTTTGTTCTTTAATCCCCCAATATTTTGGTGAAATATGGTGACATTATTTTTTACTTTACTTTTGTCAGATTCATGTGAGTTTTGAGCATCTTTAGCACATGCCTGCTTGAGCTTCCCACTGGACCCTGGCCTTAGTCTAAAAAAGAGGTACATTCATGAATTGCAGTGTTCCACCTTAAGGGTTTTTGCTATTAACCCAGCCAGTTTACCCTTCCCATTCCTATTGTGGTGCCTTCTTACATGATGCCGATATAGTAGGCTCACAGATGTCATCATAAGAAACTCCTGATGTGGACTAGTAACTGTTTCATCACTCATTTTAGTAATGTATTGGCCAATTCAAAACACTCTAAACAGTGGTATGCTAAGCAGACACAATTCAGAAGACAATGGCTGCCTCACACAGGTTAGTGCTAGTAATTTTGGCAGGAGCTAATAATAATAATAATAATAATAATAATAAACCTTTGTCAGTTGAAGCCTCTTGACATCTGCTAACTTCTTTTGATTCAGGGCTAGGGCGAGCTCTGCCATTTAAAAGTTAACACACACTACATACCACAATGCTGTTATTTTTGTGTTTTAATAATCTTATGTTACAGATATGTCCGTTTTACGTTTATTGTCTGATCTGATGCATTATCTCATGTTGGATGTTCTACATTCTGTATTGGAGAAAGAATAAAAACTTGCTGTTAATTCAAAGTTTAAGTTGTTAATAGATATTGAAATCCTTTAACTAAAAATAATGTTTATTAAAACACCTTACCTGCCTATTTACCTTCAGAAGATAAATTTTGTAAAGGAAACAAAAAGCTTGCTAATTATTCAAAATTATAGTCAATAACACATTCCAAAATACAAATACAGAAACCATTAAACTCTTTTTCAGCTTACCTATTTATTTACTGCCAGATATCAAAATTTGTCAGGGAAGAATGTTGAAACTGTGCCCGGAAGGCAGGGAATTTCACTTTAATTTTGTGGCAACTCTGTCAATTCTGAGTCGAAGTTACATGGCTGATAACAATATACAACGGACAAGTAAGGTTGCCAGAGTAAACTCATAGCAGATCCAGAGACCAACTAATTTGGCCACAGATATCTGTGTATTCAGAGACAAAGTTTTCAACAGATTTTGGTGTAATATTAGGGTCACTATTTTTATTAATATAATAACGATTACTTCTATCACCACCACCACCACAGCCACCACTATCACTAATACTACTATGACTATTAGTCATCTACTAATGCTGCCATTACCCCATGGAGATTATGACTTCAGAAATCATTGATAAAATCCATGATATGGTGATGGATGACAGAAGAGTTGAGGTGTGTGAGATTGCTAGTGCTGTGGACATCGTCAATAAAAGGGTATTTTATTTATTTATTTATTTAAGCATCCACTTCATCAAATTATTGATATTGGATATTGCTTACAAGTTTCAATAATATTTTGCATAAACATTTGTACATGACAAAGCTATTCACCAATGGGTGCTGCAATTGTACACTCTTGACCAAAAATGGAATCATGTGAAGTGTTGCAAGGGTGGATTTCAGCTGTTCAGGAAGAATCTGCAGTATTATTGATATTGGATATTGCTTACAAGTTTCAATAATATTTTGCATAAACATTTGTACATGACAAAGCTATTCACCAATGGGTGCTGCAATTGTACACTCTTGACCAAAAATGGAATCATGTGAAGTGTTGCAAGGGTGGATTTCAGCTGTTCAGGAAGAATCTGCAGTACTGTGTCATTTCCTCACTGTGGATGAAACATAGATACTTTACTATACTCCTGAGACCAAAGAACAATCTAAACAATTGGTTACCAAGGGGGAATCTGCACACACACACACACACACACACACACACACACACACACACACACACACACACAAAACCATAATAATAATAATAAAAAAAAACAACAACAACACTGAAGACTAGTCATTTGGCTGGAAAGGTTAGGCAGCAGTCTTTTGGGATTCGCAAGGGACAATCCTCATTGACTATCTGAAACAGGGTAAAACTATTACAGGTGCACATTATTCATCATTATTGGACTGTTTGAAAACCGTGCTGCAAGAAAAACGCCACAAATGCCCACAAAAATTTCCTTTTCTATCACAACAATGCAACAGCATACACCTTAGCACTTGTGGTCACAAAATTATTGGAAATAGGATTCCCACTCTTTTCACATCCCTGCTATTCTCTTGACTTGGCACCCTTGGACTACTATTTGTTCCCCAATTTGAAGAAATGGTTGGCAGGACGAAGATTTTATTCAAATGAGGAGGTGATTGTAGAAACTCATAGCTATTTTGCAGGCTTGGGCAGTTTCTATTATTCGGAATGGATCAACAAATAAAAACAGCATTGGATGAAGTGTATAAGTCTAAAAGGAGACTATGTCGAAAAATAAAAATGGCATTTCCAAAACAGGTTAGTAGTTTTTATTTTGCATGGGTTCTTCAAATGCACCCCATATTGCATTATTTTGAATATATTTGGTGTATCTGTGTGGAAATCTCCACATGTTATTTTCAAATTAATATGAACATAAACTTTGGCTTTGACATTCTGTTTCTAGCATCCAACTATAATACACACCTAACCACAGATGTGCGGTATATTAGATAGACTGGAAATACCATATGCAATAGCATATGTGTCAGTGAACTCACCACCATATTACCATTCCAAAGCACATGTAACAAACTATTATAATTGTGAATGGATAAAACTGTTATAAAAATGAGAATAAACTGATACAATTATCCCACTTTTGATGACATGGTCAATTAATTCATTGTGTTCTGCTGTAATGTTTCATACCATACAAGGAGAGTTCAAACAATAAAAAGACTTCACAGTTTTTGGGAAAAAAAATATTATTTATTTTTCAATATACATGTTGTCCCCTTCAAAGTAATCCACTTCAGATAAAATACACTTGTGCCATTGCTTCTTCCAATCCTAAAAGCACTTCCCATAAGCACTTGAGTACTTCCAGCGATGGAGTTTTTATTTTTGCAGTCACTGAAAATCTTCAACCTTTCATAGTTATCTTCACTTTGGGAACATGAAAAAGTTACAGGGGGTGAAAAAAACCAGTGAATGTGGTTGCTGAGGTGTGATTGTCATGTTTTTAGACAAAAAAAAAAAAAAAAAAAAAAAAAAAAAAAAAAAAAAAAAAAATCTAAGAAACAATGATAAATGAGCAGTTGTATTGTTGTGATGCATAAGTCATGAATTGTTTCTTTGGAACATGTTTTTGCATACTGCTTCTTGCAAACAGCACATAACATCATGGCAATATTCCTTATTGATTGTATGACCTTAAGGCAAAAGTTCATGATTCACTATGCCACAGTAATTGAAAAATAACTTGGTAAGCGTTTTTCAGTATGGGCTCACTGGGATGCTTACATTGGGATAATTGGGCTTTGATTTCCATGTCATAACTGTAAACCCATGTTTCATCACCAGTTATGACTATTTTGAGTAAATCAGGATGATCATTGACATCAATCAAGAGCTCCTGAGTGATGCTCATGCAACGGTTCTTCTGATCAAAATATATAAGTTTTGCAACAAACTTTGCTGACGCATGTCTCATGCCCAAAACAGCTGATAAAATTGCTTGACAGAAGCTGATCAATATGCCAACATTCTCAGCAACTTCTCTTATGCTAAATCAATGGTTTTCAAAAACAATTTTCTTCACATCTTCAACACCATCATCTGTTGTTGAGTTACTGGGGTGCTCAGAGTGAGGTTCATCATTGGCATCTTCTTGGCTATCTTGAAAGAGCATGTATCACTTGTAAGCAATTTTTTTTTACTTAGAGCAGATTCATCGTATGCTATTGTCAACATTTCAAGTGTTATAAAGCACTTGATTCCATTTTTCACACAAAATTTGATACAAATTTTTTATAATAATATAAACTCACCAAGCACACTAAAATATGTCTAACCTTTCTATCTATCTGTGATGTTATGGTCTTCAGTCGGTAGACTTGTTTGATGCAGCTCTCCGCACTACCCTGTCCTGTGCATGTCTCTTCATCTGACAAAACGTTCAGCAACCTACATCCTTTTGAATCTGCTTACTATATTTGTCCCTCAGCCTCCCTCTATGATTTTTACCCCACATACTTCCTTCTAATGCTAAGTTGACAATTCCTTGATGTCTCAGAATGTGTCCCACCAATCTATCTCTTCTCTTAGTCAGGATATGCCAGAAACTCCTTTTCTCCCCAATTCGGTTAAGCACCTGCTCATTAGTTACGTGATCTACCCATCTAATTTTCATCATTCATCTGTAGCACCACATTTCAAAAGCTTCTATCATCTTTTTATCTGAACCCCTTATCGTCCATGTTTCACTCCCATACCATGCTACACTTCAGAAAAATGCTTTCAGAAAGGACTTCCTAACATTTAAATTATTATTGGATGTGGACAAGTTTTGCTTCTTTAGAAATACCTTTCTTCCCAAAGTCATTCTGCATTTTATATCTTTTTTTACTTCAGCCATCAGAAGTTATCTTGCTACCCAAATAACAAAATTCATCGCCTACTTTTATTGTCTAATTCCTTCAGCATCACCTGATTTTCTGACATTGCATTTCGTTACCTTCGTTTTACTGTTCTATTATCTACTACTTTTACTATCTATCTAAAACAAACAAAGTATGCTGTACACTTGAAACTGTGAACATATGTTCATGACATGTATACCAACATAAAAAAAAGTTTGATAATCTAATACACATTGCCCCTGCAATTAGAAAAGTCACTGTACCTTTTGAAAAGCCCTCACACACAAACCTCTTGACACTTTGATTGCTAAGATGGTGGCATTAGGTTTCAATAATATCTGTGGGGTGACGATCACAGAAGTAACGAACTGTCGACCGTCACCAACTACCAATGTACATCTTTGTGTCGATATTCTTTGCTCACCAGAATGGATGTTCCATCTTGGCACCTTTTGTACAGTTGACCCGATGTGCATTACAGTCCAATAAAGAAGCGTTCTTGTAAATGGTGTACCATTCGGTATTATAGTACCTACTTATACCCCATATTGGTGACACCCATTAGTTATTTCACTGATTCGCATAATGTAAACATCTGGAACTCCCAATCCCAAAAAAGCAATGTAAATCCAACGTTTCAACAGTTTCAGCAAGACCATGGCTATGGGCAACTCACCCAAGGAATTCAGTGTCGATCAATACAGCAAAGAAAGCATGTTTAACTTGCAGGATTTCAACCAAAATGCTACAGAGCAATCAGCTCATGGTATATCACCTGAACTCTTCTCTTCACCAGTCAAGAGTGAAGAACCTAGTGGACAATTCATATGACTCTGGTTTCACCACCCCATACATACCACGTGTGACATCAAGCTATGACTTTTGCCAGAATAATCCATTTGCATTGTCTACGTCTCAAACAGTGCAACCAAACATTACTTACAGTGTGGAAGCAAACAATACTAATGCAGTGGACAGACTATTCTCTGTACCTCAGAGGCTACAACAGCATTCCTCCATGCATGTGGCGCAGCAAGAGGATGTACAGTTTACAAACACCTCTGTCTCCCCAATGAGTAATTACTATAATAACCTGAGCGCTATTACTACCTTGCCAGTGAACATAACTCAGAAAATTGATTTTTTTTATACCAGTGCCTAGAACCACTTTTTACACGCGCCACGCGAATGTTGTTAACAAAGCACAGAGGCCAGTTAGTAACAGGCCTCTCCAATATAGTGCTGTGAACTTTTCCGTTAGTGGACAAAGTGAGGTTACATGTGAAACTGCACGTAATGCTGAGCCATGCACCACAACACGTGTTGTGTCAGACACGCCTGGTTACCTGCAGTTGTATCTGTCTTCGAACATGGCTTCGGTGCATTCAGATGCAGTCACGATTTCGTGTGCTCAACCGCAAGCATCACCGAGAGTGCCAACCATGTCAGTAGACTATTTTGTCCCACTCGTTTTTAGTGCCACCAGGCACACTGGCCACACCACAAGTGGTCAAAGATCCAGCAACCATGCACACCGGGGACCTGACATCAATGAACGCACCTCACCTACCAACCGCAGCCAGACCGACACCCCCAGAGAGACTACCAAAGATATGCCATTTATGTTTGAGTACTCCAAATTCTGGTTCGCTCTCATGGAGCACACCTTTCAATACTACTCACTGGATGACAACTCGAGGTTCATCTGTTTGCTAAATAACCTTCACAACCGCAGCACACCCTCTCAAGTACAGAAATACACAACAGCCAAGAAGATAATCCTGGAATGTGTCACTCATGCTTCAACAAAAAATATACAGTAATTCATCTATGAGGAGTACCTCAGAGATAAAACTCCATCACAGATGTGAAGCCAACTCCGCCTTCTAGTCAGTGAAGGGGTTCTGCCCAATGACACACTCATGTCGATCTGGATCGGTAAACTGCCCCTTCCTGTCCAGAATGCCATCTACAGCTGTGAAGATAGACCTACCAATGAACATGCCCTTGCTACTGACCGAGCACACTTTGCTCTGCAGTGCAAACAACGCGCCCAGCAAATCAAGTCCACTGCCTGCTACAAGCTTCCCCCACTCCTGACAGGACGTAGACGCTACCACAATGCGGACGCCAGACACCACTCCACGAGCCAGCCAGAAACCACGGTAACAGTAATGAATACACCGCCCCCTCCACCCGCATCTAGACAAGCTTCCAATGCCCGCTGCAAGTCTGACAACGGACTACACCCCCTGAGTCACACACATTAGGAGCACCAACAACACTAGCCATTCTGTTACTTTCATACCAAGTTTGGATCCGACGCCAAAAAATGCAGCCCGCCTTGCTACCACCCAAATTCACAGCACAAGTTGGTTTAGGCACCGCCACCTGCAACATCAAAGGCAGGTGCCAACTGTCCCTTCACTCAGTACGTGAATCATCTCTGAAATGTGCCCACCTGTACATAAAAGACTGTGTAAAAGGCATACACTTCCTCATCGACACAGGGGCAGATGTCTCTTTGCAGCCACTGTTGATGAAACCTACAAACATTCTGCCCAGTTAAAAGCTATCAATGCCACTCGTCTAAAGTGTGTAGGTTCTACGCCATTTTCTGTGCACCTTTCCAATGAGTGCGTACTGAAATGGACTTTTCTGGTGGCGGACATTCTAGAACCCTTTCTAGGCATACACTTCCTGAAGCACCATGTACTTTCACCTAACGTAGGTCGTGATACTGTGTTCCAAAAACCTTCTGGCTAACATTTGCAGTGTGCTACAGTTAACGTGCATAACACCAACTTGAGCTTGCACTCTCAACTAGTCAGCTTGTGTGACTCTCTATCATAGGTGTTGCAGCACACAAGAGACAAGCAGAAGACACGCCTACAGCAGGAACAGCATGAGATCAGACTGAACATGGACAAGACTGTGCTGGAACTCACAGCTGTTCGACAGCAAATCAAGACACTACAGCAACACATTGTGGAGTGCAGTCCTAAGGTTAGTACCAGTGCCTCAATTCAGTGTGTGAACAGTAACTTTCCACCCACCATAATGCTAACCCCCCCTTAGCAGATGCTGCACAACCGAAACCCACTGATGCTGACATTTGTCTACGTCAAACTTTACCATGACAACCACATGCACAAACAGTGACATTTTGCGCAAGGCAGTTGTCATGTTGCCACTAGCGCCAAGTTTTATTCCCACTGCCAAAGCTATAACTCAGTCGCAGCCAGCCAGACTCACTAATTAAATAAAAGGCTGCCACTACGCGACAGCACCATGTGACATTTCCATTGATCCCCGAAGTGGTTGTCACCCCTGCACGGTAGCCATCTTTCCTGGAAACGCCCGCCATGCCACCAGCTCAGATTACGGCAATGTGGCACACTATGTTCATGCGCACACAAGTGGACAACCGAACAGCACCCTCAGAAAACTCCTTGCCCACCTAGCCACACCAAGCTCACTGACCTCTTTTCACCTCAGCTGACAGCCGCACAGCAACTGAGTGTATACAATCACACTTCTGCATGCGTTGAACCAATGGTCTCAGTCATTACAAATGGGACTCTCCATAAACTGCACCTAACCAAAGGGCCTCTAATCTCTCTTAGAACTAGACACTTAAAACCTGAACTCATGCAGACTGCAAAGGAACAAATTAATGAACTATTACAAGCCAGCATCCCTGAGCAATCTTTTAGCGCTTGGTCTATGCCAGTACATTTTGTAGATAAGGAAGACGGTACCAAGAGAATGTGTGGAGATTACAGACTGCTCAATGCCTGCACCATTCTTGACAAGTACCCGGTGCCTAACATAACTATGTGGCTATGATCGCAGAAGTAACTAACTATTGACTGTTACCAACTACCAATATACATCTTTGTGCCGATATTCTTTGCTCGCCGGAACAGATGTTCCGTCTTGGCTCTGTTCAGTTTGCTTTGACCTGTTGTGCATTACAGTCCAATAAAGAAGTGTTGTTGTAAATGGTGTATCATCCGGTATTATAGTACCTACTTATACCCCATATCTGCATCTTTGTCAGTCTAATTACTTTATTACTGTGCTCTCAATACTATGCAAAAATTCAACATGTGCATATTGACAGGAGTTTTGAGGACATATTGCATTATTAAGAACTTATTTGGTACATCTGCTTCTTCTTAAAATAAATAAATAAAAAAAATAATAATAAAAAAAGAAACTCCACTTACAACACTAATTATCCTTCCTATCAATATTTCATACAACCAATTTAAAAACTGAAAACTCATTATATTGTCATGTTAAAAATTGAATTTGAAGGCTAGGTTGTTAATAGAGCACAACAGTTTACACTTAGAACAAGTTTATTGCTAACACAAGCATACCCTCAGAACAGTCTTCCTCCTGATTGGAATACTCCAATATTTAAACAAAGAAAGAATTTTCTGGACCTTACAAGTACACCAATCATAAGAAACATGTAGAACATTCTAGATATAGTAAATAAAAAGAAATAATTTTTTTCTGCCAGTGACTGGATTTGAACTTGGGAACACTAGCATAACAATCTGTGACACTGACCACTGCACCATATGCACCATTGGAAGACTTGTGGCTTTGCTCTCCTTCGTGAAGAAAACAACATTGTGCTGTTAGGTTCTCTTTGGAGCCAACTGCAGTGTCCTGGATTTTGATCTTGTCATGGGTCCTCTGAATGGCAGTTCTGGAGAATCCTACCATTCTGTCTGCACGCCTTCCTTGCAGTGACAATGACCAACATCAGAACCTACTGTCATGGATTCATCATTATCATAACGGTCTTCATAATCCTTGAACAGGAAGCTCCTTCTATCTGCTCTTTAGGATCATGGTAAGGCTTCTTATGGAGGATGTGAACAATGTCTCTTCATTTTTTTCATTTTGAGGATGGCACATAATCCTCGACTTCGTATGTGACGTCTGAAAAGTGGCGTATGGCATAATACAGACAAAAGTATTGTTTCAGTAACTTTTCTGATAGCCCAACTTTCTGTCCAGGGGTAAAAATTTATATCATAACTCCTGGGCTGTATACAGTGCTTGTCATTATACTGCTGATGGTTTTTCTCCTGGGCATCCAGTGATCATATGTGAGCCAACACTCTTGCTTCTTCAGCCCTGGTGATGAGCCGTTTCACATAGTCATCCTTACTGTTAATTATTTAGACTGAGTAATAAGATGCTACACTTTGCCATCTGATCAATCTGTCTCTATACTACATGTCCTCGAAGAAGATATCAAAAATTGAATAATAGAAAGTCCAGGTTAGAATTAATAACATAGTAAGGTCAGTTTACAACTCACCGTAAAGACATGGCGACGAGCTGCGACAGGCACATACAAAAGACATACACATACCACACTTTCAGCTATCGGCAATGACCTTCTTCAGAAAATAGAACACACATGCAATTATACAGGCCCACAACACACTCATACAACCATCACCTCCAGCAGCCGCACTTCGAATCACACTATGCGGCGAGTAAATCAGGGATCGGTGGGGAGGGGAGGGGAGAGGGGATAGGAAGGTTACGTCATGGTGGTGGGGATGGGTTTAGATGGGAATAATGAGATGCAGCTTAGGAATGGAGTGGGGAGGTGGGTGAGGGGAGAAATATAAAATAATCAAAATAAATATACATTAAAAAATAATAAATAAATAAAATAAAATGTGTGCGCAATGCAAGTACACAAGACCACGTACATACACACACACACACACACACACACACACACACATGATCACACATTCACACACCACTCAAAATAGGCGAGGTTTGGGATAGAGAGGTAGGAACTGTAAGTTATGGGGAAAAAAGGGAAGTTATCGTAGGTTGAGGCCTGGATGATTTCGGGATTGGAGAATGTATTGTAGGGATAACTCCCATCTGTGCAGTTCAGAAAAGCTGGTGGTGGATGGGAGGATCCAGATGGCTGGGTTTTGAAGCAGCCATTGAAATCAGCCATGTGCTCCGCTGCATGCTGTGCCACAGGGTGGTCCATCTTATTTTTGGCCACAGCTTGGTGGTAGCCATTCATCCTACTGCATAGCTGGTTGGTGGTCATGCCAATATAGAAAGCTGCACAGTGATTGCCGCACAGTTGGTAAATTACGTGGCTGCTTTCACAAGTGGCCTGGCCTCTGATAGGGTAGGATAAGCCTGTGACAGGACTGGAATAGGAAATGCTGGGTGGGTGGATTGGACAGGTCTTGCAGCGGTGTCTTCCACAAGGATATGATCCCTGTGGCAGTGAGCTGAGTTTTGGGGTGGCATAAGGGTGAACTAGGAGGTTGGGAGGGCCATGGAACACCAATTTAGGAGGGGTGGGAAGGATCTTGGGCAGGGTGTCTCTCATTTATGGGCACGAGGATAGAAAATCAAAACCCTGGTGAAGGATTCAATTCAGTTGTTCAAATCCAGGGTAGTATTGGGTGACAAGGAGAGTACTCTATTTTGGATGGTTACTAGTGTTAGGAGGGGGATGATGTGTGAGGATATGACATGGGAGATATATTTGCGGCCTAGGTCTGTGGGGTAGTTTCTGTCTATGAAAGCCTATGTGAGACTCTCAGCAAATTTAGAAAGGGAGTTCTTGTCACTGCAGATATGCCGTCCCTGGGTCGCCAGGCTGTAAGGGAGGGATTTTTTGATGTGGAAAGGATGGCAACTGTCAAAGTGTAGTTACTGTTGGTGGTTGGTAGGTTTAATATGGATGGAAGTGTGGATGGAGCCATCAGTGAGGTGGAGGTTGACATCCAGGAATGTGGTATGGTAGGTTGAGGAAGACCAGCTGAAGTGGATGGGGGAGAAGGAAAAATGGTTCTGAAGAAAGGACGATAGGGTTTCTGGCCCTGAGTCCAGATCATGAAAATATTATCAATGAACCTGAACCAGGCCAGAGGTTTGGGGTTTTGAGATGCTAGGAAGGACTCCTTCAGACGGTCCATAAACAGGTTTGCGTAGGAGGGTGCCATGCGTATGCCTATGGCTGTGCCTTGGATTTGATGATAAACTTTCCCCTCGGAGGAAAAGTAGTTGTTAGTTAACCCCACTGAAGTTTCCATTTTATCCAAAGGTCTTACCTTTAGCCCTACACCCCAGTTCAATCATGTTAGCCTTGCGAAAGACTTACTCTCCTTTTCCCGATCCCTACGATGGAAACACTACTTTGCCACCAATCCCTCTGATTGTAACCTACCTAATCCCAATCTTGAACCCTGCCTGTCCCAATTCATACCACCATCCAACGAAGATCCCCCTACACATCCACCTAACCACCCTCTGGTTACCCTCCAAGAGTTTCTCACCTCCAACTTGGCCTCACCATCCTTTCTCAAGTCCCTTCCCAAGAACTCAAACCTTTCAGCAGAAGAAAGAAGAGCCATCCAAAACCTTAAAACTAATCCTGACGTAATCACCTTCCCTGCAGAGAAATGTTCCACAACTGTAGTTATGGACCACAGTGACTACCTGGCAGAAGTGCTCTGCCAACTCTCTGACTCCCCCACCTACAAGTTGTGCTGGAATGACCCCATCCCCAAAGTCCAACAAGATCTCCAATCCCTGTTAAAATCCTATGCCCCTCACAGAAACTCTCACCTGAATCCATCTCACTCCTCACCCCAGCAGCACCCCGCACACCTACCTTCTACATGCTCCCCAAAATCCACAAACCTAATAATCCTGGACTCCCTATTGTGGCTGGTTACTGTGCTCCTACCGAACAAATTTCAGCCCTAGTTGATCAACACCTCCAACCAATTGTTCAAAATCTATCTTCACACATCAAGGATGCCAACCACTTCCTTCACCAACTCTCCACCGTTCCCACCCCTTTGCCTTCTGGATCCTTACTTGTCACAATGGATGCCACCTCCATATACACCAACATCCCACACACCCATGGCCTTGCTGCTCTGGAACACTGCCTCTCCCAATGTCCCTCAGAACTCAAGCCTGATACCTCATTCCTCATAACCCTCACCAATTTCATCCTAACTAACAACAACTTTTTCTTTAAGGGGAAAGTTTACCATCAAATTCATGGCACAGCCATGGGCACCCACATGGCAGCCTCCTATACAAACCTGTTTATAGGTCAACTGGAGGAAACCTTCGTAGCATCCCAAAACCCCAAACCTATGGCCTGATTCAGGTTTATTGATGATATTTTCATGATCTGGACTCAGGGCCAGGACACACCTCCTTTCTTCAGAACCTCAATTACTTCTCTCCCATACACTTCACCTGGTCTTCCTCAACCTATCATGCCACATTCCTGGGTGTCAACCTCTATCTCACTGATGGCTCCATCCACACTTCCATCCATATTAAACCTACCAACCACCAACAGTACCTTCACTTTGACAGTTGCCATCCATTCCACATCAAAAAATCCCTCCCTTACAGACTGGCCACCCGTGGATGGCATATCTGCAGTGACAAGAACTCCCTTTCTGAATATGCTGAGAGTCTCACAAAGGCCTTCACAGACAGAAACTAGTTCACAAACAGATCTCCCATGCTGTATCCTTACACATCCCAAATCCCCCACCCACAAAAGAGTGCTCCCCTTGTCACCCAGTACTACTACTAAACTGCATCCTTTGCCAGGGTTTTGATTTCCTATCCTCGTACCTAGGAACGAGTGAAATCCTGCCCAAGATTCTTCCCACCCCTCCTAAAGTGGTATTCCATCACCCTCCCAACCTCCACAACTTCACAGGCTTATCCTACCCTATCAGAGGCCGGACCACCTGTGTAATTTACCAACTGGGCTGCATCACTGTGCAGCTTTCTATATTGGCATGACCACCAACCAGATATCCATTAGGATGAATGGCCACCGCCAAACTGTGACCAAAAACAAGGTGGACCACCCTGTGGCACAGCATGCAGCACAGCATATGCTTGATTTCAATGGCTGCTTCACAACCCGTCCATCTGGATCCTCCCCTCCACCACCAGCTTTTCTGAACTGCACAGATGGGAGTTATCCCTACAATACATTCTCCGATCCCGAAATCATCCAGGCCTCAACCTATGATAACTTTCCTTTTTTCCAATACCTTACAGTTCCTACCTCTCTATCCAAAACCTTGCCTATTTTGAGTGTTGCGTGAATGTGTGATTGTGTGTGTTTGAGTGTGTGTGTGTGTGTGTGTGTGTGTGTGTGTGTGTGTGTGTGTGTGCGTGTGTGCATGTGCGCAACAACGCGTATATATGTGTGGTGTGTGTGTGTGTGTGTGTGTGTGTATGTGTGTGTGTGTGTACGTGCTCTTGTGTACTTGCAATGACCACACATTTTTTTTAATGTATAATTATTTTTAACAAAGTGAAAATGCGCGAATACTTGGTATTTACCCATGACTTTTGAGTGGAAGGAGATTGCACAGGAAACAATAGCGTGATTGTGGACAATGATAAGACAGTTGGAATCAATTACTTAATGTGGTTGACATCAAATTGCCAAGGAAAATTAAATAATAAATTTATTTGTCAATAAAGGTATAGGTAATCACATTATCGATTTTATACAGTGTTCAGACAGCAGTTTATGGGAGACTTTTACTTCTTCATTAGGTGAAGAACATGGCATTACCAGGGTGGAGGCTACAATATAAATTACTGAATGGATAGTGGTTTTGACCCTTTACTTGTTTAAGTGTTTTACATTGTGTAATTCCCATCCATGTGGTCTTGGCAAACAAATGCCTGAACAGCTGTTGTGCAATGTTTAATAGTGTTCTGCAATTGTTTACTGGGGTAATAAGAACACCCAAAAATTGACTGGTGTGCACATAAAAGTTATACAATATGTTCTGTCAGCTTGTAGTTTTAATTATCTACTTGTGGACTACTTTGAGATTCGTAATACTGGCTCCAGTCAGGGTGATCTAAGTATTTCCCAGAAGAGCTACATGAAAGCAGGAGAAACATATTCCTCCCAATCTAGAAAATTATTCCCTACAATGACTCCAGATACAGATATTGTCAGACTAGGTCTGGTACCTTTAAATGTCATTCCCCAGGTCCGAGGGGTGGCTCATTCTAAAGAGCCACATGGTCTCGGCCCCACCAGAAAATTTGTGATATACTTTTGCAGTATTACATCAATCAGTTGAAGTGTGACATGATCCCCTTGACATCCTAACTCAATTTACAATGGCATGATCAAATGATTTCGCTTGCCTCTCGCCACAGCATAGCTGAGGGCCCATCCAGAGAACCTCCTCTCTTCATTATGCCGCCATACCGACAGCTGAGGGCCAGCAGCAGCTAGCCCTTAACTGCCCCTGCAGTCGCAGTGATGTCACAGAGCTGTTTTCCTTTTCCCCTCCATTTCCCCTTGCCATAGTGCTGCTTGGGGCTTGTCAAAGTGGGCCCCAGTGAAGGGGGCGTTACCTGTCATGCTCCCACTCCCCACCCCTTACGCACCTGTCTGCAGGTCCACAGTTTGGGGGCTGACGACCTTGTACTCTTAGCACCTATGTCAAAACGTATTCTGCAGCTGTGTCATTAAAACTTGAGTGTTTGTAAACTGAGTGTAAAATGAATAAAGTAGACTCTTCAGAACGTCCTTACATTTATTATGGAAGAGAAGCTAGAAATCAAGTGGTTGGCTGCACATCAATCAAATGATTTCTTGATGTCTCAACTTGACAGAAAGAAGAAGAAACTTTCTGTCATACATGGTTCTGCAAAAAGTCTTGGCTAACTATGTTGTTTGGTGGTGAAGTATTGCGGACAACAGTTGGCTACAAGAATCTAAAGCATTTAAGTTAACAAATTAAGAAACATGAGGAAAGTGGACTTCATTTAGAAAATGCTGGTAAATATGAAATGTTTAGCACAATTAACATTACTGCTCAGACTGATACGTCCTATAAAATGTCAATTCAGAAACATAATGAATTAGTTACAAAGAACAGACACATATTAAACAGAATATTAGAGTGCTTATTGTTTGGTGGAACTCATGAGTTAGCACTAAGAGCTCACAATGAAAAACAAACTGTGGAAATTTCTTATTTCTTTTGGGAAATCTTGACAGTGTATTAGATGACCACTTAAGCATCTCTAGTAATTCCGTGTGTAATAATATGTCACACTTAATACAAAATGAGCTTTTGGACTGTATGTATCAAGTTTACAGCAAAGAAGTGATTAAAGAGAATAACAATGCCACTTTCATCTCTGTGCAGGCTGACAAAACAACAGATATTATGTACAAAAGTCAATTTGTCATTATACTGTTGTATATTAAGGGGAAGAATCCTGTTGAAAGATTTCTATCCTTTGAAAACATTAATGATAGGCCAGCATATGGACTTAATGAGGTTTAAAATACACATCTTTAACCTTTCAATGTTCAAGAAGAACTCATTGCTCAGGCATACAATGGCATCCCAGTAATGAGTGGCAGTCACAGTGGTGTGCAGATACTGATGCAGAGCATTTTCCCACATGCCAAGTATGTGCACTTCTATGTGCACCAAATGATTTTGGTTCTTTAGAATGTTTGCAGTATAAGCATAAAGTCAATAAGGTTGTTCTTTGCAAATATTGCTAGTTTTACATTTTCTTCTTCATCTGCCAAGCAAAGTGATTTGTTACAGACATTCTGAAACAAGAGAAGTCCTTCAGTCTCTTCAGCTAGATGGAATTTCCAGTCTCACCATTGTAAATACTGTCAAAGAAACCAAATTGCACTTATTGGAATGTTTTGAAAAGATTGAAGAAGAGGCTTTCTTGGATGCAGTTACAATAAGAGAAGCCTTTGACTTAAGATATTTTCTTCACTATCCACACTTTTTGGTCCTCAATTTTTTTTCTTTATTTTATTTTATTATTTTTTTATGATATCATGAAACACTTTGATATTTTCCATAACACAATTCAGATGCAGAGTACCATATCCAATGCATTACATCATTTTGAGTGTTCTGTATCTGAAATATGAGAGAACATTCAACAGTTTGGAGTTTCTGATGATGAGTGCATTGCTCCTCCAAGTAAACTTTCCAAACGTAGCACTGAACGAAAACAGAACTTTACGTTGTGTAAATTATCTGATCTTTCTAATAGTCCTGGTGGATGTGTGTGGAGATGGGTGTTAGCTGGAGAAATACATGGATTGTGGGGAGTGGCAGCCATTTCTTGGGTAGTTGGATGGTTTGAATTGTGCGATGTATGGATATTTTCTTCAGAAAAAATGTTCCACCTGCGTCTATTTCTGTTTGGTCTCCCCAGATGCCAGAGGATGTGAGCTTTACCTTTGTGATGTTTTGTTTCAGCAAGATGGGTACATGCAAGAAGATGTGTACTGCTTTAGCATTTATGTTATGTAGTAAGTAAGAGGTAAGATTAACTAGCCGAATTATCTCATCTAGAAGAATTGATGGAAGGCATATAACTGGTTATTAAATCCATAAAAAAGGTGGATTGCAGGAAGATATGCCTACTGTCGTTTCATAGACACCTTGTTCGTCTGCCACTCTCTCCCCCTCCACACCCCCGCCGACATAGACCATGCCTTGCCTTCCTACACTAGACTGTTGCTGATGCCGTTCAAGCCCATATCCCTACCAATGCCATCCATCCCCACTGCCCCACCCTCCCTCCACAGGCCATTCTCCTGTTCTGCGAATCCCGTCGTCTCTACCGCTCCTTCCTGAGGACCCATTATCAGGATACACTCCTACGCAACCGGCAACTCCAGCGACACATCAGAAACCTTTTGAACGTGAAGAAACGCCAGGACTGGCGTCAGACATGCACCGACCTTAATGCCATGCTCCCCGTCAATTCTTCCAAATACTGGACAGCCTTCCATAGCCTTACTGCCAGTCGACCCACCCCCTCATACCCTCTCCTCCACAACAACCTTCCATTCTCCAATGATGCCAGTATGGCACAGCATTTTGCTGATTACCTATCTGAAGTTTTTACCCTATCTGACAATCCTAGATTTGACTACTCCCACTTTCCCAACGTCCATGAGCGCACCAATACCTCCTCCCCTCCGCTCGCCCCAGGATTCCAATATCTGGACCACATCCCCCCCTCAGAACTAAACACTCCCATCACAGCCCTGGACATTGCATCTACACTTTGCACAAAATGCAACACTGCCCCCAGTCACAATCATCTCACATACAGACATTTCCGTGCCTGTCCAACATCCTTCCATGCCGCCTTGGCCTCCTTATATAACATCCTCATCACTGGTTTCTTCCCCAACCAGTGGAAGACATCCCATATTCTGATGTTCCTAAAACCCGACAAACCACCCTCTAATGCCTCTTCAGCCTCATCTCGGTGTTCAGCAAAGTCCTGGAAATTATCCTTTCTCGCCGTATTTACCAACATCTCCATCAACACTAACTCCTCCCCCTATCCCAATGTGGCTTCCGACGCTCCTTCTCTGTCGATGACCAACTCCTTCGCCTCGGCCACATTCTATCCATCCAAGCTAATTCCTGTTGCGCCACTATCTTCGTTTCCCTCAACATCGAGAATGTCTATGATCGTGTATGGCATTCTGGTCTCAAACTCCAGACCTAAGACCTTCCCATTAATTATGTCCGCCTCATTGTGTCATTTCTCTCTAACCGCTCATCCTACGTTACTGTCAAGAACTCCACCTCCCGTTTGTTCTACCCATCCAATGGGTTGTTCTAGGGATCCGTCCTCTCCCCCCCCCTCCTCTATCTGCTCTATTCCGTAGATATGCCCCAACCCCAGCTTCCCGTCCATCTCCTTCAGTACACTGACAACACTACCTTCCAAGCCCTCGCCCCCTTCCTCGCTCACTCCCAACACCTTCTCCAGTCTCACCTATCCAAATTTTCTTCCTGGTGTAACCAATGGCTCCTAACTGTCAACCCTACCAAATCCTAGGCAATCATCATAGATCATGCCAACCATTCCTTCCCCTACCACAACCTCTACCTTACATTCCATGACAGCCCCATCCTGCAAACCACCACCCTCAGATACCTAGGCCTCACTCTTGACCATTCCCTTTCCTGGAATCCTCATATTAAAACTCTGACAAAAGGTCCTCTCCCGCCTTAACCTTCTCAAGCTCCTTTCCAGCTGGACATGGGGATTGAACTCCTCCACCATCCTCTACACCTACCATTCCCTAATGTGTCCCGCCTTGTGTAACTTTCATCCTGCCTGGATATCTGCCCTGCCTCCTACTACAAATCTCTCCAGATCCTAGAACACCATGCCCTCCACCTTGCTTATCATATCCAGCTCCCTTCCCCCACGTGGATCCTATATGACCTTATCCCTTTCCCCTACCTTCTAAAATTTCTTGAACTTATCCACATCCTCTACACCTTCTGCAAAGTAGAATCTCGTCACCCACTGGTCTCTCCTATCCTCCTGAATCCTGGGCCTCTGCCACGCCTTTACCAGCATGTTCCTCCCTCGCTCCACTTCCATACTCTTCACATCCTATCTGAGGGTAACTTCCGTCAGCTTCCTCTACCGGATAACGCCCTCCGTCCTGACATATACCCCTCTTATCAACCTTAGCCATTCCTTGTAGATTAGTACCACGTCCTCCTCTACCCATCCTTTTCCCTTCCTCCGCTTGGATCCCCGTTCCCACTCACTCCCTTGGAATCCTTCCATCCCATCCCCATTCCGCACCCCTCCCCTCCTTTTCTGCCCACTGCACTTTCCTTCCACTTCCCTCCCACTGTGGGGCCTGCTCATTGATTTTAATTCTTTTTCAATGATTTTAAGTGTGCAGTGACTTAGTGCTTCGACTGTATGTATGTTTTTAAAACATCAGCAACTGCTACACAGGCAGAACATAGTGTTGCCATGAGTTTTTAAATGTGTCTCTTCGTCTCGTTGTCATCACTCCGTTTCTTTAAGATGAAAGTTTTACCCACTGTGGTTTTTTAAGTTCTGAATATGTACATTTTGTCATCCTTTTCACGGTCATTGTCATTCCGCCCATTTATCTCACCATGTCTATTTTTAAACTCTTCATATTTGTCACCTGTTTTTATTATTTTAAGTCTTCTGTTACCATATTTGTACGCTCTCTCGGCTGAAGAGCATCATGTTAGTTGCTGCCAGTCTGCCTCCTTCTGGAGGTTTTAAAATACAATAAAGAAAGAAAAAAATAGGAACTGGATCTTAGATCATTTCCGATGGATGAAATGTTTCTTTGAAAATTGTTAATGTGCAGACATAGAACCCTCGATTTCACACCTAATTGTTTATATATATTTGTTGTAAACATTACTTATGTGTAGTGTGGATGTATGTCAGTTCTATAATTGTGGACCTAAACAGTGTTCCCGCCAAAAATAATCAGGATATTGTCAATAGAATTCGAAGAAAAAAAAATTTAAATTTACCGCCAGGTGGCTGGGGGTGGCAGCTGAGCAATTGAGCATCTCTTGGAGGTGGTCAAGTTCGGAAATTGTCAACGAAAACATATGTTGTTGCAATTAATTTGATATGCTAATTGGGAATTAAAAATAATCAGGGGTAGGCGAATTGCAAATATGCGACTGTCAAGAGCGGTGGGGGCTTTAGCGGATTGGCCAGGGGCGGACGTGTCTTGAGTATGCAACCAATGGAGCGGTGGGGATGACAAGTCTGCAGCCAGGCAAGTCTTGTTCTGTAGGAAGAGCAGGTCCCCAAACTGACGCAATCTTTTGGGGTAAGCCCCAGGGGAGTGGGGAGGTGGCCATCTTAGCTGTCAATTATCTGGGGTCGGTACCCCCTATCTTAATTACTGATATGAACAATTATTCATGGAACATATATTTTAAACACCCTTCCAAAATATTCACAAATTTGACAATGCAGTAGAACAATGGCATAAACAACATTGAGTGATGCAGAAACCACAGACAATTTTAATTCTGAAAGGAACTGTTATTATGTGTTGCGTACACAAATTAACTAAAATCTTATATTTACAGAACTGATGACTACAGAAACGAATCTACCTGCTTCTCAGAAGCATCCACTACCCAACATATCCTATGTCAGGGACACCATGTGAAACATGTCTTGGTTAGAGGATACTGGGGCACATTTTCCATAGGGGCAAGTTTTCCAACTCGCTATAGTTTCGAAACAAACCTCTAGATGGCACCACAGGCGATACTGTGGGGAAACAGCAACAAAACACACTTCATTTACGAAAGTTTCAGTGTTGTAGCAGCAGTCACCTTGTCGTCAGGCCTATTTTTGTCATTTTTTTCAAAGATGAGTAAACTTTCACGTATTTATGGTAACTTAAAATAAACATACTAGCGTTAAACTTATTATTTTGACATTGCACGCATGTAGTGTTATAGTTCCGAATATGGCGCAGGGCAAGTTTTCCCAGAGCATACGGGGCACATATTCCTGCATGTGTTTTGTTGGAAAACGTGCCCCGGTCTAGAACATCTGGTATCATTCCTTTAAATTTATTATTGTGTAATAAATTCTGCCAAATAGCCCTCTTTCAAATGGTTAATTGTAAAATGTTTTTACAGACTTAAAATGGTCCGAAATTATAAAAGAAGACTGATAGAGGCTCGTACACTCCTGAAATAATAAATGCTGCTATATTAGCAATTAGAGGCGGGTGCAGTGTCAGAAAAGCATCCATGGACTTCAGTATTCCACGTAGAACTCAGAACAATTACTGATTGAAATTCCCTACTTTACAGACAGACCAGCTCCTACTTTATCAAATTCTGAATGCTCTATATGTCCTAGACTGGATTCAAACTTACTAGAAAAAATGACATCACAGCCTTCATTCGAACCCATTGAATTCATCAACTCCTACTACACCAACACAGACTAGCATTTACGAAGAAACTGTTCTCTTGAGTTCTACAAAGATCTTTTCTTTTACTTGTCAAGAAGGCGTTCCATCTACATCCACACAAACATGACTAACACCATAAGAAATAAGGCCTTTTGAGAAGGCAGCACAACATGGAAGTAAAAAAAGAAAAAAGAAAGGCAGCTATATTGACTATTACTCCAATTAAAAATCAGCTGTAAATCGAAAACAATTTATATATATAAAAAAATCATAACAATAATAAAATAAAAAAATGCAAAAGGAAGCGAATAACAGGCACGAGAAAAAACAAAAGAGAATCCCAGCCAGAAAACTTTGTATGATCCTCTTCAAACGTAAAAGGCAGTAAAACAAAATTTCACCGAGGTATTGAAGGTCTAAATTACACTGATGATAAAGATTTCGGAATGGAACTTTGTAGCAGAGTGTGCGCTGATATGACACTTCCCGTCAGATTCAAATTGATCTATCCCGATACGACTCAACTTCAATTCTGCATCCCGCCAGTACCTCGCCTCCTACTTTCCAGGCAAAGGTCCCAGGTTCGAGTTTCGGTTCCAGCAAACAAGTTTCAAGATGAAGATTGTTTACGCATGTATTCCTTTGAGTCTTATGCCAAATCTAAAGCAAATGGAAAGTGGGTTAAGTGCACGAAATGGGTGCATGAAGACTGTACGAAAGAGAATGTTGAATTTTATGTTTGCTTACATTGTGATTCAGACAATGAGTATGTGTATTGTTAAAAAAAAAGTCTGTAATTATAATATATTTAAGTGAGATATTTTGTAAAACCTTTAAGAAGTATTTGTTTTTATTTTATTTAATATGGTTACTTTTGCTATCCTTCTTTTGTAATGTGTTGTAAATTCATAATGAAAATACATATTCAGTGAAATCAAGATAATTATCTCCACTTTACCATTTAAAGTAAAGCCTTTAGTTGGAAGATTTGCCCCCGTACATCGTAAGTAAGCTGGAGAACTTGCCCCACATACGGGGCATATTTTCCAACTCAACATGGTCAGAAAAAATCATTTCTCCCAGGAAGGGTATTTACTATTTTCAAAAATATTTATACAAGACTGCAGACAAAGGTGTAGGAAACACAATGATCTGCTTTTTACCTTAAAACTGATAAAAATAAAAAGTACAAAAACAAAAATGTAAAATGGTGGAAAACGTGCCCCAGTCTCCCCTACCGATCGTCATGAATGTCTTTCTACAAGGCTCTTAAAAACATGGTAATCGCAAGGAGGGAAATCGGGAGGGGCTTGAACCCCAGAAAGCACCCCTCTGGCTATATCCGTGGCTGCACTAGCCCAATACCTTATTAGGGTTCAATAACTTGCTTCGGGATGACATTTTAATTGATGTGTTTGCCTTAAATCTTCTCAAGCCAGATTAAGTGTAACATTTTTAAGTAAGCCCGTTTCTTATCCAATTTCTTTGAATAGTAGGATCTCCAAAAATATAGTCAGTCATTTATTTCTTTTATATAATATTGTTTCTTTCGTTTCTGTAAAGTTATAGGATAGCTTATATAATATTTTCGTGTTATTTTATTGTGACACTTGGTCACCTAAAATTGTAAATGGTTAGGTTACACCTTTGAATTTTGAAATATAATCTGAATTTATAGCAGTTATTGAATACCATCATTTAACAACCTCAATCACTATTTTGGAGGTGAATATAAATGTTTGTTTATAATATCGAAGGAGAGAAAACAAATTTCTGTGATAGAAATAGAGCGAATAGAGAACTAATCAAGTCTTGATCCTGGTATGGTGTATGCCACTGGTCAGATAGATCAAGATTAACTTTTCTATGTTTAGAAAAACATAGTGGCGACCCAATTTACCATAACGATTAATCAGATAATTTGAATATGAAAAAACATTAAATTGTTTTGATACTAAATTGTCAGATTAAATAAATCATAACGTGCCTTTTTCTTGTTTTGTTACAATTTGCAAACGGTATAAAAAGTGATAGCCTGCAGCCATACAGTGAAGAGAAGCCATACAGTAGCCTATGTTCCGGAGGAAGAGGTGCACACCTGATCCTGTACGTAACTGCAAACATTAAGGAATTTAAGATTGTGTTCAACTTATTAACAGTTATCGTGATTACTACTGAAATAACGTGCACTTCATTTAGTTTTTTTCTCGCTTACTATGTCTACTCCTTATAGATGACTGTGACTTGCATGTTTTACAATCACTAGGAACAAATTCTCGCTCAAGGCACCAACCGTAAATTATGGTAACGAGAAGGACTAAATCTGGCGGAGAGTCTGTGTAGAAAGTGTTGGGCCCTGGGGCTTCACTCTGCTTTAGAGATTTAAGTTGTTTTTTAACACCACTATTAGTAATTACAATGCCAGTCAGCAATATTTGTTGAAGTTTCTATGTAAACGAATCAAGGTTCCTGTGTAGTCAAGTAGTATCCTCTGTAAACTTATTTTTTGACACTGACAGCTTTCACGTACTGAAAAAAAATTGAGTTAGGCAATACTTCTCCGTTAATGCTTCAGAAGTTATTGAAAGCTTCATGCACTGCCTTTCTGATTGCCAACTGTGTTTCGATCCACATTTGCCAGTCATGATGATATAATTTGCCTTCTCCCTATTTTGGAGAATACATAGAATCTTAAGAAGTTTTCGATTTTTTTCTAAACCATGATGACTTTCAAGTATCCAGTTCTTTGCAATGAAAAATAATATAGTATATACTGTATTAGCCCCATTTGCATTTCTATTAAGAGTTCTAACTCGACTTCTCTATATTGATTTTTGGCTTGGTGGTAATTCGTCGAGGATGAAAAGACTCTAAATTTTACTTGGCTTGGCTGTATGAAATGTAGGTTAGTATGCCTAAATAAAATACAGGATGTCCACAATAAGATTCCAACATAAAATCTGAGAGGAAACACAATTTATTGACGAACATATAGGTACAGGGAAATCATACAGCAGCTCATTAAGTTTTCATACACAGGTGGACGGTTCAGTACACTTGAACATGGGCGCCACTGGTAGCCATGGGCGCCATGGGTTGCGGAGCATCTGTTCTGTGACAGCGTTGATGACAATTCTTATGCGCTGTTTCAAATCTTGCAGGTGCTTTACTGGTTTGGCGTATATTCGGTCTTTCACATAACCCAACAAGAAAAAATCGAGGAGGGTTATGTCGGGCGAACGTGGCGGCCAAGGAATTGGACTTCCACGGCCAATCCATGGTTGCGGGAATGTGTCATTTAAATTTTTTTTGACACAAGGCTCCAATGGGGTGGTACACTCTCCTGTTGAAACATCACATTTGACTGCAGGTCGGCAAATTGTTCCAACATGTCCAGGTAGATGGCTCGATCCACAGTCGGCTCCTGAAAGAAAAACGCCTCAACAATGCTAAAAGTGTTCAAATGTTTGTAGAGCTTATGGGACTTAACTACGGGGTCATCAGCCCCTAAACTTACAAACTACTTATGAACTAGCTAATACAAAGGAAGGCATAAATATCTATGCCCGAGGGGGGATTCGACCCCCGAACGTAGTGGCCATGCAGACTGTGACTGACGCGCCGCAGAACGCTGGGCCACTGCGGCCGGCCTCAGCAATGCGATTTATCCTCAAACTACACCACACATTAACTTTCGGACTGTCGCGCATGTTTTACCTAAGTGCGTTTGGAGTTTCGGGCCCCCAGATGCGCACACTGTGACGATTGGCAGCCCCTGACACTTGAAAGGTTGCCTCGTCAGTAAACATCACGTGTGATAAAAAATGTCTCGTCCACGGCAATGCGATCTAACATGATACATGCAAATTCTTCTCGCTTTAGTCGATCATCAGGCTTGATTTCTTGGACAACCTGCACTTTATATACGTAAAAACGTAACAGCTGATGAAGCACTTTGTGCACTGTTGTACGTTTCATACAAAGTTCTCTTGCTGCCTGTCACACTGACTTCTGTGGACTTCGTTCGAATGACTGCCGCACTTGTTCCACATGATGTTCGCTGATCCCAGGCTTACCACCACCATGCCCTTTCGCAACACTCCCAGTAGCCAAAAACTGATCACGTCACTTCTTTATAGTCTTGAATGACGGGGGCGCTTTCTTGCAAACTCGACGAAAGTTTCTTTTCACTTGGGTCGCCGATTTTGTCTCTGCATACCACCCACCAGACCACTTGTGCACATTCCTTCATATCCGTCATTTTGCTAAAACAATTGATTGCAGCTCCACTACGGTCACTTGGTGTATCAAATTTGCACACCACAGACTTGTTGGGTTGCTCTGTTTGCCCCTTCAGGATTCACAGGTCCACCATCTAAAATAAAAAAGATACAGTACAGCATATTAAAATCTTGCAGTCTAATAGTGAATATCATGTACTGTCTCTTATTTAACTTGATGCACTGCGTCGGAGTTATCTTTCTTCTGAGCCTATTTGTTGATTTAAGACTTGTGATGATTGAACATGAAGATTCTTTTTCTCAGCGGCTTCTAATTTGAAAAGATGACATTTGAACTTTCGAAAGTCCCGGTAGTTCATTTATGTCGAAGCCAGTTACAAAAGAAATAGTTTATGCCTGATTTTATCATGGGATTGACCTTTCACATTAGATTTTAGCTAAAGTTCCTTTCACTACGTAGCTGATAAATTATTCTTCAAAATGTTCAAATGTGTGTGAGGTCTTATGCGACCAAACTGCGTGGTTATCAGTCGCTAGATTTAAATACTACTTACTTAACTAAAAGGAACTTACGCTAAAGACAACACAAACATCCATGCCCGAGGGAGGATTCGAAACCCCGACCGTAGCGGCCGTGCAGACCGTGACTGGTGCGCCGCAGACGGCTCGGCCACTGCGGCCGCCAAATTATTCTTCCACATACATTTAGCGATCTATTGAAAGTCAAAGATATTATCTATACGGTGAAAGGTTCTAATTACTGACTTAATTTAGAACAATTTAAAATCTCACTCGTTTCTATATTCTTCAAAATAACACTGTTTACAATAGATGCACTTAGGCCTAAATCACATCCTGGCTACGCCTATGCATACAGCAACGTTGATCTCGCAGCAACAGCATCCGTGTTGGCAGATTAGGGCAGTGGATCCTGTCTGGGAATCAAATAACTTTGTCATATGTAGCAACGACGATATTTACTCTACACGCCCGTAGACGGCATAGCCACCAAGATCTAAGTACGAGTGTGGTTGCCACAAGCAAACCCACACCTCAAATTGCAAGTCCGCACACTGCAGGTTTAAAACCCCGAAGCGAACCATACTCGACGGTATCTCTCGCCAGAGAGTCTTCGAAGGGACTATTCTACGGTACTTTCCGCAGGAGTCTTCTGAAAGAACCGTACTCGACGGTATCTCCTGCCAGAGTCGTCTTTCCACGCCACCAAGCGGATTTGCCTTTCACACCTGTGAAGCCAATTTCACCAAACCTGTAGTGGGCTGTCCAATGACAACACTAGGCCGGATGATGGATTGTTTGACCGGTCGTTTGCCTAAGTGTCCTGTTGTCCCGACAAAACACATACGGGACGTATTTTGTCCCGTAATTTACTAACCGTCCCATATATTTTGAAATAATATTTTTGAATTATTGTTAGCTTAACCAAACAGAGAATAAATGTAGCCATAATCAATAGGCTTCAACTGAAAGGGGATGAGTCACGATTTTTGACGTAATTTTTCAAAAAAAAAAAAAAAAAAAAAAAAAAAGTTGTTCAAATGTTTGTTAAGCTTATGGGACTTAACTACGGGGTCATCAGTCCCTAAACTTACAAACTACTTATGAACTACTTACGAACTAGGACGGCACAAATATCCATGCCAGAGGGGGGATTCGAACCCCGACCGTAGTGGCCGTGCTGACCGTGACTGGAGCGCCTGTCACCTCGGCCACCGCGGCCCGCGAATTTTTCATATACTATTTCTAATATTTCCACCTTTGGGGGATAACTTTTTTATTTTAAATGGAAAAAAGCATAGGTTGCCTAAAATTGTTATATAAGTTTTTAAGCATTTTTGAATAACATATTTTTTTTTTTTTTGAATAATTTATTATGTTGAGCCACAGTCATACAGTACTGATTAAATGATTGGACCGTGGTTTAACTGTAAGGTTGTATTATTTATTACCACAATCCGAATTTCGTCTTTTAGGCCATTATCAAGTGCACAATTAGCCCATGCGTAAAGATGGTAAGTAATCATGACAGTCTTTCTTGCTTGTTTGCATGAAGAGTAAAGTATTTCTTTAATTAGTAATGCAATTTATTTGTTAGTTACGTTGAAAATGTTCAAATGTTTGTAAACCAATTGGACCAAACTGCTATGACAATTAGTCCCTAGACTTGCAAACTACTTGAACTTAAATTACCTAAGGACAAAACACACACTAATGCCCCACAGAGGACTCGAAACTCCGACAACGAGCAACAGGGCGCTCCACAGGATGGCGATTTGAATGCTCGGACACTCCACCGCGGCAAAGAGCTGTGTTCGGTTAATATTTGTATTAGCTACTGACTTGGTATGACTCAGTTATTGAGATTGTCTTTTATGTGGTTTGTCCCGTCCCAAAAACCCGTAATTCCGATGCTTGTCACGTTGCTCTCATGTTCTTTAAGCAATAAATACTATTTCTGTTGTGGTAATAGTTTTCTAAAATAAGTGAAAGCCAATGTAAATACGAGAACCACCGAATACGACACTTCAGCTTGTTGAGCGTGGGGGCGAGGGGGGTGGGTACAAACACTACCCATGTTCACTATACTATTAGCATCAATTCGTGTATTTACGTAACATTTAGTGTCAAACGCATCGGTACTCACATGTGTCCCGTATTTTTATTCTGGAAATCTGGTGACCCTACCCTAGACTCCACCCTGAACAGCAAATTTCCACGCAAAGTCTCATATGAGCTAGACAGCCTCTCCTCGCAGCGAACTGCAAGAGCAGCATCCTGCCATTTATTATGCCATAAACCAAACTACCCTCTGCCTACAGTCACAGACAAATATATACAGACGGGAAACCTCTGTAAGGGCCCGGTACCACGCTCAGGGGTGCGGGGGGGGGGGGGGGGGGTGCTGAAGCAGTTCCATATGATGGCGCTGCAATCAGCAGCCCTTTAAACTGGCCAGAGCAGGCGGCAGCTAGCGGCTGTCCCCACCACCACCTCCCCTCAAACGCCGGACACAGCCGTGGCCTCGTGGCAGGCAGCACGAGCTCTCCCCTCAGCCTTCCCTCCACACTATCCTCTGACGTGCGAGGGCCCCCTCAGAAGGGCCTCTAGTGTTGTCTACCGGTACTAAGCCAGGGAACCATCTGACACCTGCTAGCATCTTACGGAACTACAAGGGAAGTGTAGGACAGTGGTTTAGGGAGGGCTGCTGTATATGTTACTCTGTGCTACAGTTTGGGACACAGGGGAGTCACCCTTACCATAAAACGTGTCGCCGATCGTTCCCACTCACCTAAAGAAATTCACAGATGGCAGGACCATTCCATGGGTGCTACAAAAGAACACTGAAAGCTGGCCCGACTGTCGCCCGTGGCTTTCACAGTAAGCATTGTCTTCTCCAGCAACGTTGGCCGCCTGGAGGGCTGCTGTGCCTGCCGAAAAAGTACCTCACACCTCCACTGCACACCACTGACCCAACGGGATGGCGTAGTGGGCTTTGCCTTGCTACTGCTTTGAGACCTTTCCACACACACACACACACACACACACACACACACACACACAAAACCAACAACTAATGGCTGGCCCATTCAACACCAAAATCATACGCTCGCCCTGCATGTGAAACCAGCCTTGACTCAGGTCACAGCTTTCTACAGCTTGCCACTGCCATGAGTAACCACAGAAATGGAATAACTGAAGTACTCTAATAATCAATTAAATCAATGAACTAGACTCACTCATCTCTCTCAACCACTCACTGAATGCAGAAGTCAGAAAATAAGAATAATAAAATTATTACCTGCAATGAACACATATCAGTCCTTAATTAGAAATAAGACATAGGAGAGATGAGAAAACTCAGAAATAAACTGTCAAAACGAACCATCACCTTTCACACTGTTGTGAAGAATTTAAACGCTTTACTAGAACAAAATATTGGAGCTACTAAGAAAGTTAAGAAACAGTAAGATGAAAGAGTAAGGAAGGAGGTTACAAGTGAATGTTTCACCTGAGAACAAGACGGTATTTGCTAAATAAAAAATGCATAAAGTGGAGCACGTTGAAAACGCCGTTATCTTCAAATGCATTTGCTTATCCAAGGAGGGCGAAATTGTCTTTTCTATGTCATACGGCACAGTAAACCACTTATTCTTGGGCTGCAAAAAAAAAAAAAAAAAAAAAAAAAAAAAAAAAAAAAAAAAAAAAAAAAAAAAAAAAAAAAACCGCATCAACTTAGTTTACATATGTTTCCATGAGCAACCTGTCCTTCCTCCAACGCCATTCTTCATCCTCACAAATTGCTCCAAAAGTCCGTTGTAGGATGTTTCTTCCCTATTCTTCATATTTCTATCTTATTCCATAATGTTGTTTGATTATAGTAATTTTTGAAAGCATTTTTTTGGAACAGCGATATTCAAAATTTTAATAATTAAAATAAGACAGTCCAGATCGTAATTTGTTGCGTTTATTTCTGGCAACCGGTTTCGGTTCTATAGAACCATCTTCAGGCTTTTAGCACCTTGTTGATGGACGGTGGCGGTGGCTGGAGCACGCATCAATTGCTCAAACGTCTGCTCCGGCCACCGCAACCGTCCATCAACAAGGTGCCAAACGCCTGAAGGTGGTTCTATAGAACCGAAACCAGTTGCCAGCAATAAACGCAACAAAGCCGGCCGCGGTGGCCGAGGGGACTGCGGCGCGCCAGTCACGGTCTGCACGGCCACTACGGTGGGGGGTTCGAATCCCCCCTCGGGCATGTATAAGGACACGGTTTCCTTTCCCCGATATTATCAGAGAACATTTTGTATTTTTATATTATTTCGGCATGTTAAAATAATTATCTATTAAAGTCAGAGAAAGAAAATTTAGGAACAACACTTTAAATTTTTTTGTAAGAAAGAAGACACTCTTGCTTTGTACTTCGTAGCGATAGCATGTTGCAGACGGGATCTGTACTTTATTATTTTATGTGGCCGCAGTCATGTACATTCAGGTAAATATATGTGCTGTGCGCGTATCTCAAATTTATAAATAAACCCCACCTCTCACTTAAATTCGCACTTATGAATATTTATTAATAATTTTGCCCTATCCTCCCTCCGCCCATGATGTCTTTTTCAGCCTTGTTGAATCACCGCAACAATGGATGGCACAGTTTTTTTGGCTAATACTGAATGGTGATATTTCGTGTAGCCTGCCATTCTTGTTTCAAAATTTATTCCGGCAATAGAATCTGCAGTCGATTTTCTTGTGAATTTTTAGAAGTCCGATGTGTTTGACTTACGTAATATTCCTATCCGATTTATATCATGTCACTTATCTTACTTTACGGTTTGCTACACGAGTCGTAGTTTGATATTGACGAACTGCCATCCACTGTTCGGCGAGTGGTTATCATATTATTAAAATTTCATTTACAGCCAAATTTCAACCACCGATGTATCTATTGTTAAAGGTAACTGCTCGTCGATTCTTTTTGTAATGTTCTGCCTGCACAACACTCCACCGTTAATTAGCTTGCCATTTCATTTAAATGCATGTAATAATTTTTCCAAAATTTTTTCCCCGTAATTTACTGATTGGGATCTTTCATAGCTTCTAACTTCAAACCACTTCCTTCTGTAAATTTGTTAATCTCAAAAATTAATAGCCAGGCTGGAACATTATACATGGATATTTGTGCCGTCCTTAGTATTAGCTAGTTCATAAGTAGTTTGTAAGTTTGGGGCTGATGACCCCTTAGTTAAGTCTCATAAGCTATACAAACATTTGAACATTGAAACGCAACAAATTGCGATCTAGACTGTCTTATTTTAATTATTATTGTTTGATTATAGTTTTTTATCTTCTTCTGTACTACATTTACAACACAAAGGTACAAAAATATGCCTGTTTTTGGCTTATTATTCTCTTAGATGACCTGCAGTTGAAGGACTCGACACAAGACTGCTGAGACACTAGCCAGTTGACGAGAAGGTGATGGGGCGGTTTACAGCCAGAAGTCCCACCACTGAGTTGGTCCGGCCACTAGTGGCTATAGCCTGCAAGTATTATAGCTTACATTTGGCGTTCGGCTCCGTTCAGAAAAAATCTGAAATCGGTCACTTGACATCCTTCCTCGCCCAAGGATTTCTCTCTGGCATATGCCATCTTGCTCTCCGTATTTTATGATTTTCTTATAACTCAAGCGATGTCTTTTCAAAGCAATAGCGTACTAAAGAATTAACAAAAACCGGTCGTCCTTAGTACGATAAACTATAATATAGTGTCTAAAATGCAATTTTAGCAATTAACTACTGCCATCAATAGTATAAGAATATCGAAAGAGCTATGTAGCTATCCACACAAAAAAACTTAAAAGATCTATGAAATATAGAAAAAAGTATGCAAATTTTCTACTTACAACATTATCATAGAAATAGAAGGGATAACACCAACAGAAGTATTTTTATTTAAATTTTTATTAATTCTGAAATGTCTTTTAAACTTCTGCGATTTTCGTAAGGTAGCCCAGAGCTATCACTGACTGGTACTCCAAAGTCTACCGAGAAGGCAAACAAATAGAAATAGAAAATTAGGAAACAAAGAAAAACGAGAAAAACAGCATAAACTGCAATAGCAGACAATACGAGAAGACAATTTTGAAGTACTCTGTAAGCCGAAGTAGCTCCTGTGTAACCACTGAAGTACAGTAGAAAAAAAGGAAATCAATTATAATTTTCTTGGAGGCAACAATTCTGTCCCTTCTTTTCATTTTTCGAAGGAGAAGATTTTTACAACTTCGAATTAGAAGATTTTTAATTGGTTTTCAAGAATTTATTTTATCATATGTAGATGAAGAAGCCATCAAGACGATATTGATTATTTTCTTAGAGTAAGTTTCATTTTGTTATGAAGAGGAAGTTTCTTTTCATTTGCCAATTAAAGCAATATTATAACTATATAAGCTAGGCGGAGAAGGCTATCATGGCGAGTGAAAGGACGGGTTGTAGCGTAATGACCAACACAACAGATTGTGATGCACTAGGACGATAGTAAAAAATCCGCCACATCCAACTTTTTCGCCTTGGTTCCTAGAAGGGTTTTGGGCACTCTTATTAGTTAAATAGAGCTATGTTCTGAAATATTTAGAGTCGTGTATATGTAAGAGTGTTCCCACTATAGTGTACGGTTGTTCTATTTCGTGACCATGCCGTGAAATACGTATCAATGAATTGAACAATGGTCTTCTGAGGCATATACACGTAAATTGTGGAGATACTGTAATAATGAATATTGTAAAGAACGTGTTGATAAAGGTAGTTTCATATATAAATGAAATTCTACATTTCTGTGGCAACTGTCGTTCCTTGATGAAACGGAAGGGTAGTATATACAACGCAACAAATTACCATTGTTTCTTTTCTTTTCCAAGCTGTTATTCACTATTTATGGAATACGATGAAAGTCATTAATTAGTATCAATGTTTGTCTTTGGCATCGTTGCTATGGACGCTTTTAATGTAGATTCAATTACATTTTCTGTAGTTCAGATATGACTCTTCATGTTACTTGGTTCTGCGCTAAAATAAAGAGCAAATATTCTGTTTGAAACCGTGACTAAAAATAACAAATGGAATAAGTGTGGAAAACTGAATTCCACTGAAACTTAGTACTTAATCTATAGACAAATTTTCTGCTATTAATGATTTCATTGAGAACGATATCTCTCCAGTTTATACACATTTGATAAAGAACTCTATGTTTACAGTTCGTTAGTATGTACTTCATACATGTTCACAAAATAGTACAAATGCACTTTTCAGAGAAAGCGCTGTTGCCTTTGAACAACTCGGAATATTGAGAACAAAAAAGTTCAAATGTTTGTAGAGCTTATGGGGGACTTAACTACGGGGTCATCGGTCCCTAAACTTACAAACTAATTATGAACTAGCTAATACTAAGCACGGCACAAATATCCATGCCCGAGGGGGGATGCAGACTGACTGACGCGCCGCAGTACGCTCGGCCACCGCGGCCGGCCAATATCGCAGAACATAATTGTATTCAATTAATAAGAATGTGCGAAAACTTTTAAGGCGCCAGGATGATGAAGGAAAAAACAAAAAATTAGAAATAGCGGGTCTCAAACTACCACCCAGATGCACCACAATCTACTTCTTGCGGTCGCTAATCGTGTTTGTTCGTTGTTCTATTTGTTCTTGGCTCAGATTTTTCTTACAGACGGCGTTCAGCCTTCTGACCGACCGCGCTTACCCACGATGTCCGGCAACCTAATACATAGAATGTACATCTTATAAAATGGGCTGTATGTGGGAATGTAATTACTGGACCGACTTCAATCAAACTTGGTACACATGTTCCTTACTATCAGGCAACAATCGCTCTCGGGGTAAGAATCACCTAAGACACATACGTAAGGATTTATGACGTCATAAACAATGACTCGTGAAAAACGGCCGCATCATGTGATAATATTCTACATTTGCTCATAAACTAATGGAGTGATTTCAACCAAATTTGGTACAAATATTCTTTAAGAACAAGAATCATTTGCTATAGTTGCAAAAACCACCTACGATACGTAGTTCATACGATATCACGTCATAAACAATGAAAACTGCCCATATTGCGGCGCGTCATAGTGTGATTTTATTCGTCAACTATTTGACAATGAGAGCACTTAGCGACTTGTAATAAACTTTAAACATAATTTAAAATCTATACAAAACGTTCTCTCGCTGACAACCCTAGCAAAATGATGAAAGGAGAAAAGTTCATCGCGTACTACTTTTTCGATGTTCATGATGTACCGAGTGATCAAAAAGTCAGTATAAATTTGAAATCTTAATAAATCACGGAATAATATAGATAGAGTTGTAAGACTTGACACACATTCTTGGAATGACATGAGGTTTTATTAGAAAAAAATGTCTGACAGATGGCGCTTCATCTGATCAGAAAAGCAATAATTAGCATAACAAATTAAGACAAAGCAAAGATGATGTTCTTTACAGGAAAAGCTCAATATGTTCACCATATTTCCCCAACAATAGCTGTAGTCGAGGAATAATGTTGTGAACTGCGCTGTAAAGTATGTCCGGAGTTGTTGTTGTTGTGGTCTTCAGTTCGCAGACTGGTTTGATGCAGCTCTCCACGCTACCCTGTCCTGTGCAAGTACCTTCATCTGAGAATACGTTCGGCAACCTACATCCTTTTGAATCTGCTTACTGTATTCGTCCCTCGGTCTCCCTCTACGATTTTTACCCCACACACTTCCTTCTAAGCCGCGGTGGAGCAGCCGAGCGGTCTAAAGCACCTCGCTGCGGTGCGCGCGGTTGCTCGCCGTGGAGGTTCGAGACCTCCCTGGGGCATGGGTGTGTGTGTTTGTCCGTAGGTTAGTTTACCTAGGTTTAAGTAGTTTGTAAGCTACGGACTGATGACCACGCAGTTTGGTCCGATAGATTTACAGACATTTGAACATTTGAACTTACTTCTAACTTCCGGAGTTATGGCGAGGCATTGGCGTCGGATGTTGTCTTTCAGCATCTCTAGAGATGTAGGTCGATCACGATACAGTTGCGACTTCAGGTAACCCCAAAGTCAATAATCGCATGGACTGAGTTCTGGGGATCTGGGAGGCCAAGCACGACGGAAGTGGCGGCAAGGCGATCACCAAACGACGCGCGCAAATCTGTCACGCGTTTAGCAATTTTTTTCCCTAATAAAACCCTATGTCGCTCCAAGCACGTGTGTAAATTTTTACCTCTCTACGTACATTATTACGTGATTTATTAATTTTTCAAATTTATACTGACTTTATATTATCCGGTATATCTACAACATTTGGCTTGACGTTAAAAGTTATTACTTCCACACTGTAAATTGTATTTGCGAGACAATTCATACACAATACGTAGACATACCGCTGAATTTTCCGTCGATAGTATATCACAGTTCGACATATAGTTCATGGGATATAAAGTCATAAACAATTTGATTCATGGTTGGTTGGTTGGTTGGGATAGGGGGGGCCAAACTGCTAAGGTTATCGGTCCCTCGGTGGGAGAATAACGAGTCATGATAGAAAAGGAGGGAAGGGAAAGGAAATGCAGTCCAAAGAGAAAAGAAGGAGGAAAGACTGCATTAGCCAAGGGCCCCGTGCTCGCCACACCCTTATGTCACGAAAGAACCGTGAGCCCCGTGGGGGGATCGGTTCATGAAAAACCACATAATCACGGATGATTTTTCGGTTTATTACGTATTTTTACTGATAACACCATTCACGACATATTTTGCAGACAATAGGCACATATACCACTGACTGTACCTTCGAATTTACTTCACAGTACTACATATTTCAGGAGATATGACGCCATAAACAATGAAATTTCTTTTTAATGAAAGTTTAGCTCCAGTTGAATTTATTGGTGCTTTATTTAAGCCCACACTACCGGTTTCGACCTCTATGTTAGGCCATTTTCAAGTGTGACAAACCTGCATATAATGTGTAGCAAAAGTTTACAAAAATTACATGGTACAAGATGTGTAACATTCTATCTTGTACCATGTAATTTTTGTAAACTTATTGCTACACATTATATGCGGGTTTGTCACACTTGAAAATGGCCTAACATAGAGGCCGAAACCGGTAATGTGGGCTAAAATAAAGCACCAATAAATGCAACTGGAGCTGGACTTTCATTAAATTGAACCACAGTTGCGGCAACAGCAAACCTCCAGTCATGGAGAAACTAATAATGAAATTTCTGAATATCTTCTGCGTCATGCGCTATTTTTCCACATCTCATAAATATTGCTTACTATCAGACAACAATCTTTGTGCGGTTGAAAACTATGTACGACAAATAGTTCATGAGATATGACGTCGTGAACAATAAGTCACAAAAAATTTCCGATCACGCAACGCGTCATTTAGAAGACTTCATTCATCCACTATTTATTCATCGCAGACTGAAATGAAAAAAACATGTAAACCAACGTATAAGACATAAAATAGGTGTATTTTCTCTCTCGCTAATGTAACTTACGTTGTGTGATCTGAAATAATAATTCGTAAGGAAATCAGTCCAACTTCAGTCACAGTTTTTAAACAACCACTATAATTTGCATTATTTATTTTCCGAGAGACCACACAAAAGTAACGTTACATGCTTGAAGGCAATTTCACGCGAAATATTAATATCAAAATTTTTGTTGCATCTACAAGTCTGCAACTAGAATGGGTAACGGCTTGCACGAACCGGTAGTAGCCATAGTCATTTAGTAACATAGATCAGTAGACATGTCACAATAACATTTTGAAACGAAACCTGAAAATCCTGGTTGCATGATAGCAACAGGAAAATTTACTTTTTAAGTGCTGTTGTTCTGGGAGAATGAACATTTTTTTTACAAAGATTTTTCATTGATTTACTGCAAATATTATTTATAACGATTTATCAGAATAGTCAGGAAACAAAATAATTATATTACGATGATTATAAATTTAAAAATGTTTTGCAGCAATCGATAAAAATAACAACTGAAATTATCCAGAAAATCTAGTTTGTCTCTGAGATCATTTGGCGCCCCTCTTTTAGTTGCGCCCGGAGCATCAAAGACCCCTTGCCCCCCCCCCCCCTCCCACCTTCCTTGCTACGTGTCAGTTTCGGCGAACAGCTTAATTTGCATTCTCTAAATCTCATACCATTAATGGCAGTTGTTAACTGCTAAAATGGAACTTTTAGACACTAGATTATAATTGATCGTATTAAGAACGACGTGTTTAGTTAATTCTTCAGTGCGCAATTGTTTTGAAATGACAACGTGTGAGTTATAATAAGTGAGGGATTAAATGGCTCTTTTCCAGTTTCTTCTTTAGCTCATTAAAAGTTGCCGAATTCGAGTCTGCCCTTGTTCCTCTTGCTCGCAGCCTATATTGGTTTCCTGCAAGGGACTGAGCGTATTAATGTGCCCGTATTGAAATTGTCATTGCCTGTTGTGGGCATATTGATAACGGTGTCTGGCGACCGCTAGCCCGAAGCGGAAAATCCGGGTTCGAATCCTGGCCCAGCACAAATTTACAACTTCTCCATTGAGTTTATTTCAACGTCCCGAAACGGTTGAAATGTTTCAGTATTTCTAATTCGTAAAATTATGGTCGTTACTGTCACCCAATGATGTCCGAAAAGAAGGGACTCCATATATATAATACTGGATTGTAAACACTCTTTAAAATGGCGCGTGAGATAGACAGGAAGCGGCGTTACGAAAGGAAAACTCTGCACTCCTCTTCTTCTTGTCGTGCTAAAGAGATACAATGGGGAACATTAGCAAGAACTGTTTAAGACCGTTTGATCTTTGAGTTTACGGAGAGTATTCCCTGTTATTTACTCCTTACAGCGCGCCGCATCTTCAATTACCGTTAATCAGCCCAGCAAGACCGAGTACAAACGCGTCCCGTTTACTGCTTGTTATGCTCACTGAAGAACAATCGCTGATTCTGTTTGAAGCATCTATGTCGACGGCAAAGGACCGTTAGGCAATACTGGAACGTCGAAGAGCTGATTTCCTTTGAAGGTTGCCGTCCGAACCCTTCTAAGCTGTTGATCAATTATTCTTAAACACTGCGATCTTCTAGTTTAATCGTTCCCTTCATCAGAACTGATTTTCTTTGGAAGTTGCGTCCGAGCCCTTCTCCTAAGCTGTTGATCAATTATTCTTAAACACTGCGTTCTTCTGGTTTAATTGTTGCTTTCATCAGAACTGATACCCAGTGCTTCCGCCCCGTATTGAAACAGATTCTGAGTTCCGGAATGTATGTTGGAAGATGATTGGTGTTCAATATTTCCCTGTTGCTTAGCTATAAAAGTCATGACTAACGGTCTTAGGGAGTTAGTCGCTACGAAGGTGGCAGCGTCTGAAGGATAACCTCTCCAGCGAGTTGGCAGTTTGCAGGTGAAGAGGTGTGTTAACAAATTACACTACCCGATATATCCAAATTTGGCGAAGTATTAACATTTTGAACGCTATAAAAATATTATGGGAATGCTAGTAACGATTTCAAATGTATGGAAACTACAGTCAGTCGGCCAGAACAAACTACCCGCCCGATCTCCTTCATTTTTGTTTTAAACGAAAGGAATTCATTCACAGATTCGTCATCAAGTATCAGAATTATCTCAAGTCTCTCCATTCTTTATTTTTATTCAAACGCAGTAGCCTTCTGTCCTTGAATTGAATATTTTAATCGGTTTGTTTTACGATATCTTCGGTTCTAATTGAGGTACGCAGTTCTTCTTGACCTAACAACACTCAGCGGATCAAGCTCCTTCATTTGCGCTTTTAAACACTTGCATTGATTGATTCTGAAGAAAACTATCCGTGAGCATTCAACTTTACTTCCATTTTTCCCAACCTTTTTGTCATTCCATTAACGGTGCGAAGTATTCGTACGGGTCCTCCAGTTTATTTATTAATATTATTTTTAAGTTCTGGTACTTTGATAACCTGCCGTTTAGGGTGATCCCGAGGCATAAAGAAAATGTCTTCACTCAGTTTGCTCGTTGGTTACTAGTGAAAACTTTTCTGCTATTAAAACAATGTTTTGAGAGGAAAGAGTCATCACAACCACACCCGCAAAAAAGATGAAGTTTCCTATTCTAATCAGAGATGTTTGTCAATCACACTCTAAGTAACCGCCGTTACCCGGACATGTATTTATTCCATTCTTATGTTCAATCTTTACTTTCGTTTTAACGCAGGTCAATCTTTACAATTTCGTAACTCCTAAACAATATGTCTTGCCTGAAGAGCGATAAAGTAATATGCGAGAAACATATTCCGGTGGCAGTTTTTGTGCTTCTAACTGTTATGACGTCATATCTCCTGAACTATGTGTTATTTGTTTTTCGTGCGTTTATGACGTCGTATATCCTGAAATATGTGTCATAGGTGGTTCTTACCCCCATATCAACCTCCTCCATAGTTTGATGGTCAAGTGTGCAAAATGTATTCAACATCGGAAACTGTAGAACTATATGAATTGCAAACTAACGGACACTCTTCTTTATAGATACAGATGATACCACAAGCCAACAGTCCCAAACCAACTGAAGGGACGAACGTTGTTTTATTACTAGCTACTCTGTTTACAAGAGTCTGGTTCATCACTGTCCTTTACGAAGGATACGAGAGAGTAGAATCTAGTGTAATCTGTTGCTATGTATTTTACCTATCTCTTATTACAGAGAGCTCCTCAAACTAGAGCTAGAAAATAACAACTAAACTTTGATCCGTATGTAATCGGCTCTACAGTGCCATTTTCATAATGAAAATATTATGTAAAGCTCTCTTATCTAAGACGTGTATTGTTATCTAGGTATAGCTCTATTATCAGACAACTGCGCAACAAACTAACAGTCTTTTAAGACTATTGCATTAATATTGTCGGGTTTTACTATTTATAAATTACAAGTGATGTATAAGCTTTTAACAGTCCTTTATATTAAGACACGAGAACATTGACGTATATCACCTTCGTAATATTAAATACTTAAGATATTTGCAGCAGTTTACACGAAATTAACTGGTCATTTATGCACTCACTCACTGTTACACAAACCTTAATAAAATTTCTATATTTACAGTTGATACTTTACTTTCAAGTCATAGTTTTACAACGTAAAACTAGCTTGTTCTGATAGTATTGAGGTACAGATCGCCATGACAGAGAAATACATTTTTAATAAATTGGCAAGTTGTTCATTGATGTGATGCTTTCGATCAGTTTTATTTCATGGCAGTTTTATTTTCATATTCACTGACAGGCAGTAATGATGGCTGTGGACCTGATGGCGCTTGTAGAGACAAACTTGTTTGGTTAAACCCGTCGTCATATAAAATCTCTCCAAACCGTATAATTATGAATTATTGTTACACTTTGCTCTTCAGTGGTGAGTACAGATGCGCAAGTATACCTAGTACCGAATTCGGAGGCAAATTTATCGAGCAGTTTTCCATGAAACAGTGCTTCCTTTTAGTGTATGTAGGGACGTCCATAAATTTTTACAGAACAATGTTTATTCGGATCAAAATTTACTTTTATCTGGTTTCTTCATACCTGAACAAAATTCGTCTCTCTCTTTCTTAGTAAATTAAAAGATTTTGTAATTTCTGGTACTGTGAGAGACTCTGCTTACCTTTTCCAGACTGCTGATAAATTTGGCACAAAATTGTGCAGCAAAAGAAATGCATTGTCTATGGATCGCTGTAACATTTTTAGTAATACTCCATTGTTCGTTCGATCTATTGGTCCAAAAAATTAGTTTCGAAAAAATGCTGCACGTAAAGTTTCTTGATGTACCAGGTTATTTATTTCTTCTAACCTTCAGATTGTCAGCAAAAAAGGAAAAAAATAGATACAGAATTAATGATTCTATGTAATTTGCCAAGTAACTATCTGCGAAATTATAAAATTATACGTTATCATTCCATTGACAATTTTTTGACATTGGAAGTGTACTTAACATTAAATAAGAGTGTGGTTAATTAAAAGTACGATTATTTTAGTTAATTCCAGCTGTGAAACAGAGCATTGCCTGGCTGTATATTTTCCCTCCTGCACGCGTCTCCTTTTCCCATCTCTCTTTCTGTCCATTATCTGCGCCTCTCTTTTCTATCTCCTTCCCCACCTCTTTTCCATCTTTATTTCCTTCTCCCACTTTCTCTATGTGTTCTACAATAATATAATTTTCCAGATATGTAGAGTGTAATAGTAGGAAACTGTATCGATGAATAAATAGTGGGTGAATGAAATCTCGTTAATCACGCATCGCGGAATGGGAAAGAATTTGTGTCTCATTGTTTACGACGTCGTACCTCCTGAACTATGTGTCGTAAGTAGTTTTAACCCCACAGCGTTTGTTGTCTGATAGTAAGCAATACGTGTACCACGTTTAGTAGAAATTGGTGCATTATTTTGGGAGGAGATGTGAAAAAATGTAATTGAAGCACAGTTTTCTCTGTTTTAAAGAAAGAAACGGCGGAAAAAAAGAAAAAAAAAATTAAAGAAATTTAAGTTTTGCTTTTCAGCATATAAAGAAGTTGGAGGTGTGAATAAGTTTTGATTATTAATACGGTTTCAGTAAGAGTGATACCATGACAAAGACAAAGGCTATAGTGATGAGTCTTACTAACGAATATATACAATTCTTGTTTTCACTACTAGCTGAAAATTTTACTTGTTATCAGTTTGTGGGACTACCGCTTTAATAAGAAAAATATTTGATGCGTGAAACATAGAATGTGAGGCGATGCATGGGGACTGAAAGCCGGAAACGGCCGGTAAGAAATGAACATTTCGCCAAATTGTTTCTCAAGTAACCTATGTGGATTACTTGCGAAACTCCAATCGCCAACATTCTCCTCCGAATGCGAAAATATATTGTTGACTCCCACTTACATAGGTAGAAATGATCATCAGAATAAAATAAGAGAAATCAGAGCTCGAACAGAGAGATTCAGGTGTTCTTTCTTCCCGCGCGCTATTCGAGAATGGAATGGGAGATAAATAGTATAATTGTGGTTCGATGAACCCTCTGCCAGGCACTTAAATGTGATTTGCAGGGTATCCCATGTAGATGTAGAACGTTACGAACAAAAAAGTGTATTCTGATGGAAAAGGTTTTTAAACAGTTTTATGTTACTTTAAACGTTTTATGGGGGAAGGCATTTTAAATGAAACACTGATAATGTAGTGCAAGAATGATATATATATATATATATGCCATTCGGAGCTTCCTGAGGTGTTCAAAAGGGTGTTGGCGATGTATTACTGGGTGTGAACAATTTTAATTTAATAATACAGAATATCGAAGTCAGCCATGAATGTAGAGTAATGTATATTGTGCCCAGTAAAGGGCAGAGTTAAACTACAGAGACTGCCTACACTTCACGTGTCCGTCCTCTATTGTTCTGCATTGTGAGATCACCATCAGGTGGGACTCACGGAGGACGTAGAAAAAGTTCAGAGAAGGGCAACTAGTTTTGTATTATTGCGATACAGGGCAGAGAGTGTCACGGAAATGAGGCACGAATTGTGGTGGAAATCATTAAAAGAAAGAAAGTTGCAGCGAGATATATTTACGAAATTTCTTTCACTATACATCTCCTCCGATTGTGAACGTATTTTGTTGACACCCACCTACATAGCAATGCGAGGATTGGTGTAGAAGTAGAGATACATGGGAGCACGATAAATGAGGGCGAAAGGCAAGAGAAAGACCGCACCAACAGCGATATTTAGGGTTGTGAATCTGGATGGTAACGGATAAAATAAAATAAAAAATAAAAAAATAAAATAAAAAAAAAATAAAAAGAAGAAGAAGAAGTTCCAGGAGAATAACAGCACGGAGCAGATTGATGGGCATCTGACATCCTTATCGCCCCATTCGCAGGGAATCATAATGTTTCTACGTGAACTCGAAAACTAAATTACCCATTTTAATATTAATTACACAAGGAGGCCACTGAAACACACATAATTGAAAAGATGCTTTGCCATAGATGTGCATAAAGCAGAAGTCATGAATGTTAACATGTCAACTATACGTAGTTGCTTTTACCTAACTGGAAATTGCAAATTGAAAAGCGGTAGATGTAACTGTAAATTCTGGTTGCAGGAGGATAATTTGAGTCATGTTTAATGTTTTTGCTTCGTTGAGTCAAATTTTACTACTTACTGATTAAACGCTAGTGAACCGAACTGGGACCAGGTAGTTTCATCATTAAACTATTTAGAGATACTGAGGCATGATACACTACTTTTATTTATACAACTAATAAAGGTCGCATCGTTAGGTGGTCCTCACAGATGTTCAGATACGTTCATTACTTCTCCGTTTTTGGAAAGCAGCTTTCCGTTGCAATGATCCTATTTTTGGAGTAAGCACATCCACGTAACGACACCTTCCTTACATTCTCTTAGTTTATTACACGTGTAACCAATGTAATGGGTAACGTCCTGCCCTTGGTTGTTGTAATAACTTCCCTACTGATGGTCACATTGCAAACTTCAGTAGCCACCAGTGTGCAAATATCTGGACACCGTCCACAGGACTCTGGGGCCGGGTGCTAGCGGGGAGGGGGGGGCGGGAGGGGGGGGGCAGGAGACAGGGACACCTGACCCTTCTGAGAAGGTAAAAGCGTGGCAAATGTCCGACGTGGCAAGTGTCCAGGCGGAGGGGGCGGACCGCCCCGGGCGTCTCGTCTTGGGGCGGGGGGGGGGGGGGGGGGACGCTTCCAAATGTCTCAAAAGCACATTTCTATCTTTTGAGCGCCCTATTCGTTCTGGGGCCTACTTACTTTTTTATGTTTTGCCTCCGACAGCCTTAGTCCGCTATTGGTCCGGACACCGTCATAACAAGGAGAACATCAAAATTAAAGTAATACCAACCTCTTCACTGAGGACTGATCAGGTGCTATGTTCAAATGCCAGGCGAAAGTAACGACAACTATTTATATGGTGTCTGTTCTTCAGACACCTGCTAAAGAACACACACAATTTGTTGACATTAACGGCCGTAAGTTTAAGAATTCGAAATATTGTATTAGCTACATATCTACATACGTACTCCGAAATCTGCCGTAAGGTGCGTGGCGGAGGGTACACTGTACCACTACAAGGTATTTCCTTTCCTATTCGACTCACAAATAGAAGGAGGAAAAAAAAAGAATGCCTATATGCCTCTGTACGAGCTCTTATCTTGTCGTTTTGATGACTACGCGAAATGTAAGTAGGTAGCAGCAAGATCGTACTACACTCCGCTTCAAATTCCACCCCTCTAAATTTACTCAACAGAAATTCACGAAAAGATCGTCGTCTTTCCTCCAGCGATCCCCAATTGAGTTGCCGGAGCATTTCCGTGACACTCGCGCATTGGTCGAACCTACGAGTAACAAAACTAGCTGCTCGCCTCTGAACTGCTTCTGTCTTCCTTCAAACTGAGCTGCTTCGGGTCCCAAACAGTTGAACAATACTCACGACGTGGTCGTACAAGCGTTTTATACGCGGTCTCCTTTACAGTGTACTTCATCTTCCCAAAATTCTCCCAATAAATCGAAGTCGGCTGTCCGCCTTACTCACAACTGTCGTTACATGTTTGTTCCATTTCTTATCGCTCTGCAACGTTACGCCTAGATATTTGAACGACACGGCAGCATCAAAAAGCTCACTACTAATGCTGTAATCGAACATTATGGGATTGTTTTTCCTACTTTTGCGCATCACCTTTCGTTTTTCTACATTGAGAGCTAGCTGCCATTCTTCCCACCAACTAGAAATTTTCTCTAAGTCATGCTGTATGCTATTACAGTCAAAGACGACACACTCCCATACACCACAGCATCATCAGCAAACAGCCGCAATTTACAAGTTACTCTGTCCATCAGATCATTTATATAGATAGAAAATAATAGCGGTCCTATCACACTCCCCTGGGGCACGCCTAATGATACACTCGTCTCTGATGAACACTCACCGTCGAGAGCAACGTACTGTGTTCTATACTCAGGAAGTCTTCCAGTCAGTCACAAATCTGTGAACCTATTCCATAAGCTCTTATCTTCTTTAGCAATTTGCAGTGTAGCACCGCGACAAACGCCTTTTCGAAGTCGAGAAAAACACAATCCGCCTGTTTCCCTTCATGCATGGTTTGCGAGATGTCATGTGAGAAAAGGGCACATGAATGATGTTTCCTAAACCCGTGCTGACTCATAGAAAGGAGCTTTTCCGTCTCAAGGAAATTTACTATATTCGAACAGAGAATATGCTCCAAAACTCTACAGGAAACTGATGTCAACGATATTGGCCTATAATTATGTGGGTCAGTTCTCTCTCCTTTCTTATAAACGGGAGTCACCTGCGCTTTTTTCCAACGGCTAAGTTGAAAATTTGTGCTGGACCGGAAATCAGAACATATAACAGCAGCAGCTACAATGTCACAATTATGTTACTAGTGGAAATCAAAACACTGTGTAAAGAAGTACGCAATGGCCGCTGTTTATGTGTATCGTTATTTCTCTTAGTTTTCTGGAAGAGTAACTGTATGGTCTGCTGCTGCACAAAATTTGAAGTACGATTCTTATTTTTAATGTATTCATTTTGAATAGCTACGATGAAGGAAAGAGAAAACGCATAATGAAAGTGAGAAGGAGCTGACTAGAGAGAGGAAATGGGAATTAGATGGATAGAATGTGGACAACGTGCGCTTTTCTCAAGGGCAATTATACCTCGCATACTCAGAATTATCGTACATCAGACAAAAATGTTAAAAAAGCAAATAAAATGTTTAATAGGAAAATATAATGGTTATTTGCAAGGAACTGTGTACATCGAAGTAGCGGCATCAGTGCGAGCGATATACCGTACATCGCACGTTTGACTAACGTGTCTTTACTTTTTGCAATAACAACTGATCCATTTACATCGATGTATCCACATACCATCCCGTGATTTTTTTTAAACAAACAGAAGTTAACCATACAACCTAGTGATGGCATCAGCTACAGATTGCCATGTACTTACACTTCAAATGTAATATCTTGTGACATGTTGTTATATATATATATATATATATATATATATATATATATATATATTGTGGACAGACATTTTCTGGACATCAATAAAGGCTCTCATTACATTTAAGCAGTGTTTTCTCACCACTCCAATTCAGACTACTGCTGACGTTCAGAAACGAATGAGTGTGAGCCTAATTATGACATCCAGGCAATTACTGCTGATCAAACAACAACAGCTGTTCAACAGTTGGTATCAGCAGTCTTACGAAATACCCTTCAGTTGTCACTTGGCTTCGGTAATGTTCTGTTACGATAAAATCCACGTGTTAGACCACAAAATTGAGCAGTATTTCATGTACATGTGCCTTGTAGCTTTTAAGTTAAGTCTCTGTTCACTTGAAAATGGCAACAAGCTTTGCTGAAACTAGTTGTGAAATAAAACATCTTGTTTTAACGTGACATAGGCTGATCTTCTTTAAGAAGTATTTCAATTAAAACAATTCTAAGATCACTCTCCTACCGGGAAAATGCCGATTTTATTAGAAAAGGAACAGAAAGTATTACACTACACTGATGCCTCTACTTCGAAGTACACCGTTCCTGATATTATAAAAACTGACAATTTAGGTTATTAAGTAATCGCGTCACAGACATATTTGAATTAGTAGTAGTAATAAGTAGTAGTCATTATTATAGTAACGTAAGTCTGATGATTCTGAAAAGTTCATGTATTCGGTACTTAATGTTGATTACCACAGGCAGGTTTAGCAGACGCATTTCTCGTTGTATTAATCAGAAAGTCCATCACTTTCTTCATCTGCTACAGAAGTACCGTCATTGAGTTCAGCATCTTCTCAGTGATTTGAAAATGTTCAGAGTCACTACATTCTTCCACAAGTTGAGATGACGGAATGAGCCCATTTACAGTTTCTAATGCTAGCCTGTTTTTTCCCTAGGTTATTGTTGTTATTATTATTAAACCCACTTTAGAAAAAAACACTCTCACAAGAAGCGTTGCTGTGAGGCAAAGAAATCACGGACAGAATAAACTGTGCTAGTACTTTAAAATCATTATTTCCGTCAAGATCACACATGTCTTTAACTGCACTCCAGAAGCTATCAGATTCAGGTATATTTTTTTATTTCACTAAGAATGTTACTTACTGAGAATTTTCTCCAGTGATCATCTATTTTCTGTGTTTTCTGGGATAAACAATTCTAGGCACACTGGAAATGAATGGAAAAAGAGAATGAGATTTGTATGAATATGAGGTGGTTGCTTTAGAGGGAGGGAGACAGGCCATAAGAGGAAAAGGGGAGTCGTTACTAGAATCGAACCTTTAACTGGCCACATCAAGTAATGAGAATATCATGACAGCGATTACACACAACTCTTATTCTAAACGTTGTAGTGAAGATCTACGTCTATTACTAAACTTGCTCATTCCTTTTACACCCATTTGTTCTAGTTGTTTGAAGTGACTTTGGTCTGGAGGATTTACATCCTTGGCATTTACATGCTCCACATAGTCTTTATTCATGAAACCATTCAAAATACTTTTGTCGCTGGAGGACATCTTGTTGTGTAGTGTCATGTACTGGTGGTTCGCCTGACGAGCGGACAACCCGCAATGAAGGGTACAAGTGAGGCGTTTCACAGCGCCAGAGATCGCACTAAACCGGAACTATTGCCTCCGCACATTCATGTGAGACTAGCTCGAGACTGCCACGTATCACTGCGCTGCGACTATTTAGGGGGGCGCAATGCAACACGACGGCAGTTCTCCTCCGACCGCTTACGAGAACCATAGCTGAGGGATCGCGACCGACACCTCCGGGGAAGCGTACCTACCAGCGACGCCACACCTCCACGACTACCCGCAACGGAATACGTCATCCGGCTCCATCTTCCTAGCCGTTCTCTCAAGGCTGTCGTTATCTCCCTGACTTGTATCTAATAGGCAAGAAGAAAACTCTTAGTTTGTTGTGCCTTAGTTTCAGAAGTTTGTGTCTGCCGCTGTGGCCGAGGGGACTGAGGCGCTTCAGTCACGGTCTGCACGGCCACTACAGTCGGGGGTTCGAATCCCCCCTCGGGCATGGATATTTGTGCCGTCCTTAGTGTTAGCTAGTTCATAAGTAGTTTGTAAGTTTAGGGACTGATGACCCCGTAGTTAAGTCCCATAAGCTATACAAACATTTGAACATCAGAAGTTTGTTAGTTTACTTTGATTCTAGCAGATGATTAGTTTGTCTTGTCAATAAACCCAATAAACCCAACTTCAGTATCAGACAGTGTCTTTCAGTTATTATCTCCTGAGGCGACATATAGCAGTGGCGAAGAGGATTTTTTTTTTTTTTTTTTTTTTTTTTTTTTTTTTTTTTTTTTTTTTTTTTTTTTTTGCAGGAACTGGTACGGGCAATGGCGGCCGTTAGCGCTTCAGCTACGGACGGAGCCAACCGCACGCCTCATTCTCTTCCTGATAGTAAGGGGATACAGAGAGAAACGGGTGAGGTAGGTAGATGGGAGAATGAGAAGGCATGAGGCGTGGATAGCGGAAATGCAGAAAACTATTGATATTTCTGAGATGACTGATGTAGTAAGGTCGATTTATTGAATTTTGCAGTTTCGTCATTGTTCTTCCGAAACAGCAATATAATTACAGTAGTTATTGCGTAACAAATACTTAAGGATTTACTAAACGAATTATTAACTCGAATCCAAAGCTATTTTTCTAACTAGAATGTTGTCAGGACTTATCACAAACAGCACAAACTTTTCCAGAACAGTGAGTGAACAACTCAAGATGTTTGACCCGGAGTTCCAACAGCTACCGCTATGTGGCACCGGCAGCACTTCATATTATGTTATTTCGTGTGGGAGGATGAGGAGAAGTTCATAATATTGACCCGATTCATCTCCTGACCTTACACTAAGTAACGTGTTGCTCGTGATGCGGAAGGGACACTACGCCCACTGCTTCTTCACAGGCATGTAACCGATTCATTAATTTGGTCAATATTATCCACAGGAGAAACAGCGATCTTCTTTCAAGGTGTTGAATACCCAGTCTTGACCACAAAAGGTTATTTTATTTTACCGGTTTCGACTTTATCTTAGGTCATCTTCAGAATATACGTGGTGTTTCAAAGGAATATACGTATTAAAAAAGGTAAAGCAGTCAACAATCCGAAGATTGGTTTTAACACCACAGTGCTTTACTAGGCACGGTCCTGTTTGGAGGTGGTATGCCGTTGCCTTCCTCCGACCTTCGAACTGACTTACCCAGCCAGTTATAGGGGGACCTACAGTTTAACGTGGGTTCCGAACCACGGTGCTACTCGGTATTTTTCACATGAGCAATACTGCCAGAGGTGAAAGAAGTGGAAAGTGACAGATAAAAATCCTAGGACCTGGCGGGGATCGAACCCGGGACCTTTGGATTTGTAGTCTGGCACTCTACCACTGTGCAACCGAGGCGCCGTATTACAAAGTAATATTTTGTACAAATTATCAATCGCTGCGCCTCGGCTCGGCTATTGGAGAAACGAATGTATATTCCACTTTATATGAATTGCCGCTAGGTGTCAGATGTCTTCTGTTTTGATTGGTAACTGTCATATGTATAAAATGGCTACTCCACAGCAGAAGTCATTTTGTGTTCTCGAGTTTGCCAAGTGCCATTGCATGATTCCAGTTCAAAGACATTTCAGCTTGATCCTCCGAATGGATGGGACATTAGCAGATGGTAGCTACAGTTTGTAGATACAGGATGTATCCTTTACATACGTAAACGAAAGAGTCCTGGCCGCCCTCCTGAAGAAAATGTTGCATGAATTCAAACTGCTTTCCAACGTAGTCCTTCAAATTCAACTCGTCGAGCCAGTCGTGAGTTACAACTGCCTACAACAACAATTTTGCATGTTTTGAGACGTCGGTTGGTTATGAAGCCGTACAAGTTACAGCTAATACAAGCTCTGAGTCCTGGTAACAAACGAAAACGTGTGCCATTTTGTAACGAGATTCTCGATGCTATTGATGATGATGATAACACTTTCGCACGACACATAGTGTTTATTGATGAAGCGACTTACCAAGTTATTGGTCAGGTAAACAAACACAATGTTCGAATTTGGGGTCTACATAACTCACATGCAGCCATTGAAGATGTACGAGATTTGCCCAAAGTCATTGTGTTTTGTTTGATACCCCGATCATTACGGCCGTTTCTTCTTTGATGGACATACTGAACATCTTTAATCTGAACTTGAGAGGTTCGTAAATGTTTATGTAACGTTTCATATTCGTATATCTTAAATTTTAATAAATACATGCATTCGAAATACGTATATCTTTTTGAAATACCCTGTATTTGCAGCCCATATAGCTGGTGCTGATACCTTAAGGGCGGTCGACATCGCTAAAATAAAATAACCTTTTGCGATCAAGACTGTTTTTTCAACATAAGGTAACCGATTCGATCCCATCACAATGGTCGGTTTTGAGGATAATAATAGGGAAAGAACCTGCCGTATCATCGGTTTTAAAGCCTTAAAGGGGAGTACAATCAGTCATACCACATTGTGGCCGCAATTTTCACTGTGTATTTGAAGCCTAAAGCTATCGCTAGAGTCAGCGTTTTCGTGCAATACTGTGTTGAAGTTTTTAATTGGGTAGTAATTAGGTGAAAGACATAGAGAAAAGCAACATGGAATATCGCTTCCTTTTGTACATTTAGTCGGTCAGATTAGCTACGTTTAGTAAGAATGTTTTGAGTTGTAGTAGTAAGCAGCTATTGTTTGGGCGTTTGCTCTGTTTCAATATGGCGTCAAGCAAAACATTTGGTTGCCTACAGATGAAAGGAGCTGCTCTATGCTTTCCCTCTCGTATCCCCTCTGTTCTGTACCAATGGCATGAAAGCATGCTGCTTGAACTATCGTAGTGTTAGAGAAGCTATGTGACAGCCACCTCCTTTTTTATGTGGAAGCCAAGCACTAGCTCCAGTGGTATATAATTTCGCTTCAGAGAAGAACATGCCATTACTTACCTATTTCTGAAACTCTTTATAAGGAGCTACCACACCCAGTCTCGGAGTATGCATGTATCGTCTGCAGAAAATGACAGATTCATATATTGATCTACATATGGAAGGAGCAAAATCGAGCTTTCAAGCTATGTTTCCACGTAGAGCTGAATTTCTCGCTGGAAGATCTCCATGAGGTAGCAGGGAAACATTGAGACAACTTCATGTGACTGCTCAACGAATTTTCCGAGAAATATTGAAATCATACATGCGGTACACAAAGTAATACGAACACCTAACATAGCAACAATATTTCTTTATTAGCAAGGAATTGGCAGTCCGTTGGCTCCGAGAACAGCTGTTACTCATTGAGGAACACATTCATAAACTATATTCATAGTTTGCAACAGAGCATTATCCATTCTTCAACCAAAACTTCCGCCAATTACTTCAACTATGGTCATCTATTTCTGATATAAAACTCCCCATAAGTTTCTGTTATGTTGAGAAATGGCGATTATGCTGTTGAGGGAAGCTGTCTAGTTTTCTGATGTTGTTCAAAACATGTCTGAACCTTCCTGGCTGTATTTGTGGAGGGGGAAAGGAAGGGGAGCACATTATCTCTTGTGAATAAGGCAGCGACTGTTTGCAATATGTTTGTTGTAGTAAGTAGTGTGTTGTCGAGAATGGTGAGATATTCATTCGGTTATTTGAACAATGAGTCGTAATGGTAGAAACAGTTTAATATTGATGCCCAAATCATGATGGAACTTTTCTCATGCGACATTGTAAAAAGCAGGCATGCTGTTTCGTGAGATTCTTTTGGGATTTTCGATATACGAGGGGCGTTTGAGAAGTCCATGCAATAATAAAAACTACTAATGTGTATAGGGAAAACAATTTTTATTTTTTGACTTTTCGACTAATGTACTTCGTCCGACGCTTTCCTAATTTATTGATCCCTTCCGAATAGTAGGAATTGTCCAAGCCTGCAAAATAGCTATTAGTTTCTGTAATCACCTCCTTGTTTGAATGAAATCTTCGTCCCGCCAGACATTTCTTCAAATTGAGGAACAAATAGTAGTCCGAGGGAGCCAAGTCTGGAGAATAGGGGGGATGTGTCAAGAGCTGAAATCCTACTTCCAATAATTTTGCGACCACAACTGCTGAGGCGTGTGCTGGTGCATTGGCGTAATGGAAAACGCCTTTTTTGTGGCCAATCGCCGGCGATTTTCTAGCAGCTCGGATTTCAGACGGTCCAATAACGATGAATAATATGCACCTGTAATAGTTTTACCCTATTCCAGATAGTCGATGAAGATTATCCCTTGCTAATCCCAAAAGACCGTCTCCATAAATTCTCCAGCCGAAGGACCGGTCTTTGCCAGTTTTGGTAACTCATTGTTTAGATTGTTCTTTGGTCTCAGGAGTATAGTAATGTATCCTTGTTTCATCCACAGTGACGAAACGACGCTTGAAATCCTGCGTATTCTTCCTAAACAGCTGCAAACTTTCCTTGCAACACTTTACACATAATTCCATTTTTGGTCAAGAGTGAGCAATTGCGGCACCCATTTTGCAAATAGCTTTCTCATGTCCAAATGTTTACGCAAAATATTATATACCTGTTCATTCGAGATGTCCACAGCACTAGCAATCTTACGCACCGTAACTCTTCTGTCATCCATCACCATGTCATGGATTTTATCAATGATTTCTGGAGTCGTAACCTCCACAGGGCGTCCAGAACGTCCAGCGTCACTTGTGCCCATATGACCATTCCGAAAATTTTGAAACCACTTATAAACTGTTCTAATCGAAGGCGCAAAGATACGATGATGTGTATCAAGCTTGTATTTATTGTCTGAGGCGTTTTGCCATTCATAAAGTAATGTTTAATCACCACACGAAATACTTTTTCGCCCATTCTTTGACAATCACTCGACCTCCTTGATTCACACGAATGCCGAACACAAAGAAATAGACCAATATGGCCGAAAGTTGATGTGCGTTTTACCAAAGATGCTATTACCTAAACATGTCCTTGATCTCTTGGACTTTGCACGAACTTTTCAAACGCCCCTCTTCTAAACCTGGTTGTTCGTTGGAAGCGATGTAAACAATGATTCATCAGACCATACCACATATATCCACTCCAGGTTTTATGATCGTGCCTCTACAGCTTTGCATTGTCTTCCGTTATTAAGGGTTTAGTAAGTGCAGCCCTTCCATTAATGTTAATCTACAGCTCTACTACTTCTGTTGAAACAATATTACCCAAGTTAATATTTTGTAGTCGATTTTGCCGTAGTAGTATTATATTGTCTGGCCACAATTGGTCTTAATACTTTTCGATCAAAGTCAGGTAACTTTGGGTTTCGTCGACTATTTCTCTTCGACATTGATGGTTTACCTTGCTTTGTGTACGCTGTCATTGAGTATATTGTAACTAGTGGAAAGTGAAACAATGCAGCCGTTATCGTCACAGATGCTGCCACTAACTGAGCAACATAGAATTGAAGTTTGAGAGATGATGCATTTCACCAATCATTTGTGTAGATCGTCGCAGAACAAAGCGTTGAATATACTGCGAGGTAACGCCCAAGACATCGTACATCAGTTGTACTCTGTGATTGCAAGTTCAAATCTTTGTAAATATATGGGACTTAACTACTCTGGTAATCAATCCCTAGACTTACAAACTACTTAAACTAATTTATGTTAAGCAAAACATATACAACCATGCCCGAGGGAGGACTCGAACCTCCGACGGCGAACAGCGGCGCGCTCCTCAGCTAGGTGTCTTGGAACGCTCGGCTACTACACCGCGGCTCTGTGGTTGCATCTCAATATTAATACATACGCAGTGGTGCCAACTTTCATCAAATATAGTATAGTGTTATTATTTTGTCCACCTCCTGTAGTACTGACATATGTGTCACCAGGGTAAGTGAGCAACGTTAGAAGGCCACCAAGTATTTACACTCGCAGGTGGAATACTATGTTATATAATAACTTATAGTATATTACAAAATATAATAAGTTATAAAACTACAAAGTAACTTTTTTGTGTTTCAGATCATTACTAGTAAGGACAGCCAAGAATAAAACATACTGAGGAAGAATCGGCGAAAGAAGATACCTTACAGATGTATTGTGCTTGATACAGATGCGTCATGCACGTACCTTAACCAATGACTCAACATGTTGTCTTATATTTCTCTATATGGCAGCGACTCAGGTTTGTTGCAGCCGTTTATGCTTCACGGTTGTCAGCTAGCAACAACCCATCGGCGGTCTTATTTCAAGCAGCGAAAAAGTAACAATGGATACTAAAATGACAAGGAAATATCCAAAGGACTAATCCATCGTCGTAGACCAAATGTTCAAATGTTTGTTAGGCTTATGGGACTCAATTGCAGGGTCATCAGTCCCTAAACTTACGAACTACTTATAAACTACCTCGTACTAAAGACAACATAAACATCTATGCCCGAGGGAGGATTCGAACCCCAGACGGGGAACGGTCACGCGCATCGGAGCACAGCGTATTAATGCGCACGGGCACTACGCCGCGCCGCCGTAGATAGAGAGGAAAGTATTTTTAATTAATCAATAAGCAAGGGAAGACGTCGGGGACAAGCGTGGATGCTTAAACAAAAGAATACTAGTCGGGTCACACACCAAGTGAACTAGTCGACACCGAGCGAGGTGGCGCAGTGGTAACGCACTGGATTCGTATTCGGGAGGGCGGTGGTTCAAATCCACCCCCTGCCATCCAGATTTAGGTTTTCCGTGATTTCCCTAAATCACTCCAGGCAACTGCCGGGATGGTTCCTTTCAAAGGGCACGGCCGATTTCCTTCCCCATCCTCCGTCTCTAATGACCAAGCTGTCGACGGGACGTTAAACCCCTTTCCTTCCTTTTTTTATTATTTTTTATTTTTATTTTTTAACTAGTCGACTTACTGACACTACAAATGGTGTACAATCGGCGAAACCTGGGAGAGGCCGGCCGCGGTGGCCGAGGAGGCTGAGGCGCTTCAGTCACGGTCTGCACGGCCACTACGGTCGGGGGTTCGAATCCCCCCTCGGGCATGGATATTTGTGCCGTCTTTAGTATAAGGTAGTTCATAAGTAGTTTTTAAGTTTAGGGACTGATGACCCCGTAGTTAAGGCACATTAAAAAAAAAAATAAAAAAATAAAAAAAATAAAAAAATAAAAAAACTGGGAGACAAGTTGGGCAGTTCTGGTGACCAGACATCTACGCGGAATATGGAACGAGGGTGGATACTAGTTGGAGCTTCACAGTGAGTAGTAGAGCATCACATCCTTACAAATCAAACCCTTATGAACTGACAATAACACACTGCTAGAGATAAAGGCAGAACGCTTGTACGTCAGTTAAGTTACGTTACCATCGGAGACAGGGCACTGGTTCTGGGGCTGATGTGGCTGTGTGTTGAGAGCTCTCGTAGAAGATGGTGTGATGTTGCTGCCTTAACTCTGGTTTTTGGGATGTAGTACCGAAAATGCCTAGTTGAACCATTATGAAGAGACCGCTGCTATTCATTTTGGCTGTCGACACAGCTGAGAAAAAGTGATAAGAAAAGCGACAATGCCAAAAACTTCGAATGATGTAACCTCACCAGGTTACGTCCTAGATACCGTAACAGAAGAAACATTATGACAAACGCAAATCATACCAACCCAATATAAACTGTTGATATTAAGTGACAGTGTAATATACACAGTCCCGACCTCACTGCTGTGAAAGTTGTTACCAACTGATAGTTGCAACGACACTAGCGATCCTATAGGTGGGCAAGGCGCCGTAAGATGTTTGTTTATAATCATTTTCCAACGTAATTAACCAAATAATTTCTGTAATTTTTTGCGTTCTAGCCATTAGTAAAATATCGAGAGAAACAATCTTCCAGCAGATGTAAAAAACAGCCGAATTCCACTGATTCATGATATAAACATAGGCTTAACTTATGAGGCAATATTTACGAATATGTGAATATTTTCACGTTATTCCACTGGAAGTATTAGATTGCGAACATAGAAGAAACAAATTACTGTTACGGCCTGTTCTTAAATGACAGGAACTTTCTTGCCTGATCTTAAATGACAGAAACTTTCTTTGAGGAGTAACAATTTGGTATGGATTTTAAACTTCACTCGTCTTTCATTAAAACGAATATCTTGAAGATTCTTGCCGTCTGTGGTCCAAATGTAACAAAAATTGGTGTCTGTTTTTTGTTGTCTTTTAATTTTTTTGAGAAACTTGCATTTTTGATTTCGACGTTTTATGTCACATATTCGAGGTCTTTCCTTCAGCTACAGCTGTGAAGGCTGATAATGTACGTATTGCGTTCCATATATACTGATTACGTTCAATTGGCACTGATTTTACTGGGATTGTAGTGAAGTAATATTGATGTTTCTGAGTAGAAAACTGACCTCTTTCCGCAAAAGGCCGTGTCTTCTGCTCTTTATTAGCCTTTTTTTGTTCTCAATGGAAAATGAAATTCTTCATTAAAGAATTCATTATCAAGATAATCTTAAACTGTCGCGTAATGTACCGTTTCTACCTTTCAATGGTTCTTAGGAAGCCTAATAAAAGACAAATGTGAATTCTTTTGTAGTTATTATCATTTTTATGGCACTACATACCTTCCCTATTATAAGAAGTAAGTTAAATCAATTTAAACGAAACTAATCACACTCATCAGATATCGTATTCAGAAATGTACCTTGCCGGCCGCTTGGGGCGCTGCTGTCGTCTTGTATAACAAAAATCTGTGGGAGTGTCGTGACTGTGTATGTTAGACTGTGATTAAATATATCAAACAATATAGAAACGATGATAAAATAACAAGAACTGCTCAAATAAACGCAACACACTTTACGGGTGCATTTAGGTCTGTATATGTGATTCATGTTATTTTAGACACGTCTGTCTGAACAGACACCATACATATAACTAACTGTATATATGCCTCGACAGTCTACATACATATACATGGGATACTCTGCAAATCACATATAAGTGCCTGACAGAGGCTTCATCGAACCACCTTTATACTATTTATCTACCATTCCATTCTCGAATAGCGTGCGGGAAGAAAGAACACCTGAATCTCTCCGTTCGAGCTCGTTATTTCTCGTATTTTATTCTGATTATCTTTTCTACCTATGTAATTGGTAGTCAACAATACATTTTAGCATTCGGAGGAGAATGTTGACGATTGATGTTTCGTAAGTAGCCCACGCCGCAGCGATAAGCGCCGTTGTCGTAATGATTACCGTCCCAGATACTGTATCATTTCCGTGATGCTGTCTGTCTTGCATCGCGAGAATACAAAACGAGCTGCCCTTCTTTGGACTCTTTCGATGTCCTCCGTCAAACCCACCTGAGAAGGATCCCACATTGGGTAGCAATACTCGGACAAGCGTAGTGTATGCAGTTTCTTTAGTAGTTCTGTTGCATCTTTAAAGGGTTCTACCAATGAAATGCAGTCTCTGGTTCGCCTTTCCCATGACATTATCTACATGTTCTTCCCAGTTTAAATCTGAAGTAATAGTAATTTCAAGGAATTTTCTGGAGTTTACGTCCTTCACTTTTCATTGATTTCTCTTGTAAACAAAGTTTAACGGATTTCTTTTCGTACTCATTGGACGACTTGACACTTCTCATTATTTAGAATCAATTGCCAATTTTTACACTATTGTGATATTCAGATCGTTCTGCAGTTGGATTTGATCTTCACATAATTTTACTAGACGGTAAATGACGGCGCCATCTGCAAACAACCTAAGAGAACTATTTAGATTTTCTCCCAAATCGTTTACGTAAATAAGGAACAAAAAAGGACCAATAACACTACCCTGTGGAACGCCCGATATTACCTCTTGTTCTAGTCGATGCTTTACCATCGATTACTACAAGCTGTGTCCTATCTGACAGGAAATCCCCTATCCAGTCGCAAATTTGGGGCGATATACCATAACCACGCAATTTGATTAAAAGCAGTTTGTGAGGTACGGTGTCAAAAGCCTTCTGGAAATCAAGAAATACGAAATCGATTTGCGAACCATTGTCGATAGTACTCATCACTTTGTGCGTTTAAAGAGCTAGTTGTGTTACTCATGAACGATATTTTCTAAATCCTAAATACTATCACATAGTGAGGGTATTGTCTGTGTTTTGCCGCTAGTATATTTACAATATGACCAAAATCTCTTAGGGTTTTCAGTCAAATTTCGAGAAATACTTTCGTTGTGAAAAGTATTGTAGGCATCTCGCATTGAAGTCCTCGCTAAATTTCGAGCTACTGTGCAAGATCGTCAATCCCGGAGATTGTGTGTTCGTTTAAATTTAGCATGTCTTTTCCGTTGTTTTTGCAAGTGTCCTGACCTGTTCTGTGTACCAAGGGGGATCTCTTCTTTTATTAATTTATTTGGTATAAAACTGTCAATTGCTGCGAATACCACTTCTTTGCATTGGAGCCAATCTGGTCTACACTTACGTTTAGTGTTTGGAATAAGCGGAAACTATCTTTCAAGAAGCACTGTATTTTGTTTCTATCTGATTTCTTGAACAAATATACTTTTTGTGTAACTTTCGACTTTCTAAATTCAATCTTGCTATGACAGCTCTGTGTTCACTAATACCTGTATCCATTTTGATGCTCGTTATGAGCTCAGGATTATTTGTTGCTAAGAGGTCAAGTGTGTTTTGATATCCATTTACAATTCTATTTGGCTCATGAACTAATTGTTCGAAGTAATTCTCAGAGAATGCGTTGAGTACTACTTCACACGATGTTTAATGCGTACCTCCTGATTTGAAAATATAATTTCTCCATCAGCTTGAGGGTAAATTAAAATCACCGCCTACTATTATTGTGTGAGTCGGGTACGTGTTTCCAATTGGACTCAGGTTTTCTTTGAACCTTTCTGCTTTTGTATCGTCATAGTCGGGGGGGGGGGGGGTAAAAGGAAGCAATTATTAAATTTTTACGATTTTCGAGTATATCCTCCACCTAAAATAACTCACAGGAACTATCAGTTTCATCGTCACTACACGATAGACTACTTTTGATGGCGACAAACTCGCCTCCACTATTTTATTGATCTATCCTTCCTGAACACAGATCGTTTGCATAAACTTCTGCAGAAATTTCCGGCTTAAGCCAACTTTCGCTACCTACAGTGATTAGTGTTTTGGTGCTTTCTATTAACGCTTGGAGTTCTGGTACTTTCCCGATACAGCTACGACAATTTAAAAATGTGATACCGATAGTTCCTAGATCTATATTTCTCCTGTGATCGACCGGCACCCTTTGAGACAGCCCATTTAGTGTTTTCCCAAAGCCCTCTACCCTAAAAAATAAATAAAATAACGCCCAGTCTACGCTACACAGCCCTCACTACCCGTGTAGCCGCTTCCTGCGTGTAGTGGACTCCTGACCTATTCAGCGGAGGACGAAACCCAACCACCCGATGGCGCAAGTCAAAGAATCTGCAGCTTACACGGTTGCAGAACCGTCTGGGACTCTGATTCAGACCCTCCACTCGGCTCTTTATCAGAGGTAACTATGCTGCAGATGGTGAGCTCTGCTTTCAACTTGCAAGCACGAATGGAAGTCTTTACCACTTCAGATAGCCGGTCAAAACCTCAGAGGATCTCTTCAGAGTCAAAGCGACACATCTTTGGTACCGACATGAGCCACCATCTGCAGTTGGTTGCACCCCATATCGTCCATGGCATCCGGGAGGACCCGTTCCACATCTGGAATGACTCCACCCGGTAAACACACGAAGTGCACGTTGGCCTTCTTCCCCTCTTGGCAACCATCTCTCTAAGGGGCTCCATTACCCGCCTAACGTTGGATTTCCTACTACGAGAAAACCCACCCTCTGTGAAAGCCTGGATCTAGCTGGCTGCGTGGTGACTTCAGGATGCGCGACACCATCCGGCTCTAGAACAATGTCCTGATCAGATAGCGTCTCAAACCTGTTCGCAAGACGGACCGAGGATGCCTTACAATTGGTCCCCCGGAATGTCTTGTGCCGCATGCCACGCTCTGGAACAACCTCCCACACAACCACGGGTGGGGTGTCTGCCTCATTGCTAGCGTATCAGGGCATGTCGCTGCCGATCGGTGGAGATGACGGGAGTCCGTTCAGTTCCCACAACCGGCCAACAACAACAACGATCGCAGCCTCCAGCTGTACAGCCGAGGTTAACACAGCTTGAAGCTGGGAGTGGGTCAAATAACGGAGTCAAATAACAAATTCAGTGTAGATGCGATTCTTGCAGCAACGCAGTTGAAGGGTGCGAGCAAGAGAGAAATTGACTGGGTGACATGACATCAGTAATATGTGGTAGCTGAGAATTTCGATTGGACGGGAAGTGTGTATGAATGTCAAAAGTAAAAGTCTGTTTTCAGCAGTCCAGTGGCAAGGACGTCTTGCTTACTTCCCTGCCGCAGAGCGTTATGTGCATGTGGCGGTTAATATCTTTACCTGTTGTGATTTAATTTAGATATAGTGGTTTATTCACACTGTAAGTTGGCTATAGATATCAGCTTTACGAATGGATTTGCCCATTCCAAAGCAAATGAAATTGGAAGATATCTGCAAGAAGAGATTAAAATTGGCGTTCTAGTTCCTATCTACTTTTCCATTGCGAGTAATATGGTCTACGCGAAGCTGATTAATGAAGAACTGTGTTTCAGAATCATTCAAGCCGTTAAGCATGGAATCAAATGTATAACTAAACACTCCAATGGCCATGTTGTCGATGTCGTTATTGATCATGAGGGGTTGAATTACATACCATCCGCATTTTCGAACTCTTCTTTGATGTTCTGACCTAATGATTTCAAGCATACAGAGCGATAGGCAAACACTTATTTGTATTGTGGAATGTATGATCATCTGTTTCTACGTCCATGGTGGCATCACTATCGTATGTTGATTTGCTCTTGACATACGTATCTGAAGAAGACCTCCATTTCCTCAAGACCAAATGCAGGATATGCCTGAATCATTGGCTGCTGATCGGCAATATTTTCGACCATACCACTCACCTAAAAGGGGGTAGAAATTGTTAATATGTTCCTATGCACAACAGCTATTACGCCTGAATGGCCGGGGATACGGAGCCACATAAGTGCAAGCAAAGACTGGCGAAGCCTACCAGTACGTGACACATGAGGTAGTTTAATGAACTCAATGAGGGGTTGTGAGGTGCTTTCCATCTCATATCAGTGTGATGGAGATCACCCTTTGCAAGCGCAGAATGCTGACTCGTACCTTGAAGAGCATCCATCCGGTCATCACTCCTCTCGTGTTACAGAGCCATTTTCACTGCTCAGCCCAATGAAGGTCTCGACTAGAGATGGAACTGCTTCGTGGGAACTTAGGCGATGATCGTGACACTGATTCACTAACCGGCACCACAGACGTAGTAGCTGCTTCATCGTCCCTCATATGTTATACGATCTGGAGGTATGGATGGTCATGGATGTACTCAGCTCATGTGTGTTCGAGCGCCTTACACCCTGAGGAGCAGTGACAAGCTTATCAAATAGCTTCTGTTAATATTAATACTATCAAAAAGCATACCTACTTTACTTTCCGTGTCTGGGCTAAATATTGCTCCAAGACTGAGCCATTCATAAGGCTTTGTCACTTCCAAAAATCAAATACACTTGAGATCAACAGTCATCCAGCAGCACACGTATTAGTAAATTTTTTGGTTTTCGAACAGTGCCATATTCACAATAGTCGTCTTGTATTTCCATATCTTCAAATTTTTACCACACCGACTGACATCCGTTCTGAATCTGTTTAGGCTTCTCCAAACGGGATATCGTAGCAATCCTTCTGGGGCAAGTTCTTTTGCTAAGATCATTTCTTCGCCACCTATTTTCCTCCACAGGTCACTAAGATGAGCAGGAAGGTCTTTCACAAGGGGCACTGACCTGCTAAGAAAACTCATCTTCGATTTTGGCCTTCGGTTGACTTTTTCCTGGAGGTACATAGGATGCCTATTATCAGTTGTTTAATGCATTCTTTTTCTGTAGCTAGCTGCCACCTGATTCTTGGATGAGCGATGCCTATCAATTGGTATAATTTAGAGACATGTAGGCTTTAAGGAGTCGCTTGCAATTCGAGCTGTTTTCGTTAGTCTCCACAAGCTTCGATGGGGCTGAGCCTTCCCAAATCAGGGATGCATACTCGCCAGCAGCAAAGCATAGCGTTAGCTCTTAGTTCGGAGAACTGACTGGGCGCCACACGATGATCCTGATGTATCCTGTGTCAAGTATGAATTGCTGCAGGACATACTGATAGCGTCAGACGTCTATATATTACTCTTACAAGAAGTCTTTGTCAAGTGCTTTCCGTCCTATATGATGTTGATGCATCTATTAAGCCAACTTATCACAGCAGCAGTGGGACGACAATACTTTTTTGAGAAGGTAAAGAGCAGAGCCTTCCAAATTGGCTGTCGCCACAGCCTGGGGTGTCGGATACTGGCATCAAGGGTGTCGCAAGACTAGTAAATTCAAAACATAAAACAAATGAAAAACTTGTACAATACAAAACATCCTTCTCTTCGTTTTGTGTTTATTGTATTTAAAAGTCAGTCACAAAAGTAATATTTCTTTTACGTATCATATGTTGCAATATAAACTCTATTAATATTATTATTAATGAAAGGGTACCGCATAGACCTGTATAAATTACAACGCTGTCACCAATACGAAAAGTTTGGAAAGGTGCGGTAAAAAAGGCTAAAAGGTGTTTATCTACCTTCAGCAAGAGAACCGGAGCTTACAATGCTTGGAGTTCAGATTATCGGTACATATATCCGTTGTCTGGTACATACAGATGACATAATCAATGCAGATTTTATGCGGAGGAGAGTGCTCGCCCTTTTTGGGTACATACAATAATTTTTACATGGGGGCGACTTTAACTGCATGCTGCCCCCCCCCCCCCCCGCCTAAAAAAATAAAAAACAGTACTCACATTATACCTCATGTCAGCAGCTGGTGCAGGACATAGAATGTCGTCGATACTTGGGAATGTCTGCATGGCGACCATGATGTATATACATTTGGTGCAAGTTGCTCTTCGAACTGTATCAACTGAGATTGTTTCACATGTCTAAAAAAACTGCACTTGCGCAACTGCGGCCTGCTGTGTTATTGCATATAAGCATGGTCTCACTTCACCGACAGCAGGAGTGGAGAAGTCAATTGGAAAGTGATTGTAGCCCACGTTCAGTACCAAGTGTACATGTTCAATAGACGACGCTTGGAATACATGCATACGACGTCTGCGGATGAACCCTCTGTGCTTCGATGGGGGCTAGGCTGTACCAAGCCTGCTTTGCATGCATTGACTTCATATGGACGAGCATTGTGGAAGCGGAATACGACGTAGTTTCATTTTAGTATGTTACAGACTCTCTCTCTGCGCAAGCACCTTCTCAAGATCAGCATGCCGCAATCACATAGGCACATGCTAAGGTAATAACCCTAAAGCGTCTCAATGTAGAAGTAGCAGTATTCCAAAACAGATTTTGACTGGGTCCAGGGTTTAGGTTGCACATTACCAAAGAGAAATAGTGAAAAGAGCTTTAATATATGCTGTCGCATGCCGGATGGTAACTGTCTGACTTCAGACAATACCATTGCCACCATCTTCGTAGAATATTACTGTCACCTCTATGAAGAAATGGAACACGATGAGTAAACCTAAAAGGATTTCCCCAGAAACTCGGGATCTTTGATGCCATTATTGAGCGCTCATTTGTGGTAAAGGTTGTGGATGGTGAAAAGGTTGAAGCTATCTGCAAGGGTGCGAGAACAAGTCACGTGCTCAGGCAGCCTTCCACTAAAATGGTATCACACATTTAAATGTCCTCTAATGTACCCTTTCCGCCTGTATATGTGGCGGGTATATACCCATTCCCAAACCTTCTAGTGGAACAGGGTTACTGTTCCAATTTAAATGTACAACTTGCTCCCATTTAATTCTCCATATCCACTGTCACATGCCAGTTCCCAACTACATTCCGAGCGAAACCTGTAAAATTTCCCAGCGAAACGTGTAAACCTGTAAAATTTGCGGTTTTTATGTTTATTGTCTGATTTAATTTTTTTTACATTACCTATATTTACTAGCTTGTGGAAATTTTAAATGGTTATTAGTAACTGTAAATAATGTAAATTTTTCCATCTGACTTTGATTATTTCTTTCCTTTTAATTATACTAATCAGAAAGAAGGACAAACTGAACACATACAACACAATATTGTTTCACTGATTAGAGCAACGTGTAGGATATATTGCATCGACAAAGCAAAATATTTGTAAAGAAAATGCTCAACGAGTACCAAAGCTCTACAGAGACATTTTCAGTTCTTTAGGTGCTGTCAATGAAGAAAAATGTGAAAAAGAGTGGCATTTGACATAATGTTGACGCAAACAGGCGACACATGTAATGTCCAATGGCAGTCACACAGTTTCACTAACACACTGACGACGGACAACCAGTTGACGTCTGTCCACTGTGGTGGGCCACTTGTCACACGCTGGTGGGGCTGCAAGGCCTTCACATGCCGCTTTAGTGTTATCGCAAAGACGCAAGATTCGCCAGTAGTACATGTAAGTTCAGCTGTAGCCATGCCAAGGCAATTTACGTTGGCTTCTATCACAAATATGGATAAATTCATCATAACGCGCACAAAACCACTGTAACATTTGGTTCAACAATATCTAACAACTCACTGATCTTGTACCTAACTGCATCAAGATATGAATTCAGTTCAAGCAGAGTTCAAAGTGTAAAGAACAGAAAGAGTGATTAAAATAAGAAAACAAATCTCTTTACTAAATTAAGTAAAGAGCTATTAATACCCATCTAAAAACTGCAAATAATGTTGACGATAATGCTGTTTTTTTATTATCATTAAGGTTGAGAGATACACAAAAATTTCCATGACAAAAAAATAAAAACGTATAAAAATGATAAACATTGTCCAAGAGGCAAATAACACAATAGACAAACAAAAACAACCAAAACAGATGTATAGTTTTACTCCATAACACACACATCTAAAGTCTGAACAAAAAAGAAAGAAAGGTATTAGATAAAGAATTTATAAGTGCAATGCAAATATATAAATAGTAGAACCTATACAGAAAATCAAAACTAGACTTATGAGTCTTGAGGAATTTTCTGTGATAGTCTTATGAATAAAATTCTTGAATAACCGTCTTCAGATCGCTTTTATTTTCTATAACATGTTCGGTTTTGGGACAGCTGACCATCTTCAGGTCTGTTAACAAATGTTACAATTGATTGTAAGCTCCTATTTACAATGTATAAAATCCAAAAAGTTAATGGAAAAAATTATGAAAAATATACAAATTCTATGAACTCGCAGAGTAGCCTGTCACATCATGAACAAGTGTTCACAGTCGTTACTAAACTACAGTGGCCTCCTGAGGCTTTATATAATGTATTTCCATTCATTGGTGGATACATTTTCGTTAAAATTACTCTGAATAAGTGACTATTGACTTCCATACAAAATCATTTCTAAAGTCAAGGTGTAAAACAGTATTCAAGGTATAAAATAGCGGTTACAATTGGGATACTTTAGCTGACAAACAATAAGAGGACTTAGACAGAATATAAATAACACTGGGTTCTGAATACATATAACAGCCGGCCGCAGTGGCCGAGTTACCTGCGGCGCGCCACTCACAGTCTGCACGGCCGCTACAGTCGGGGATTCGAATCCCCCCTCGGGCATGGTTGTTGGTGTCGTCTTTAGTATAACGTAGTTCATAAGTAGTTTGTAAGTTTAGGGACTGATGACCCCGCAGTTAAGTCCTTTAAGCTTAACAAACATTTGAAAATTTTTTGTGAATACATATTAAAATATTTTAAGTAAATTATTTAGATATTCATTTAAAATATTTTAATATGTATTCAGAACCCAGTGTTATTACACACACACACAAAATTATGAAATTGAGATCAGATCTATCACACAGGTTCTAGACCAGAGTAAAAAATATTTTAGAGTTCTAGACAGGCATTGTGTTATATAGAAAAAATTAAATTAATACAGAACTATCCCACTTTACCACTTCCAGCAAAATGTTTTGTAAACTGTAGGAAATTTTCCACTTATATGTTCAACGTTAAAATTACCATCAGAGAACTATTAAGCAGAAGATGAAAGAAGTATAAAGAACACCACATTTTTTATGGAAATAAAATATATAAAAATAGCAGACACAGCTGAAACTCTCTGCTTTCAGATATAACAGCTGTGTGATCATAAGACCTTTACATCACTGAACGCAGCTCTAAACAGGATTGTGAAGAAAGAGAGAAAAATATTCGTATAGCAAGTGTAAAAAGAAACAGATTTCAGATTACCTGACACATTACTTGTAAACAGGATTGTGATGAGTTGTGATATTTGTTTAACAAGCATGAAACGAAACAGATTTCAGGTTACCTGACAGCTCAACAAGAAAATTTTTATCTGTAGCTCAGATAATGTCGAGCATCAATGTGGAATAGTTGTGGTCTTTGATCTTAAGAATATGATGTAATTTTTTTTAATTCATGAGGGCTTGGGTTAACCTAACATAATTATTCATATGCATGAATTCGTGTTGTTACTTTAAGAGAAATCACTAGAATTTTTGTGAACTCATCCAGATTTGCAACATTAAGTCCAGTAAATATGTTTGTACTTTAATGATTCCTTTGTCTACTCAAGGCAGATGTCTGATAGCGATTTAGCATGTTTCTTCATGATTGACATTGTGGGAACCATAGACGTCACTTTATGTCCACTATGTTCACAAACTAATATGATTAGGGGTTTAATTTTTAAGAAGTAAATAATGTTTATAAAAGTCATGAGTTGGCACCACAGATGGGGCTCCCTGCTTTAATAAAACTAACAAATTTGGGCAACATGCCATTCTAAGACAAGAAGAATGATATTAATTTCAGGTAATACAAATAAATTTCATCATTTCTTTCTGAGTCAAAATTATACACTAACTGCATACAACTACTGAGTGAAAACATTATATTCCCAAACATATTTAAAAGCTGTAAATTACAGACTCCTTAAAATAAAAAACTGTTGAATTAAATCCTTCATCATTCTGTCACAAAAATTTAGATCTATGGAGAGAGTTGTAATAAAAGTAAAAATGGTTTAACGTACAATGGTGAATGGTCAATGCTATATGAACAGTGAGCTGTATTAATACGTTCGCTACGGCTGACGCTTAAAAGCGTTTCCGCGATCAACACGCCAGAGCTGCAGACGCTTATAAGCGTTTCCGCGATCAACAAGCCAGTGCGGGTAACGCTTATAAGCGGCGCGTTCGCTAGCTGAGTACTATAATATTTTAATAGAATTTAAAGAGTAATTACAGTTTATTCTACCGATACTCAGCATTTTAATATTGCGATGTATGGGGGTTCTGCTCGCTGCAACATTATTCTCCTGGGGCGTCGTGGTAGAAATAAATACTCGATATGTAGAATTTTTCACTTTCTTCTTTAATTTTAAACAAACTTCTCCTCCACCAAAACATTACAAATTAATAACATGAACAAAGCATCTGAACGGTAGTACTTCCATTTCAAAACACAGAGTGACATAGATTCCCGTGCACTTGACAAACGACTGAAACTCGACTCCCCCACGCAAGGCGGTGAGGCAAATATATAACCTTGACAATAATGACGTTACATTAAGCATTGTTCATAACAATAGAATAAACTAATTTACAATTACCAAACACACAAGTAAAACATTTCATGTACACAAGAATAATCACAATATTAAATGAAAGCTATGCATACAATAATTTTAGATGGAACATGTATTTTTAAGGCGAAATTTCCGATCTTTCTGTTGACAACAAAGTGCGATGTTAAATAGCAATTAATTTGTTAATGAATACATCATACATGTTCCTAACATATACTGACCTATCAAATATTCTGCCCATTCACAAAATATACTCAAAATCTCTTTTCAGTCAATATATACAAAGAATAACAATATTGATAATTAATGTAATAGTCGAAATAACACAATTAGCTGGTCTACTTAACTTGTTTATGAGCCTAACATACATACAATGCTACTTATTTTCATTTCTTTTAGTTTTTCAAAAAAGTTTTTACAATTCGTCTATGTAAGTCTTTAAATAACATACAATGACGAACTATTGTTTATAGAACTGTCTGGAAAGAAACTATATGAATCTCTTAATTAATGAAATCTATCACTTGTTTTAATCACAGTATCACCGAGGCACTGTCCTATACTGATTCCTAGGCTGGCTATATCGTTTTTAACTAACTTCACTCGCAACGTTTATTACTATTGAACCACACGATTCCGGATCCGAAGCAGACGGTATCGTAGGATGACATTTGAGATGAGAGGACCAGGCAGACGGTATCGTACGATAAAATTGAGATGAGGGGGTCAGCAGTATCGTTACAGTACTCAGTTTAGTTTTTCGGCTGTGCACTCGTGTTAGTACAAGCCACCAACGAAATATCACGCAACGTTTTCTTGTCTGCAGTTGTGTGTTTTCGTCTTTAGTCGTCTGTGTTGTGCATTGTTTGCAATGACGGCGAAACAACCGACACCAGGGCCTTCTAAACCGAAAAAGAATGGGAAGAGTGAACAATATACCGCAAAAATAAGCGTCAGACAGCATTCGGCATGCAGCTAAAGCATACTTGCATTTCTATATCTAGCACCACCTCTTGCGCAGACGTTATTTTTGCTGTCGATATTACGTACGTGCACAACATGAACTTACAGGTTTCGCAGGGCTTGATTTCAGCTCTCAGCGCACGTGCGCTTACAGGCATCCTCTTAGAGCGTTAGCGGCCTGCACTGTTGACCGCAGGGAACATGTTACCCACGGGACTGATGACCCTGCAGTCGAGTCCCTTAAGCTTAACAAACAAACTGTATCAACCAATTATGAGAAATGATCACTGGTAGTAACATTGTAAGTCCAAAGGTAGATCAGTCAAGGCTTAAGAACTAGATAAAATTTCGACGATTTGCCATGATTAGAAGTGTAGTTGGATCTTTTGAGACAAAAAATTATGCTTTTTGAAGCGTGTCGCGATAACAAATACACATTTCCAAAAACGGGAAAAAGATTTTCCAGATAAACACCTAAACAACATACACATAAGATACGTTACCTCCCAATCAGAAATAGGATTTTCGAACCTATTACTGTCGCGTGCTATCATTCACGGTCCTATATGTCAAGAACCACATAAGATATCATTCTGCTCTAAACTTTAAATAATATTTCGATATCTTATCTACATTTCATACGCAGCTATGTGCAACCTAAAATCAACCATACGAGAAGTCTACGCAATGTGTTTTTATCTCTGCAAACTCTTTAAAATATGTTGCAGTAGTTCACTAAACCGGATGCTGCATATTAACTGTAAAGTAAACGAAAACAAAAATCATGCCTTCATCGGCCGAAGATTTCAATCTTTAACATGTACGAAAATCATTTTTCTTCGCCGAGTACCTTTTTTTCAAATCTCATGGTTTCTGAGCTGTCCGAACGCCGTCTTTCAGCACAATACGCACTTTTTGTAGCGAAATATCGCGGTTTTTCGGCCGTATCTTGCTAACGGACTAAGATTTACGAAAACTGAAAAATGACGTTTATAGATAAAAATCTACGGGATGTATTGTAAATATTTGAACAATTTTCTATGGTTAGTTATTTAGATATATGCTATTCACTGTGCTAAAACGGCTAAAAATCGGGTTTTGTGATTTTATGCAAAACTATGATAAGTTTCAACCTCTGGATCTCGGTAACGGATAACGATATCTAAAAAAAATTGGAAACGGCCTCGAGAATATCATCATAAGAACAGATGGTAAAAATTTTGAAGATTTGCGATGAACAGAAAGTATAGAAGTGAGCATCCCCACAATTCGTTTTTTTTGGTACCCAAAAATCGGCTTTTTTTTTTTTTTTTTTTTTTTTAGATTTTCTCAGGAACAGCCTATTAATGAATGGTGCTGCTCAATTTGGATGGACTTCGGGAAGTGTGTAATTTTGAAAATTTTGACGATGTACTGTATGATAGCTATAGTATACCCATTCTTCTAATATGTACACAGATGATCACTAGGCCAAGAGCAATCCAGAACACTTTATCTATTCATTCTGATATGAATAGAACCTGAGATATGGGCCCCTAAAGAATCGCAAATTCGCACGCGCCATTTACGAACATATTAATAATATTCATATGATAACTCACTTTCACCTCGCTGGATTGGCCGAGCCGGCCGCGGTGGCCGAGGTGACTGAGGCGCTCCAGTCACGGTCAGCACGACCACTACGGTCGGGGGTTCGAATCCCCCCTCGGGCATGGATATTTGTGCCGTCCTAGTTCGTAAGTAGTTCATAAGTAGTTTGTAAGTTTAGGGACTGATGACCCCGTAGTTAAGTCCCATAAGCTTAACGAACATTTGAACATTTTTTTTGATTGGCCGAGTGCTCCAATGTTTAAAGTACAATTTTGAACTCTTTTGGGAGGTACGATATTCAGTATACAGTGTAATGGTACTTTTCTGACAGACATGCTTCCAAAGCCACTGAGTAAAGGGAGAACTTTCCCGTAGTCCTGAACACCATTAACAATGGAATTAGAAAACCATTCTTGAAAAGCATTTCTACTACCCTGGTGTATTGATTGTTAAGTAGACATCTGGTATGTTTTCAATCCTTTTGTAAATATTTCGTCTAGTGGAAATTCACTTGAGTTTATGGATATAATAGATAAAATTGGAAATCTCAATTGTACGCCCACAATTTTTTTTTTTTTTTTTTTTTTTTTTTTTTTTTTTTTTTTTGTAACATTTGGAAATAAAGCTATTTAATTCGCATGATATATTTCCTTATGTGTATCGATGTTTCAGCGACTATCATACCCAAATCTTTAATTTAAAATTAAAGGAGCATAATGATGATGATGGCAGACACCAATTAGCACATAGCGGAATATAAGAAAATATAAGCAAAATAAATAAATAAATAAAAACGATGTTCAGTATCAGTTTCCATAAAACTGATTCATAAATGAAGCATCAGCAGCCAATTCGGCTCAAGAGTTTACAGAAGTACAAATGTTATTGAAGAGTTGACACTAGTGAGGGATACATTACTTCCAGCTAGAATGTTGAAGCACAATTAAAATAGGTATATTTACAACAAAAATTATCTTTTAAGGTGATACCAATAAGTACACAGCGAGAGCACTTGAAGACAATGCATGCATTCATATATCTGCATTATAATCATATTATGCAATGAATACAAATACCGACAATGCCCACAAATTGATTTAGGGAATTTATGTCCCTTATTAATACACTTTTTTGTTCTCATTGCAGTTAGTAGTGGTGACAAACTTTGAAATTCTTGACGATCACAATTTTGGAAGTGCAGGTTTACTCGCATAATTTTTGTCAAAATATTATTGGCTCTTATTGTCATAAGAGTTTCGACGAGCTTCCAACTCAACATTTTCAAGCATCATGACACTGCAGATCGGCACATAGCTAGAGATTTCATCAACGGTGTTAATTTTTATACGAGTATTTCTCTCTGAAGCTATATAATCACCCATTTAGGTAAATGGAGGAAGAAGAACATAACTTGTGAATCACCACATACCTGTCTTAACTCATGGCAGCTTGTACAACAGCTTTGGAGGAAAAGAGTTTACAAAAAGTATTTTCTTTGCAGTGATATCACTAATAAATTTGATTATTAAGACATACAACGTACTGGCTAGGTGGTCCTGGTTCATGCAGATGCATAGCGCACAACGTGCAACGTCTGTAGAATACACGCAGCAATGTATGTTCGAAATGACACGTTGCAATGAAACTGAACTGCAGGAGGAACGTACTATTCTCACGGTGTCGAAGCAGTATCCGAGATAGGTTACTGTTCCCCCTTTACACCTTGCATATGTTATGTGAGAAAGGAAAACATTGTAATTAATAATGCACATTTTACGAAAGCCGAAGGATCGTTTCCTGAACCACATCAAAGGAGTAATTGGTGTAAACCTCTACGTCACTACAAACCTTTCACTTCCTGTGCCACATCAGTCACTGTACATAAACGACTGAGCTAAACCACAAATGGAAACACATAGTATTATAGACCTTCACTTTACCGATTCCACCAAACAATATTTCTCGAGCATGAATTACAGAATAGAAGTTCAAAATTAATTATTAATTAGCTTACGAGACTGGTACAGCTGGTTAGGAGTAAGCTGTGTTTACAGTTGACTTGCAATTACGCACAGTTTTAATTGTATCTGATTAATAATTGAGCCATAACTCTCCTACTCTGTTTCGTGAGAAATATAATATCCGTCGAGAGGAATATTCCCTTTGAAACTGGATTTCTGCCGACGACTGACAATGAGGAAGTAGCTTCCAGACTGGATTACTTATTCGTCGGAGTTTAATTCCGACAGTGGAATGTAAGCGATAAGGAGAAATTGACATAGAACCTGTGCTCTAAGTTGTAACAGTGACGTAAGAGGAGTCTTTTCATTGGACCGCGCGAGGGTAATGACGAGATTTTGTTATGCTAATCAGGAATTCTCTGTAATCTCCACTGAGGTTACTTCAGACCGTATGCAGTATTTAAATTTAGTGCATCGATCTCTCGTCGCTCCTTATAAGAACATCAGACATGGCGGGGAGAGCATAAGGACTAGAGGGATCTGGTGCGATCCTGTCGTTTGTGCCACTACCAGAGAGACGCAGATTGGAGACAAAAAAGGGTTTCCTTAACCGCAGTAGATTCCGTTGCGAGCTCGTTTCTCACTTACAATTTCATTTGCTCCTCATGGATTGGGATCCGAAAGAGACGGAGCCCCTGACGTGGCAGTACACTACGCACTCTGTGCTCAAATACGACCTACGCATCCTCCACCTCCTCTGCTTGTGGCCGCTACCGGGTTCGCTGTTTTTCCGACTTTTGACAGCATTCTTAATCGCGCTGTGCCTCGGGCACTTTGTAGAAGGGCTGGTCAACCTGTGCACCCTAAGTGGTGACATGGAGGACTACACGCTGGCGCTCTCCAACATTTCGGTGGTCACGATTGGCACCGTTAAAACAGCGTTCTTCCTGCGCAACGAGCGTAAATACTTCCGCCTCGTGCGTTGGTTGGACGCGCTGGTGGCAGCTGAGAAGAAATCCGTTAGCAGTCGGCCACTGTCCGAAGCCATCTTCCCGGCAGCCCAAAAGCGGTCCGCCCGCGTCGCCGCGTTCTTGCTCTTATACAACTGCTTCCTGCTCTTCATCTGGCTGACAGCACCGCTCGCCGCCCGTCCAGAAGCTCGAATACTGCCCTTGCAACAACTCCCTTTAACGGATTCCAACGCTTACCCTTTGTACGAACTGTCCTACGCGATGCAAGCTCTGTCCATATTCTTCATAGGCTTAATCAACGTGCATCTGGATTGCTTCTTCACAGTAGCTATGATCCAGACTGCCGCTCTGCTCAAAAGTTTGGCCTCGCGTCTTGCTGACCTGCAGGTGCGTAACGCTCCCTCGAGACGAAATGTGGACGAGGGGAGGAAGAACATTGTGACGGCCGACGACATGTACAGAGAATTATGTCTCTGCATCAGGACTCACCAGGAAATCACAAGGTAAGCAGAGGTGGAAAATATACACTGAAATAAATAAAATGCTTAAAACAAAAAACCGCTGAAATAATCTTAGTTTCCTCATGCTGGGGTGAGATGGTGATCTTAATTTATTTGAGAACAGAAATTAGTAGTTTTCCAAGACCGTGAATATATTTTATTACGACGACTGATGTCACAAGGGAACATCATCAACTCGACCTTATATTTTCTTGTGAAAAAAATATATGAGCTAGATATCAACCCCAGAAATCGATATCACGGAAAAATTTGGGCCATTATTCAGATACTACGCAGTTACGGCCTCCTCAATGTACAACTTTTAAACATTCGCCCGCTCGGGTTGTTCCTCACTCGGCCCGCTTCACTGCGGCCGCTTAATGCCCGAATGTCTAGTAGTGTGAGCAGAGTCTGGTAAGAGTGTTCGCGATGTCAATTAACCCACACACTGTCGTGTGACATCTCCAGGAGCGGTATGGTATGATGGCTAATCTGCAACGATTAAATGTCAAAGAATTAGAGCTCTTTAAAGCCGTCACCGGTAAGCATAATCATTTGCAGTTATTAGACGTGCTATACACTGTAAAAGAAAATACATGGCGCTTTATTTATGCTTTTATTATATATGCCGGCCGCGGTGGCCGAGGGGACTGAGGCGCTCCAGTCACGGCCTGCACGGCCACTACGGTCGGAGGTTCGAATCCCCCCTCGGGCATGGATATATGTGCCGTCCTTAGTCTTAGCTAGTTCATAAGTAGTTTGTAAGCTTAGGGACTGATGACCCCGTAGTTAAGTCCCATAAGTTCTACAAACATTTGAACAATTGTTTATTATATCTTTCAACTGCGTTGCAGATATCATAGACAATTGCACTGATGAAGACATGCTGAATGTAAGAAAAAATAGCGGGTTGACGTTTGGTGCAGATTTACCAGACGAATACGTCGACAAAAACTACAATGCCATTTCACCAACGTCAGATTCGTCGAGCCCTTTCATTGCTTCAACGGAGCTTGGGCGTGGAATTGAGGTCGTCAGTGAAGGCGAAAGATTTTAAATCGTGAATACCACTTTTTCCGTCTCCGTAACATAAGAATATATGCAACGAGCCGTTTGCATTTTATACAGCGCGTTACAACTCCAGTGGAAACGAATGAGATGGTTTTTCAACAAGTATCGTAACGTAATTTAATTTTCAATACCTTTTATGCACATCATCTTGTTATATGTAAAGCTGACACTGTCGGAGAGGAGTAAATTTGAAAGAGTTATAGTACATATGTTTCATTTTGAAATATTAATTCCTCCTCCACTTACCTATCTCGTCAGATTTCACATTTCGGGGGACTCACTTTTGTAGTTGTCCCTTTATTACACAGCACTTGGCGTTCGGGCATTAAGCGGCCGCAGTGAAACGGGCCGAGTGAGGAACAACCCGAGCGCGCGAAAGTTTAAAATCTGTACTCCGAGAAGGTCGTAACTGCGTAGTATTTGAATAATAGCCCAAATTTTCACGTGATATCGATTTCTGGCGTTGATATCCAGCTCATGCATTTTTTCTCAATGAAATATGAGGTCGAGTTGATGATGTTCCCTTGTCAGTAATCTAGGAACACGCTACCGTCTCCTGTGCATGCCTCTTCATCTGAGAATGAGAACAACAACATACATCCTTTTGAATCGCCTTAACGCATTCGTCCCTCTGTCTCCATTTTTGCCCCACACACCTTCTTCTAATGCTAAGTTCACAATTCGTTTATGTCTTAGAATGTGTCCCACCAACCTATCCCTTGTCTAATTGTTAGTTAGGATTTGCCAGAAACTACTCTTCTCCACAATTCTACATTCGTTCAGCGATATGAGTAGGCCTATTCGACATCTAGGCGTGTCATGTCAAAGACGTACAAAGATTTTAAGTACTTTTATACAATAAAATGCAACATAATTTAACAGCTCCTATTATTGGTGTAGAAGCACAACCACACAAGATCGCAGCCCTCTTAGATTGTAAATGTTGAAGTCGTTTACCCTCTTGTAAACGCATCAGAAGATCGAAACCAATTCAAAAATCATTTAGATAATACCAATTAACTCTAAGAAAGTGATTTACTATGTATATGGGCCCTCAACTCCTTCAAACTGAATATAGACAGCCACATTTCGATTTGCACTTGATATCCGATTGCCGTCCGCGGTGGCAAAGGGGACTGCAGCGCGCAAGTCACGGTCTGCACGGCCACTACGGGTCGGGGGGTCGAATCCCCCCTCGGGCACGGATATTTGTGCCGTCCTTAGAGGTAGCTAGTTAATAGGTAGTTTGTAAGTTTAGGGACTGATGAACCCGTAGTTAAGTCCCATAAGCTCTACAAACATTTGAAAATTTTTTGAAATCCGATTCTAAGTGCGTGGTTGCACTGCACTCTTATGTGGATGTGCTTCAACTTCCAGTAAGATTATTCGTACAATTATGGATCATTTTGCTGTATACTTGCTGAAAACCCGGCATCTCCCGGGTATATACTTATTCCACTCTTAAGTTAGACCATCTCTCCTTCCCCTTTGCCTCTCTGCCAGCCTTCTCTTTCCTTCTCTCTCAGCCCATTTCCTGCTCTCCCTCCGTCTCTGTTCATTTCGTCAGCTCCCCCCTCTCTGTCCATCTCCACCTTCCCCATTCTCTTCCGGTCACCTCCCCTTCTCTGTTGAACTCATCCTCCACCTCCTCAGCCTATTGCCTCTTCAATCTGTTAAAAACTATATAACTCTGTCAACTTTCGCGGTGATCAGTGAAGTGGTTTCTAAGCATATTGCACGGTACCCTCCGCCAGGCACCGTATGAAATCTTACGTAGATGTTTACAGTCCACTATTTTGAAGGTTAAGTATACAAAGTTTCGTCAAGATCTGAATAAAACCATAGATATTGTCGAATTCTTAGGTAAAGTACCCTCTGCTATGCACCATACAAAATCTTACGTAGATAGTGTCTTTCCTCTTGTTTCGAAGATTAAATAGCAAAGTTTAATCGAAATCAGATTAATGATATGGCAGCGCAAAAAACACGAACAAACATGATGCGGCAGTTTCCCCATGCGTCTCAGTGTTTATGACGTCATATCTCATGAACTATAATTAGTACAAAGAAATAATTTTGTAGTTAACATTTATTGGCATAAATCGCTACTACTTGCAAAATATGTTTCGAATGTTTTAAGTAACAAAGACGTAATAAATTTAAACGTCATTCATAAAGCGGCAGTTTTTCACGAAACTCATTGTCTATATGTCGTACAGTGACATAATTATGCTAATGACAACACAAACACCCATACCCGAGGGAGGACTCGAACCTCGGACCGAGCGAGGCGGCGCAGTGGTGACGCACTGGACTCGTATTCGGGAGGGCGGTGGTTCAAATCCACCTCTGGGCCTCCAGATTTAGGTTTTTCGTGATTTCCTTAAATCACGACAGGCATATACTGGGATGGTTCCTGTAAAAGGGCACGGCCGATTTACTCCCCAATCCTTAACCAAATATCCGAGCGTAAGCTCCGTCTCATTTGTTCGGAACTTTGTACTGCGCTGAAACCATTCCAACAGGTTTCTACACAACTCAGTGCTGAAAGCTATTCTACTGGTAGCCAAGTTAGGCGTATTGTTCTAACACGAGGGTTAATGGCAGTGTGTAACAAACGTCTGAAGATACCATTTAACAAATTTACAGAGATCATTGTTCAAGCCTTGTCCACGTCAGGGGTTAGAATGCCCCCTCTGGCATGGATGTTTATGCTGTCTTTAGTATAAGGTAGTTCATAAGTAGTTTGTAAGTTTAGGAACAGATGATCCCGCAGTTAAGTCCCATAAGATTAACAAACATGTGAACATTTAAGCTCCGTCTCTAAAGACCACGCTGTCGACGAGACGTTAAATTCTAAGCTTCCTTCCTTCGAACGTCCGACGGCGAGCAGCCGCGCGCTCCGCAGCTCGGTGTCTTAGAGCGCTCGGCCACTCCACCGTGGCAGGAAACACTATATAAAAATGTTCACTGTGTACCTTCAAGATGATATTTGAACAGGGATAAAATTACTGTTTTGTAACGAGTTACTCCGACATTAAGGTACAATTTTTTTTTTTTATTAACTTCAGGTGTTGGAAATTATATTATTCCGGTCAAAAATGGAACAAACAACATATGACTTCAGTTGTTATTAAAAAATGTTTATCTGCCCTAGTAGCTAAATTATAGTAACAGAGCACATTTTATGTACGATTTACAAATGGTCGGTGGATGGCAGTAGTGGGATTTTCTGTGATGCGTTTTTAGTTATTTACGACGTATAGAAAATGTGGGCGCTGCGTATTCAAGCAACGAGAAACACGTCCAACCAAATAATACGTCCACCCCGTGGTATGCTGTTTACGTGTTTACCACCACGTCTATCATACTGAAGTACTATACACTATTTTTGCTTAATCATTGCCTGACAGTGGTGTTTAGATGCCCAGATTAAAGCCATTCCGATCTCTGTTTCAGAGTAGCATTTTCGAGTAATGTTACAATGATAATCACTTAATATTCAATGTAGCTTTCATATGCAGTAGGCTACCAGTTATAGCTTAAACGAAACCATAGCGCTCATGGGTTGATGCACGTTGAAGTATTTGCCGCGCGAACAAATTGATTAGCTACTTGGCACTGTGGTTTAAGAGCTGTTAATTCACATTCATTCCTGAAATCTTTTTTGACGTACGGATTATTTCCTAGATAGCGCCCAATAATTCCATCTCACATTCTAGCCAAATTGCCTTTGCCTTACGCATTCAAAACAATCGTCCCACACGTTGAAAAGTGCATTCTACGTTATCAGACACAGACCCTGATGAAGGCCGCCTGCAACAGTGGCCGAAACGTCGGCGGAATTTATAAAATGACGACGCGGTTTCATACCCAGAAGAATTTTATTGATAGTGACAATAGCCGCGGAAGCCTATGTTTGCATGCATTCTAAGTTGTCTTGCATATTCTCGTATGGTTCAGTGCAAGGCAATACTTTGGCAAGGAATCTCTAAGAAGTCTTTAAAGCGCCGTTGCAGAGAGTGGACAAAAGCATGACAACACTACGAGGAATGCATACTTTAACATAAATGCAGATGATCGCCAAGCCTCCTCGGGACGCTGTTGCACGTGAACACGAGACTTGCGTAATTTCCTCAGAGTACGCTGCAAGTGTTAGTTCATGGTCAGAACAGTCTTGTGTGGTTGTGAGTGCATTATGTCAGAGCCGACAGAATTCGAACTTGGGGAAATTGTTGCCGCTCTTATGGTACGTGCATCCGTAACCTAGGTAGTTGTAGTGTTTGGTGAGGCACAGTGTCGAAGATTTATACAAGGAAAGCGGGAAAACATCATCCGCTCAGTCACAACACAGACGAAAGTGTGTGGTGAGTGATCGTGACAGGCGGTCATTGATGAACAATGACACGAAAAATAATAGAATATCAACGGGTTTCTAACAATTCGACGAGGTTTGGGGTCCTAGAAAATTTCATGCGTTCATATCGCCACAAGACCATGCAACATTCATGAATTCGTACATTAAGAGAATGTCAGTTGCAGAAGAAACTAAAGAACAATGTCGCACTCGCTGTTACTGTAAGCAGCGTAACAACACGAAGAAAGCTCCATTGTCAGGGAACACACTCACCTGTGGTGGTAACACCCGTGATAGGTAAACGTTGTGCTGAAGAAAAGAAAGAAGATCATAGTTTGACGCCCAGTCGCCATCATGGTTATCAGAGACGAACAGCACCCGGATAATTTTTGGAAGCGATGGGGACTGAAATCGATCTTCCTCTTTGAAAGGAACCATCCCGGTATTTGCCTGAAGTGAATCAGGGAAAACACGAAAAACTCTAATCAGGATGGATGGAGGTGTTTTTGAACCGCCTTCCTCCAAAATGCGAGTCCAGAATGTTACCACTGCGTCACCTCACTCTTCGTTCTGCCCAAGCCATAAAAGCCAGACTATGTAGCAATAAAAGAAACGTATTCGGTCGGTTGATTCTTGTTGCCCACTGTTTTTACCTTTTGACCGACTTAACGTCACAAGAGTAAAACATGGCGGTGAAATGCAGATACATAGTTAAAAGGGAGTAAGGAAGCAAACGAAATATAAGTAATTCCTAGGACGAGGCACATCAGACATCCACTCCCATCTCAAAATAAACTGCGCAGCCTCCGATATGTTAGGTTAAAGTTAGGGATCACGAAGTGATTCAAACAACCTTAGATTAATTAGACGATTTCTTCTTCCTTTCTTACCCAAGTGAAAAGGAATTATGTTGTGGTTGAACGACCATGAAACTTAATAGGAGGAAGGAAACAGTTTATCACATGATTTACTATGCCTCGGTTGCACAGTGGTAGAGTGCCAGACTACAAATCCAAAGGTCGCGGGTTCGATCCCTGCCAGGTCCTAGGATTTTTATCTGTCACTTTCCACTTCTTTCACCTCTGGCAGTAATGTTTATATGAAAAATACCGAGTAGCACCGTGGTTCGGAACCCATGTTAAACTGTAGGTCCCCCTATAACTGGCTGGGTAAGTCAGTTCGAAGGTCGGAGGAAGGCAACGGCATACCACCTCCAAACAGGACCATGCCTAGTAAAGCACTGTGGTGTTCAAACCAATCTTCGGATTGTTGACTGCTTTACCTTTTACCTTACTATGATATGATTTGCATAATTTGTCTATGATTACAGTCTCCAGGATTCAAAAATTTGGCGATCAAAGATCCTGATATCAGTTAACATTCGAAGTATCCTGTGTGAATACAATGCAGACAGTAACAGAGCAGTCACTTACAACAACGTTTATTCTTTAAAAAATTGAAATATCTGGGATTTACCTCGTACGCAAGTTTGCTACATATTACATCGACATTTACATAGATACTCTGCAAATCACATTCAAGTGCCTGGCAGAGGGTTTATTAACCACTTTCATAACTTTTCTCTACCGTTCCATTCTCTAATAGCGTCCGGGAAGAAAGAATCTGATTTCTCTTATTTTATTGGGATGGTCATGTCTCCCTAAGTAGGTGGGTGCTAGCAAGATATTTTCACATTCAGAACTAAAAGTCGGTGATTGAAACTTCGCAAACAGATCACGCCGAAATGAGTCACGTGTTTCTTTTAATGATTTCCACCCCAATTCGTGCAACATTTCCGTGACGCTTTCCCCCCGTAACGTGATAAAAAAAAAGGAGCTGCCCTTCTCTGAACCTTCTCAATGTCTTCCGTCAATCCCACCTGGTGAGGGTCCCACAAGGGGCAAAAGTACTCCAGGAGAGGACGCACAAGTGTGATGTAGGTAGTCTCTTTGGTGGAGCTGGTGCATCTTCGAAGCGTTCTGCTAATGAAACGTAACCTTTGGTTCGCCTTCCCTTCAATATTTTCTATGTGTTCTCTCCAGTCAAAGTTGTTCGTAATTGTAATTCCTAGGTATTTGGTAGAATCTACGACCTTAAGGTTTGACTGATTTATCGCGTAATTGAAGTTCGGCGGATTTCTTTTAGTGGTCATGTGTATTACTTGACACTTTTCTTTACTTAGTGTCAATTGCCAATTTTCGCACCGTGCAGAAATTTTGTCTAAATCACTTTGCAGTTGCTTTTGATCCTCTGTTGACTTCACTAACCGATAAACGATAGCATCATCCGCGAACAATCTAAGGGAGCTATTCAGATTGTCTCCTAAATCGTTTATAAACACGAGGAAGAGTAGGGGACCTATAACGCTTCTCTGTGGAACGCCAGATATCACTTCTATTTTACTCGATGACTTACCGTCAATTACAACAAACTGTGACCTTTCTGATAGGAAATCGTGAATCCAAGCGCACCATTGGGGAGATATTCCATAAGCACGCAATTTCATAAGAAGCCGCTTGTGGGGTACAGTGTCAAAAGCCTTCCTGAAATCCAGAAATATGGAATCGATTTGAGATCCCTTGTCGATGCCACTTAACACTTCATGCGAATAAAGGGCAAGCTGTGTTTCGCAAGAGTGATACTTTCTGAAACCGTGTTGACTACTGTTTTATAGGTCGATCTCTTCGAGGTACTTCCTAATATTCGAACAAAGTATATGTTCCAAAATATGTAAGATATTTTAATGATTCAAGGAGACAACTCCTTGCTTAAACGTGTTGTACTTTATGAGATCATAGTCTTTTTATGTCTTTCTTGTTTCGATTCTGTAAAAATGTGATAAATCAGTATAAAATGTTCTCCTCCATCCAACTGTATAATTTTGCGACAGTTAAAAATATATATAAGGAATTGCTGTTCGTTAGTCTCGCTAAAAGTCGAGAACGGCTGAACCGATTTGACTAATTTTAGTCTTGAAATATTCGTGTAAGTCCAGGGAAGGTTTAAACGGTGATAAAATGTGGAAAAGTTTTTCGGAAAAGAGGAAAATCGGGAAAAACTAAATCAGCTTGCTCCAGTGAGCTGTCAAAACCGTTCGTCCAACTGCGATAAAAATTTGTTCATTTCATGTTGAAAGCAAGAGGGAGGTTCGCATCGAATAAAAATTTAGAAAAGTCGCCCGGAAAGTACGAAAATGTAAGAAAACCCGAAATCGATTTTTTCTATGAATAAAAATCAATTGCCACATGGTTGTAAGAGCATCAATTTAGTACGGCTTGACAGGACAAGGTTTATATGAAATAAAGTTTTTGGAAAATCTACCAGAAAATTGGAAAAATTGAGAAAACTGAAAGTGCGTTTTTCAATGTGTTTTTGATTGAATTCAGCACTATAACTGACTATTTGCACGACGGAGAGGGGTAATTCTCTCTTTGTGTTGTTCATTATGGTCTTGGAAAGGTTTTCAATAAAAAATAAATAGGGACAGTTAAAGAGGAAAGTCGCAAAATTCTAAATTCCTTTTTCAATGTATTTCTAAATGTACTCAACACTATAAGTTGAGAATCGTTTATCCGATTGCGATAAAATTATGATCATTTGACGGTCAACGAAAGATGAAAGTTCTTAGGAACTAAAAATTTGGAAAAGTTATGCGGGAAATTTGAAAATTTACGAGAAACTGAAAGAGCTTTTTTTATGGGATATCAATATCATTCGTCTGATTGCGATAAAATTTTGCATATTTGACGTTCAATGCAAGAATAACGTTCATGTGAAATAAAAATTTGGAAAAGCTTCCCGGAAAAATGGAAAATTAAGAAAAAAATAGAAAGATCGCACTTAGAAAATGAATGGGCATCGTTTAATTCTGGGACTATGGATGTAGAGGAATTGTGGACGAAATTTAAGTGCATTGTTAATAAAGGGTTAGAGAAATATGTGCCAGTAAAGACGATTAAGGATGGAAAAGATCCACCGTGGTATAATAATAATGTTAGAAAGCTGCTGAGAAAGCAAAGGCTGTTGCACTCTCGATTCAAAAAAGAACACGCAAATGATGACAGGCAAAAGTTAGTAGAGATTCGTGCGTCTATAAAAAGATCGATGCGTGAAGCATACAATAATTATCACAGCCATACCTTAGCAAAAGATCTTTCCGAGAACCCGATAAATTCTGGTCCTAAGTAAAATCGATAAGCGGGTCAAAGCCCACTGTCCAGTCACTAGTTGATCATTCCGGGGCAGTAATAGAAGAAAGCAAACGGAAAGCTGAAATTCTAAATTTAACCTTTAAGAAATCTTTCACGCAGGAGGACCGCACAAATATACCATCATTTGATCAACGTACTAACTCCGAAATGGGGGACATAGCAATAGGTATTTCCGGTGTAGAGAAGCAGCTGAGAGAGCTAAATACGAAAAAGTCTGCTGGTCCGGATGGAATACCAGTTCGGTTTTACAAAGAATATTCTGCGGCTTTGGCCCCCTACTTAGCTTGCATTAATAGCGAATCTTTAATTCAGTGCAAGGTTCCTAGCGATTGGAAAAAGGTGCAGGTGACTCCCGTGTATAAGAAAGGAAAGAGAACTGACCCACACAATTACAGGCCAATATCGTTGACATCGGTTTCATGTAGAATTTTGGAGCATATTCTCAGTTCGAATATAGTAAATTTTCTTGAAACGGAAAAGCTTCTTTCCATGAATCAGCACGGATTTAGGAAATATCGTTCATGTGAAACTCAGCTTGCCCTTTTCTCACATGACCTCTTGCGAGCCATGGACGAAGGGCAACAGACGGATTGTGTTTTTCTCGACTTCAAAAAGGCGTTCGACGCGGTGCCACACTGCAGACTGCTAACGAAGATACGAGCATATGGAATAGGTTCACAGATTTGTGACTGGCTGGAAGACTTCCTAAGTAACAGAACGCAGTACGTTGTTCTCGACGGCGAGTGTTCATCAGAGACGAGTGTATCGTCAGGCGTGCCCCAGGGAAGTGTGATAGGACCGCTATTATTTTCTATCTATATAAATGATCTGATGGACAGAGTAAGTTGTAATTTGCGGTTGTTTGCTGATGATGCTGTGGTGTACGGGAGGGTGTCGTCTGTAACTGACTGTAATAGCATACAGGTTGACATAGACAAAATTTCTAGTTGGTGCGAAGAATGGCAGCTAGCTCTCAATGTAGAGAAATGTAAGGTGATGCGCATAAGTAGAAAAAAAAAACAAAGCTATAATGTTCGAATACAGCATTAGTAGTGAGCTTCTTGATGCTGTCGCGTCGTTCAAATATCTAGGCGTAACATTGCAGAGCGATATGAAATGGAACGAGCATGTAAGGACAGTTGTGAGTAAGGCAGACAGCCGACTTCGGTTTATAGGGAGAATTTTGGGAAGATGTACTTCACCTGTAAAGGAGACCGCGTATAAAACGCTTGTACGACCACGTCTTGAGTATTGCTCAAGTATTTGGGACCCGCAGCAGATCGGTTTGAAGGAAGACATAGAGGCGGTTCAGAGGCGAGCAGCTAGATTTGTCACCCGTAGGTTCGACCAATGCGCGAGTGTCACGGAAATGCTGCGGCAACTCAATTGGGGATCGCTGGAAGAAAGACGACGTTCTTTTCGTGAGTTTCTGTTAAGTAAATTTAGAGGGCCGGAATTTGAAGCTGAGTGTAGTACGATCTTGCTGCTGCCTACATACATTTCACGTAAAGATCACAAAGACAAGATAAGAGAAATTAGGGCTCGTACGGAGGCATATAGGCATTCTTTCTTTCCTCGTTCAATTTGGAAGTGGAATAGGAAAGGAAATGCCTAGTAGTGCTACAGTGTACCCTCCGCCACGCATCTTACGGTGAATTGCGGAGTATGTATGTAGATGTAGATGTAGGTGAATGTTTTCTATGTGTTCTCTCCAGTCAAAGTTGTTCGTAATTGTAACTCCTAGGTATTTGGTAGAATCTACGACCTTAAGGTTTGACTGATTTATCGCGTAATTGAAGTGCAGCGGATTTCTTTTAATGGTCATATGTATTACTTGACACTTTTCTTTACTTAGTGTCAATTGCCAATTTTCGCACCATGCAGAAATTTTGTCTAAATCGCTTTGCAGTTGCTTTTGATCCTCTGTTGACTTCACCAACCGATAAACGGCAGCATCATCCGCGAACAGTCTAAGGGAGCTATTCAGATTGTCTCCTAAATCGTTTATAAACACGAGGAAGAGTAGGGGACCTATAACGCTTCTCTGTGGAACGCCAGATATCACTTCTATTTTACTCGATGACTTACCGTCAATTACAACAAACTGTGACCTTTCTGATAGGAAATCGTGAATCCAAGCGCACAATTGGGGAGATATTCCATAAGCACGCAATTTCATAAGAAGCCGCTTGTGGGGTACAGTGTCAAAAGCCTTCCTGAAATCCAGAAATATGGAATCGATTTGAGATCCCTTGTCGATGCCACTTAACACTTCATGCGAATAAAGGGCAAGCTGTGTTTCGCAAGAGTGATACTTTCTGAAACCGTGTTGACTACTGTTTTATAGGTCGTTCTCTTCGAGGTACTTCCTAATATTCGAACAAAGTATATGTTCCAAAATCCTACTGCACATCGACGTCAATGAGATTATCCTGTAATTTTGGGAATCACTCCTATCGCCTTTCTTGAATATTGGAGTAACTAGTTCAACTTTCCAGTCTTTCGGTACGGATCTTTCGCTGAGTGATCGGTTGTAAATTATAGCTAAGTAAGGAGCTACTGCATCAGCGTACGCTCAGAGGAATCTAGTTGGTATACAATCTGGCCCGGAAGATTTATTTTTGTTTAGTGACTTAAGTTGTTTTAATACTCCAGGAGCATCTACTTCTAAGTTTCGCATGCTGGCAGCTCTTCTTGGATTGAATACTGGAGTGTTCACTTCGTATTCTTTGGTGAACGAAGTACGGAACGCTGTGTTTGGTAATTCTGCCTTAGCAGTACTGTCATCGGTAGTATTACCATTGCTATCGCGTAGTGAAGGTATTGTTTGTGTTTTGCCGCTAGTGTACTTCACATATGACCAGAATTTCTTTGGATTTTCTGCAAGATTACAAGACGGGATTTCGTTGTGGTAACTACTATAGGCTTCTCTCATTGAAGTCCGCGCTAGGTTGCGAGTTTCATTAAAAGATTGCCAGTCTTGTGGATTCTGTGTCTTTTTAAATTCTGCATGCGTTTTTCTTTGTTTCTGCAACAGTGATCTGACCTGTCTTGTGTACCACGGGGGGTCAGCCCCCTCTTTTATTAATTTATTTGGTATAAATCTCTCGATTGCTACTGATATTATGTCTTTGAAAGTAAGCCACAACTGATCTACACTCTCATTTTTAGTTTTGAAAGACTGGAGACTATCACTCTGGAAAGCGTGAAGCGAATTTTTATCTGCTTTATTGAATAGATATATTTTTCGTTTATTTTTGGTGCATTTGGGCATTTCGACATTCAGTCTCGTTACTACAACTCGATGTTCGCTAATCCCTGTATCTGTTTTGATGCTCCTTACTAGCTCAGGATTATTTGTTACTAGGAGATCAAGGGTATTTTCGCAACCACTTACTATTATAGTGGGTTCATGAACTAACTGTTCGAAGTAGTTTTCAGAAAAAGCATTCAGAACTAGTTCGGACGATATTTTATATTTGCCGCCGATTTTGAATACGTAATTATGCCAACATATCGGGGGTAAATTAAAGTCGCCACCGATTATAACAGTATGCTTCGGATACCTATTTGAAATGTGATTCAAGCTTTCTTTGAACATTTCGGCAACCGCATCGTCTGAGTCAGGGCTCCGATAAAAAGAACAATTATTAATTTATTCCGGTTGTCAGGTATACCCTCCACCCAGACCAACTCACAGTAAGTATCTGTCTCAATTTCGCTGCAGGGTAAACCGTTAGTAACAGCAATAAATACGCCACCCCCTTTTTTATGTATTCTATCCTTTCTGAAGACCATTTGGCCCTTTGAAAAAATTTCGGCCGGACTTATCTCAGGCGTCAGCCATCTTTCAGAACCTATAACGATTTGTGCCTCAGTACTTTCTATCGGCGCTTGGAGCTCTGGAACTTTCCCAATACAGCTCCGACAATTTACAACTGTTACACCAATGGTTTCTAGATCTGCTTTCTTCCTGTGTCTGACCTGCCCCCTTTGAGACTGAAACCCATTTTGCGTATGCCCGAGGCCCTCTAACCTAAAAAACCGCCCAGTCCACGCCACACAGCCCCCGCTACTCGTGTAGCCGCTTCCTGAGTATAGTGGACTCCTGCCCTATTTAGCGGAACCCGAAAACCCACCACCCTTTGACGCAAGTCGAGGAATCTGCAGCCCACACGGTCGCAGAACCGTCTGAGCCTCTGATTCAGACCCTCCACTCGGCTCTGAACCAAAGGTCCGCAGTCAGTCCTGTCGACAATGCTTGCAGATAGTGAGCTCCGCTTTCATCTTGCAAGCAAGACTGGCAGTCTTTACCACTTCTGATAGCCGCTCAAAAGCAGAGAGGATCTTTTCCGATCCAAAGCGACACATATCATTGGTCCCGACATGATCCACCACCTGCAGCTGGCTGCACCCTTTGCTCTTCATGGCATCCGGAAGGACCCGTTCCACATCTGGAATGACTCCCCCCGGTATGCACACGGAGTGCACATTGGATTTCTTCCCCTCCCTAGCAGCCATTTTCCTAAGGGGCTCCATCACCCGACTAACGCTGGAGCTCCCCTATCTACTTCATTGTAATTCTAGAACGCAAATGTGCCCTACCAATACGACTGTTATCATTATCAGTCTCTTGCTGGTCATCAGTGCGGTTAGCGCGTGAGGTAGCTTGCACATTTGATTGACTTCGACGACCTGTGTTTACTCTTTCAAAGTATATTTCTGAACGCACCCAATACAACAACCAAGCCATTGCTTTACATGTTTTAAATCTAAATTTTCCTCGCAATGTTTCCACATTTTATCACAGTTTAAACCTTCCCTGAACTTCCACGAATGTGACATGAACATTATCCTGGACATGTGTACGTGATTTGCCCACTCTTTCCGCCCAATATCGAGCCGATACTTAGAGTATCTGATGGTGCCTTTATAAAGCTAGTGGCCTAAAATACATATGATTTAAAATAATATGGTTTATATTAAGAGGTAAGTGATACGAAGTTCACTGGGTCATCTAGTACAGTATAATTATCTCCGAGATCGAGGAAAGAAAGCAAAATGGTGACGAAAACAAGGTACAATCTTCTCGTTACATTGATGTTCTACATTCTGTTGAATGAGGAGTTAATAGATAGAACTCCAATGCATTTATCACTGGTATAGAAGGAGTAACCGATTACAATCCTGTTATAAGAACCATTCTTGTAGTGACACCCCCCCTAAAAAAAAAAAGAAAAATTATAAAGATCATACATCATAATTCTAGTATAGAGATCATTGTTCTAAGAGGACTGATTCTACGAGGACTGACTGTTTCCGAATAAAATATGATGAAGTTTTCAAACAGGAGTGAGGAAAGGATGATAGCAAAAGGAATACGTGATACGTTCTTTAAAAGTGTTAACAGCAGATGTTTTCCAGAACTTCTGCGATAAGATAAGGTTACGGAGCTTTGCTCGGTACCGTGTTTAATTTTCACTCATCATGTCTTACGCGTTATCTCTGAAGTGTAGATAAGCACATTGCAACCAAACCACTCTAGTACTATGGAATCTTGCAGCTGCACGATCTGATCTGCGGCATATGAAAAAGAGGAAGAAGGAAGTCAAGAATCCAAGAAAATATATTCATTATAGATGTCTGTTCTTTCTTTTGCTTGAATCCAACAGCGGTAGATTTACGATTTCAAAAAATTCAAACATCTCGACTGTTTCATGACAGTGAAAAATGACCAAATTGAAAATTTGTGCTGGACCGGGATTCAAATCCGTATTTCCCACTGCGGTCGTTTTAACCAATCTTACCCAGATATGCTTCTCAATCTGCCCAAAACTGTTATCGCATACTGCGACTATAGTGCCCTCTGCCCATTTCTTCCTCTTGCTCGTAATTTTAACTTATTTCCGCAAGGAATCGGGCGTATTAGTGCATTCGCACATCAATTGTCATTTACATGCTAGAGGCACACATACTATTTTAGATATGGTGTCCGTTCTTTCGGACACTATAGTAGGCTTATGGTAGAAACTTAGTTGGTAACTATCTTCAAAACTTAAACGCCAAGATCGCTATATCATTATTTAATTTACTGATGACCGGTTTCAATGTGCTATGCCACCTTCATCTGCTCGTACAAAGTTCTATAGTGTGGTCATGTTATTTAAAAAAATAGAGGTTAAACAGTACATGCCACATAGCACTTAGTCAAAATATGAAATACGTAAGGTATATTTTGAACAAGTGCCATGTTGCACGCCGGCACGCCGGCCGTCAGTAAATAGCGATCTTGGCGTTTTACTTTTCAAAATAATTAATCTGTGCAGATTGCCTCCATCTTTCGATGTCAGGTAATGTTAGTTGGTAACAATTCCACTAGCAAGCTTCGCTATTTTGAAAGACATACTCAAGGTGATAATCTCCAGCGCTTCATTTCTCATCTTTTCCACAATATCGTATATTATTTCTAGTAAAACACTAAATTTTACGAATGATTTGTGTTTCAGCTTCTCCTTGTATGTCCTCACATCTGCAAGTATTTCATTGTGTTTGTAATGCTCCATTTTGGAACGGTATTATAATTATATTATCATTATTATATATTATAATATATTCTATATTATAATAAAACCTGCATCCTTTCCAGAGCAGACTATGGTTTCTTACATATTACGTAGTGTACCTACTCTCGCTGAAATCTCATAAGTGCTTCAAAGGTTACCCCTGTTTCGACTGTTACTGAAAAAGCTGTTTAGCTCGGATTCTAAAAGATACAATAATGTTGTTTCTAGCGTAACTAGCCGATGTCAGAAACCACTGAAAAATAGATCGGTAAGTTAAGAGCATCTATTTTAACGGTACCTGTGTGAGTACAAAATGATCAAATCTCATTTAAACTATAGCCTACAACTGCTGTTAAGTGTATTTTTGCTGGTTAATGTTGTACATAGTATTCAGTTTTATTTTTCGACAAACAGTGTTTTCAATAAAATTCTACTGGGTGTGAGACCTCATTGTCAGTCTCTAAGAAACTGACCGACGTTTCGGCCACTGTTTCTAGTGTCTTCTTCTGGATATCTGTCAGACAAACACCCAGAAGAAGGCCACTTTGCAATCGTTCAGTTCTTAAAGATTCACAATGCGGTCTCACACGCAGAAGAATTTTATTGATTGTGAGAACCGCCGTGGAAGCCTACGCTTACAATTATATCGTGCTTTGTTTCCTCCACCCTTTCCCATTCCATGAAAATAATGTGAGTTCTTTCTATCTCTCCCACCACTCATATAACTTCCTGGATGTGCTTTTCCCCCACTTACCTACCACTTTCTCGAAGCTGTAATAATTGCTTCTTGATAGCTCATATCTAGGATTCGCTAATGATTTCCAGAAGTTTCTTGAGATGACAGTAGCAAGACAAACAGAAAATAGTTAATGATATCAAAGAAAGAAAACATTACCTGATATTCTTTGGAACAATATTATAATAGAACGAGGTAAAATATTAACGAGCGAGTAATATGTGTATCCATCATTTTACTTCTGAGCTTTACTGGAAGACTAACGAAAGTTAGTGTTGATCTCAAAGGAGATACGATAGCTCGCGTTCATAATATACGAATTCACAGACACCTACTTTGTATGACAGATAAACAGGAATGTAATTTTCACATATTTATTTACTTATTAACATGTTTTTTTTTTTTCAGATTTGTACAGCACCTGGAAAATGTGATGAACCCCATTGCAATGATGCAGTTGGCTCTTGGTGTGTTCGACGGCTGTATGTTGATTTTCCCAGCGGCATATGTAAGTACAATATTGTTCATAAGGTACGACTTGTGACTGTAAGAGATATCACCGTACTAGCTCGCACAGGATAATTTCAAAGCTTTTGAGATAGATACATAAGCTCATCGAACAAAACATTAGCCGCTTTCTTAAGAAATACACTGGCATATTGGAGCGCTGTAGTTGCTGTACAGACGATACCAGGCAGTCCTGTGACCATAAAAAGGTGACTTAAGTCACTGCAGTGACAGCGTACGTATTCGTTACATACTCTGCCGGAAAAAAATTGATGCGCCCTTTTAGAGTTCTCCAATTCACTCAAGATTTATTGTTGAAACAGTGTACGTGAAGTGTATGAAATGATGACATTTGGAGCTGAATAGCTATTGAGGTAGCAGGTGTCGATCCCTGTCGAAACACTAATATTAAGGCTGGCCGCAAACTTGAGACGCAGGTCCGTGACGTGACGCAGGGTGAGTCACGGTGAGTTTCTGCGAACCACACAGCTGGCTGGAGCCGCGCACGTTGAAGCGCAGCGTGACGTGACGTGACGTGACGCAGCCACTGCGCGCCGTGAGCCTGCGAGCCGCAGCCTCCTGTACGCAGTTTCCTGCGAGAGTCACGGTGACTCAGGCTGTTCAATTCTGTTTGCTAATTCGCAATGGAAGAAAAACTGATTGAAGCCGCACGTGTGATGATCCCCCTACCACTTCTTCATGACCATGTACCAGATGACTAGGAACATGTCACCGTCAATTCAGTTTGATGTCAGAAACGACATTTTCCGTGTGGTTACAGAAATGGAGGCCTCATTGCTGAACATTCCCGAGAGAACTCCACAGATCAGCGGCTATCATATCACAAGTTGTCCCCGTACAGTAACCAATCCCCCAGTCCATACCACACCACTTCATCAACACCTCCTTCATCATATTCGAACAGTCCATCTCAAACCCCACAGGAGAATTGTGAATTGCAACAAAGCAAGAAACGCTTTTCAATCCATTGTCATTGTGCTTTCCATATTATTTGTACTGCGACCATCGCACTTTCTTTTATGTTCAAATGTTTGCAAATCTATCGGACCAAACTGCGTGGTCATCAGTCCGTAGCTTACAAACTACTTAAACTAAGGTAAACTAACCTAAAGACAACACGTTCTTTTACTGCCGATGTAACAAAATTCATCTACCACCTACACTGTTTCCTTACCTAATCTAATTCCTTCGGTATCGCCTTCTTTCCTTATAACATAAACTATTACCCTTGTTTTGCTCTTTTTAATGTTCATTTTATCCTTCAATTGATCTTCTAGGTCATTTGCTGTCTCTCATAGACTTACAATGTTGTTGTTGTGGTCTTCAGTCCGCAGAGTGGTTTGATGCAGCTCTCCACGCTACCCTGTCCTATACAAGCCTCTTAATCTGAGAATACGAACGGCAACCTACATCCTTTTGAATCTCCTTACTGTATTCGTCCCTTGGTCTCCATCTACGATTTTTACCCTCCCACACTTCCTTCTAATGCTAAGTTGACGATTCCTTGATGTCTCAGAATGTGTTCCACCAACCTATACCTTGTCTTAGGATATTCCAGAAACTCCTTTTTTCACCACTTCTGGTGAGCACCTTCTCATTAGTTACGTGATCTACCCGTCTAATCTTCGTCTGTAGCACCGCAATTCGAAAGTTTCTATCATCTTTTTGTCTGAACTCCTTTTCGTCCACGTTTCACTCCTATACGGTGTTACACTCCAGACAAATGCTCTCAGAAAGGACTTTCTAACATTCAAATTAATATTGGATGATGACAAGTTTCTCTTCTTCAGAAACGCTTTTCTCCCCATAGCCATACTGTAATATCATCGGCAAACAGCGAATTTTTTATTTCTCTATCCCGAATTGTAATTTCGTCTCCAAATTTCTCCTTGCTTTCCTTCATGGCTTGCATAATGTACAAACTGAATAACATTGGGCAAAGACCACACCCCAGTATTACTGCCTTCCCAATTAATGTTTCCATACACGTCCTTCGACTCTTAAACAGATGTATGGTTTCTGCACGACTTGTAAATAACCTTCCGCTCGCTGCATTTTATCCCTGTTGACTTCAGAATTTGAAAGAGTGTACCCCAGTCAAAACTGCCAAAAGCTTTCTCCAAAACTACAAAAGCCAGAAACGTATGTTTGCCTTTTCTTAATCTATGCTCTAAGATAAGTCGTGAGTATTGTCTCGCGTATTCGCACATTTCTCCTAAATCCAAACTAATCTTCTCCGAGGTCGGCTAGAACCAGTTATTCTATTCGTCTGTAAATAATCCGTGTTAGAATTTTGCATTGATGATTTATTAAACTGATTGATCTGTAATTTTCACACTCGTCTGCGCCTGCTTCCTTTGGAATGGGGATTACTACATTTTTCTTAGAGTCTGAGGATATTTCGCCTGTCTCATTCATCTTGCACACCAGGTGGATTAGTTTTGCCATGGATGGCCTTCCCAGAGACTTCATAGCTCTGAGGGAATGTCGTCTACTTCAGGGGCCTTACTTCGACTTAGGTCTTTCAGTGCTCTGTCAAATTCTTTCCTCACTATAGTATTTCACATCCCATTTTCATCTACTTCCACTATTCTTTCTACAACATTGTCTCCAAGTTCATTCGCTTTATAGATCCCATCCCTGCTATATAATCTTTCCACCTCTCAGCATTCCCATCTTAGCTCACAACTGGTTCTCTGAGTTTTTTTATATTCATACAGCTGATTTTCTTGTCTCGACATATTTTATTTTCCTGCACGCGGTATCTATTTTTCCCCTGGTTTTACATCTTCTACACACTTTCATTTGTCCCGCTTAGCCATTTTGCACTGTGTGTTACCTTCTTCTACTGCAATTTTATATTTCCTCCTTCCATCAAATAAATCCAGTATTTCCTGTGTTATTTTCTAGGTATTCTCTTTCTGTTTGGTACTGTTTAATCTCTCAAAGCTACCCACTCATCTTTTAATGTGTTACTTCCCATCGCTTCCATCAATTGTAGCATAAAACTCCCTCTGAAAGTCTCACGAGCCTCAGGTTATTTAAATTGATAAAGGTCCCATCTCCTCATATTCCTACATTTCTCCGGTTTCTTCAATTTAAATCTACAGTTCATAACTAATAAGATATGGTCGGAGTCAATATATGCCCCTTCAGTCTCACAGTTTAAAATCTGGTGGCGAAATCTATGTCCTACCATTAAAAAAAAAAAAAAAAACAATCTTATACCTTACGGTGTCCCCGACTTCTTCCACGTATATAACCTCCCTTCATGATTTTGAAACTAAGTTTTTGTTCTGGTTAAATTATGTTCTGCGCAAAATTCTATTAGGCGGCTTCCTCTTTATTCATTTTCCCCAGTTCATATTCCCCTACTATTTTTCCCTTTGTTCCTTTTCCAGTTCAAATCAGAATCAATTTCTTCTCTCGCTTAACTGTCTGAATTATTTCCTTTACCTCCTCATACATTTCTTCGATTCCTCACCATTGGCAGAGCTAGTTGGCATATAAACCTCCACTACTATGGTCGGTGTGGCTTTGTATCTATTTTAGCTAAAATAATGCGATCACTGTGCTTCTCATAGTACTTTACCGCATTCCTATTTTCTTATTTATTATTAAATCTACTTCTGCTTTACATCTAACTGATTTTGTATTTATAACCATGCACTCACCTGACAATAAATCCTCATCGATTATCCATCGAATTTCATCAAACCCCACCATATCCAACCTCAATCTATCCGTTTCCTTTTTTAAATTTTCTAACCTCCCTGCCCGATTTAAGAAACTTTACATTCCACGCTCCAATTCGTAGAATGCTAGCGAATTTTTCCCTGTTAGAACTAGATAAACCAAAATTATATCAGTGGGGTTCATGATTATGACTTAGCTTTTATTTAGGTATTTCAGATCGCCATTGTGGGAACATTTGAAGCTTACTTTGGGAGAACATTAGTAATTACCGACCGTTACTCCGGACAGGCTGCGAGCAGTTTGCCTGTACGAACCAGAGTGAGATAATGAACGGCCTATTAATACCGCTCCGTTAAAGCAGACGCTTGCCACACTGGGTTATTATAAGCCGCCCGCAGGCATCGTGCCATGGAGCGGTCTTGTGCTGTAAAGTCCAACACTGCCTTGTTACAAGCCCATCACGTGCACTACAAAATGCAGTGATGAACGTAGAATAGGTAGTCTGCAAATATGTGTGCATTTAACAACTTTTTTAAATCCATGTATTTCCGTAAGTGTGTCTACGTAACAAAAGAGATACAAATCTGATGATGGCAATACCGAAACGTGTCATTAAAGCCGCACTATACATTAAGTGTGGTGTGGCCTGCAAATTCTTTTTTTTTTTTTTTACAGCTTTTCGCAGTACTGTTATGGTCTTCAGTCCGGAGACTGGTTTGATGCAGCTCTCCACCCTACTCTATCCTGAGCAAGCCTTTTCATCTCCTCATAAGAACGGCAACCCACATCCACTTGAATCTGCTTACTATACGCGTCTCTTGGCCTCCCTCTGCGATTTTTACCCCACACGCTTCCCTCCAATGCTAAATTTACGATTCCTCGATGTCTAAGAATGTGTCCTACCAAGCGATCCCTTCTTTTAGTTAGGGTATGCCAAAAATTCCTTTTCTCGCCAATTCTGTTAAGTACCTCTTCATTAGTTATGTGATCTACCCACCTAATCTTCAGCATTCTTCTGTAGCACCACATTTCAAAAGCCTCTATTCTCTTCCAGTCCGCACTGCTTATCGTCCATGTTTCACTCCCATACAAGGCAACACTCCACACAAATGCCTTCAGAAAAGACTTCCTTACACTTAAATTAATATTCGATGTTAGCAAATTTCTCTTTTTCAAAAATGCTTTTCTTCCCATTGCCATTCTGCATTTTATATCCTCTGTACTGCGACCATCGCATGTTATTTTACTACCTAAGTAACAAAACTCATCTACCACCTTCATTGTTTCGTTACCTAATCTAATTCCTTCAGCATCGCCTGATTTTCTAAGACCGCATTCCATTATTTTTGTTTTGCTCTTGTTAATGTTCATTTTGTACGCTCTCTTCAACACACTGTCCATTCCATTCAACTGCTCTTCCAGGTCGTTCGCTGTCTCTGACAGAATTACAATGTCATCAGCAAAACGCAATGTTTTTATTTCTTCCCCCTGAACTTTAATCCCTATTCCAAAATTTTCCTTGCTTTCCTTCATCGCCTGCTCAATGTACAAATTGAATAACATTGGAGAAAGACTACAACCCTGTCTTACTCCTTTCCCAACTGATGCTTCCCTTTCATGCCCTTCGAGTCTAATAACTGCGGTCTGGCTTTTGTACAAGTTGTAGATAACTCTCATTTCCCTGTATTTTACCCCTGCTGACTTCAGAATTTGAAAGAGTGTAGTCCAGTCAACATTGTCAAACGCTTTCTCCAAATCTACAAAGGCTAAAAATGTAGATTTGCCTTTCCTTAATCTATCTTCTAAGATAAGACATAAGGTAAGTATTGCCTCCCGGGTTCCTACGTTCCTCCTGAATCCAAACTGATCTTCCCCTAGGTCAGCTTCTACCAGCTTTTCCATTCTCCTGTAGATAATTCGTGTTAATATTTTGCAACCATGACTTATCAAACTGATGGTTCTGTAATTTTCACACCTGTCTGCACCCGATTTCTTTGGAATGGGGATTATTACATTTTTCTTAAAGTCTGAGGGCATTTCGCCTGTCTCATATATCCTACACACCAGTTCAAATAGTCTTGTCATGGCTGGCTCTCCCAGAGACTTTAGTAGCTCTGAGGGTATATCATCTACTCCTGTGGCCTTGTTCCGGCCTAGGTCTTTCAAGGCTCTGTCAAATTCATCTCTGAGTATAGTATCTCCTATTTCATCTTGATCTACTTCCTCTTCTCTTCCTACAACATCGTCTCTAAGTTCATTTCCTTTGTAGAGCTGCTCTATGTACTCTTTCCACCTTTCAGCCTTTCCTTCTTTGCTGAGAACTGGTTTCCCATCTGAGTTCTTGATATTTGTAGAATTGCTTTTCTTGTCCCCAAATGTCTCTCTGATTTTCCTGTAGGCGGTATCTACTTTTCCCCTTATTATACATTCTTCTACAGATTTGCATTTGACTTCTAGCCACACCTGCTTAGCCATTTTGCACTTCCTATCAATCTCATTTCTTAGTCGTCTGTACTCCATTTTGCCTGTTTCATTTACTGCATTTTTATATTTTCTCCTTTCATCAATTAAATTTAGTATCTCCTGTGTTATCCAAGGATTTTTTGCAGGTCTTGCCTTTCTACCTATTTTGTCCTCTGCTACCTTCACTATTTCATCTCTCAATGCTACCCATTCCTCTTCTACTGTTTTATTTCCCCCTGTTTCTGTCAATTGTTGCCTAAATCTCCCTCTGAAATTCACCAGAACTTCACGTTCCTTCAATTTATCTAGGTCCCATCTCCTTATTTTCCTACCTTTCTGCAGTTTTTTCAGTTTCAGCCTACAGTTCATGACTAACAAGTTATGGTCAGAGTCTATATCTGCCCCTGGGTATGTCTTGCAGTTTATAACCTGATTCCGGAATCTATATTTTACCATTATAAAATCTATCTGATACCTTCCAGTGTCTCCTGGTCTCTTCCAAGTATACAACCTTCTTTTGTGATTCTTAAACCACGTGTTTGTTATGATTAAATTATGTTCCGTGCAAAATTCTACCAGGCGACTTCCTCTTTCATTCCTTCTGCCCAGTCCATATTCACCTACTATTTTTCCTTCTCTTCCTTTTCCTACTACCGAATTCCAGTCTCCCATCACAATTAAGTTTTCCTCTCCCTTAACGGTCTGAATAATTTCCTTTAGCTCCTCATATATTTCTTCGATTTCCTCATCATCGGCAGAGCTAGTTGGCATATAAACCTGTACTACTGTTGTCGGTGTTGGCTTTGTATCTATCTTGACAATGATAATGCGATCACTGTGCTGCTCGTAGTAGTTTACCCCCATTCCTATTTTCTTATTCATTATCAGTCCTACTCCTGTGATACCCCCAACTGATTTTGTATTTATAATCCTGTACTCACCTGACCAGAAATCCTGTTCATCCTGCCACCGAACTTCACTAATCCCCACTATATCCAACTTCAACCTATCCATTTCTCTTTTTAAATTTTCTAATTTTCCTACCCGATTAAGGGATCTAACATTCCACGCTCCGATCCGTAGAATGCCAGTGTTGTCTTTCCTGATGATAACATCCTCCTGAGTAGTCCCCGCCCGGAGATCCGAATGGGGGACTATTTTACCTCCGGAATATTTTACCCAAGAGGATGCCATCATCATATGTTCATACAGTAGAGCTGCATGTCCTCGGGAAAAGTAACGGCTGTAGTTTCCCCTTGCTTTCAGCCGTTCGCAGTAGCTGTGTGGCAAAGCCACATTGGCTGATGTTACAAGGCCAGCTCAGTCAATCATCCAGACTGTTGCCCCTGTAACTACTGAAGAGGCTGCTGCCCCTCTTCAGGAACCACACGTTTGTCTGGCCTCTCCACAGATACCCCTCCGTTGTGGTTGCACCTACGGTACGGCTATCTGCATCGTTGAGGCACGCAAGCCACCCCACCTCGGCAATGTCTGTGGTTCATGGGGGTGGTTCGCAGTACTACCAATTCATTTGTAGAATAGGAGACCTCAGATGAACAACAGTCAACTACTAAGCCACAGATTTTTTGTAAAACTGCCGTTGGTTGAATTTAACACTCTTAACGTCATGACATAGAGTAAAATACGTGTGTAATATATTTATGGCTGTCTAGCTATACGTCCATACTTAGTAGCTGAGGTTATTAATGGGTCCTCGCGTGTTGTCGCTTTAAAAGCTTCTGTTCATCAATCGGAAAAAAGTTGGCGTTACCTATGCTGAGAACAGGCATTGGTTGAAGACAGGTGGCCATGCTTTTGTGCCCAAAACAAGGATTTCTAGCTTAAAATCCTGTGTGAATATTGCCCGTTTTATGTAAAGCCACTAAACTGGTAGTCACATGGGAGTATTTACTTAGATATGGCATACAACTACTATATCACACAGTACGACCAATATTTTGGGCATAAACAAATGCAGGAATGCGCATTTTTCTGGCATCACTTTTTCAATGTTAGGGCCTTCTAACCTCCTTGATTGAAATGGAAACCTTATATAATCACAGAGTCAATAAATCTGTTTTCCATAGCAAAGACGTCAGATATTAATAACCTATAGAAACGAGGAAAAAATTTCTCTATACTTTAATACACAAAGAGAAAGTAGTAAATCCATATATTCTAACCAAATAAATGTTTTGGTAATCGTGAAGGGCGCTTGCGCGGGCTGCAGCGTCGATAAATATCGAACACGCGACCACACTTCGATATATGTCGTATGCACCAGTGACGAATAATTAAGTACTCTTAATAAGTACTACTGCCATTTTACATGTTCGTAGGTTGGCTGCCCACAAAGTCAATTAATGCTGTACCTGCTCTACGGTTGACAGCTTCTTGTATGTACCCTTGTCTCCTGAGTAACATTAACTATCCTCGTAATGTAAGGACGTTAAAACTGCAGTCTGTTGCCCGTCTTATTAACATGGCGAGTATGCTGGCAACTTTGAGTGTTTCTGAACAGGAGATTCAGGCGCTACGCGCCCTCACATACTAAAAAAAAACCTTCTTGTTTAACCTAAACCTAACCTTTCACTTAAAATGATCACTGTGTCGTGCGTCAACATATCAGATTCTCTCGCCATGTTGGAACATATCGAAATGCACCAAGTATCAAAGTGTGGTCGCGCATTCGAGATTTATCGAAACGTGTGCCCATTCAAGCGTTCTCCACAATTACCAATGTTTTTTTCTATTTGGAAAGTAAATATAGTAGCACTTAAAATCTGTCGCAGATATAAACTTCCGAAATTACTGTTGTTACTGATTGTAAATCTAAAAATGTAATAGCGCCATCTATTGCTTCTTTGGTGTATTACGAAATTAACAGCTCCATCTCCTGATTTTTCTAGTGTACACCTTTTAGAGTACTAAGCAATGCTATTAAGGAGAGCAGACTCCTAATATATTAAACTACAGTGTAACATATACATTCACGACACTACCGCAGACTTTTGTTATACACTGCGACAGCAGCGCTCCAAGCGGGCGGCAAGCTACATTTCTGAATACGATATTAGATGAGTGCGAATAGTATCGTTTATCTTGATTTTAACATACTTTTTACATTATGGAACGTATGTAGTGTCATAAAATAGGTAATAACTTAAAAATGGCCCCACCTTTGACTTTCTTACGTTCCCTAAGATCCCTGACAAGGTACGAAACAGTACATTGCAGCGCAGTTTCCTTACAATTATCTTGTAACCTACAGGTCTTTACTGAATAATTTCATTTACTATTAAAAATAAAGAAAAGGCTAGGAAACACCAGAAGTCTTACCCTTTGGCAGAAAGACGTTGCTTTTCTACTCAAGAACGTTAACGTTTCTTCACTACAATTGCAGTAAAATCGGTGAGGGCGGAACGTAGGAAACGAATGCAATAACTACAGTATTTAACGCACCAAATCAGCCACCACAACTGAAGCTGAAGGAAAAACGTCACAGACGTGGCAAGAAACTGGCGAAAGCAGTGAAGCGTCTTTAGGACACTCCTAGTTTGCGAGGGATGGTGGCAACTTGCTGCATTCAAATACAAATCTGTATGTGTGGGCTTGCGATAAACTGAGTGTCCTAGAGAGCCGCCACTCTTACGTTGAACCAAGACATCAAGAAATGGTAGACAACCATCTTTTTCTAACTCGATGGTGAACTGAATGTTCTCATGCATGGTGTTAAAATGATGTAAAAACTCCGTTAACTTCTCTTCTCCGTGAGGCCACACTATAAAAATGTCGTGCACATGCCTCCAAAAGGCAGTTGGATTAAGGACTGCTGATTCCAGTGCTTTCTCCTCAAAATCCTCCATAACCTACAACGTGCTGACATAAGGAAAGTTTACAATCGATTTCTCATACAAAAACAGCAGTTGATCGGTGTTGCCTGGTGAAACGCTGTTGTGATGCCTCGTGTAAGGAGGAGAAATGCGTACCATCATGTTTCCGACTTTGATAAACGTCGGATTGTAGCCTATCGCTATTGCGGTTTATCGTATCGCGATACTGCTGCTCGCATTGGTCGCGATCCAATGACTGTTAACAGAATACGGAATCGATGAGTTCAGGAGGGCAATACGGAACGACGTGCTGGATCCCAACGGATTCGTATCACTAGCAGTCGAGATAACAGGCATGTTATCCGCATGGCTGTAACGGATCGTGCAGCCACGTCTCGATCCCTAAGTCAACAGATGGGGACGTTTGCAAGACAACAACTATCTGCAAGAACAGTTCGACGACGTTTGCAGCAGCATGGACTATCAGCTCGGAGACCATGGCTGCGGTTACCCTTGATGCTGCATCACAGATAGGAGCGCTTGCGATGCTGTACGCAACAACGAACCTGCAGGAATGGCAAAACATTTTTTCGGATAAATCGAGAGTCTGTTTACAGCGTAATGGTAGCATCTGTGTTTGGCAACATCGCCGTTAACGCTCATTGGAAGCGTGTATTCGTCATCGCCATACTGGCGTATCACCCGGCCTGATGGTATGGCGTGCCACTGGTTACACGTCTCGGTCACCTCTTATTCGCATCGACGGCATTTTGAACAGTGACCGTTACATTTCAGATGTGTTACGACCCGTGACACCACCATTCATTCGATCCCTGCGAAACCGTACATTTCAGCAGGATAATGTATTACTGCCTGTTGCAGGTCCTGTACGGGTCTTTCTGGTTACGGAAAATGTTCTACCGCTGCCCTGGCCAAAACATTCTCCAGATCTCTCACCAGTTGAAAACGTCTGGTCAATGGTGGGCGAGAAACTGGTTCGTCACAATACGCCAGTCACTACTCTTGATGAACTGTGGTATCGTGTTGAAGCTGCATGGGCATCTGTACCTGTACGTGCCAACCAAGCTGTGTTTGACTCAATGCCCAGGCGTATCAAGGCCGTTATTACGGCCAGAGGTGGTTGTTCTGGGTACTGATTTCTCTGGATCTGTTGTTGTTGTGGTCTTCAGTCCGCAGACTGGTTTGATGCAGCTCTCCACGCTACCCTGTCCTGCGCAAGGCTCTTCATCTGAGAATACGTTCGGCAACCTACATCATTTTGAATCTGCTTACTGTATTCGTCCCTCGGTCTCCCTCTACAATTTTTACCCCACACACTTCCTTCTAATGCTGACAATTCCTTGATGTCTCAGAATGTGTCCTACCAATCTATCCCTTCTCTTAGTCAGGATATGCCAGAAACTCCTTTTCTCCCCAATTCGGTTAAGCACCTCCTCATTAGTCACGTGATCTACCCATCTAATCTTCATCATCCATCTGTAGCACCACATTTCAAAAGCTTCTATAATATTTTTGTCTGAACTCCTTATCGTCCACGATTCACTCCCATACAATGCTACACTCCAGACAAAAGCTTTCAGAACGGACTTCCTAACATTTAAGCTAATATTGGAGGTTAGCAAGTTTCGCTTCTTTAGACATGCTTTTGTCCCCATAGAAATTCTACATTTTATATCTTCTTTACTTCGGCCGTCAGAAGTTATCTTCCTAGCAAAATAACAAACTTGATCTACTACTTATATTGTCTCATTATCTAATCTAATTCCTTCAGCATCGCCTGATTTTCTGACATTCCATTCCATTAACTTCGTTTTACTCTTGTTAATATTCATCTTCGTCTCAAGACACTATCCATTCCATTCAATTACTCTTCCAGATCCTTTGCAGTCTCTGACAAAATTACTATGTCATCGGCAAACCGCAAACTTTTTATTTCTTCTCTCTGAACTTTAATTCCCTCACCAAATTTCTCCTTCCATCACTTCACTGCTTGCTCAGTGTACAGATTGAACAACATTGGCGAAAGGCTACAACCCTGCCTTACTCCCTTCCCAACCCCTGCGTCTCTTTCTTGCCCTTCGACTCGACGCTATCTGGTTTTTGTATTGGTTTAATATAACTCTTCCCTCCCTATATTTTACCCCTGCTACTTTCAGAATTTGGAAGAGTGTATTCCAGTCGACATTGTCAAAAGCTTTCTCCAAATCTACAAACGCTAAAAACGTAGGTTTGCCATACCTTAGCCTATCTTCTAAGATAAGTCGTGAGTATTGCCTCCCGTGTTCCTACATTGCTCCTAAATCCAAACTGATCTTCCCCGAGGTCGGATTCCACAAGTTTTTCCATTCGTCTGTAAATAATTCGTGTTAGTATTTTCCAACCATGACTTATTAAACTGATAGTTCTGTAATTTTCACACTTGTCTGCACTTTCTTTCTTTGGAATTGGAATTACGATATTCTTCTTGAAGTCGGAGGGTATATCCCCTGTCTCATACATCTTGCATACCAGGCAGAACAATAGTTCATGACTGGCTCTCCTAACGAAATCAGTAGTTCAGACGGAATATCATCTACTCCAGGGGCCTTGTTTCGACTCAAATCTTTCAGCGCTCTATCAAATTCTTCTCGCGGTATCATATCTCCTATCTCATCTTCCTCCACTTGGTCTTCCGTTTCTAGAATATTGCCTTCTAGTTTATTTCGTTTGTGTAGGCCTCTATATACTCCTTTTCACAGTTCAGCTTTCCGCTCTTTGCTTAGTACTGGTTTTCCGTCTGAGTTCTTGATACTAATATAGCTGCTTTTCTTGTCTCCAAATATCTCCTTTATCTTTTTGTAGGCGGTATCTATCTATCTTTCCCCTTCTACGGTTCGGCATTTGTCCTCTAGCCACTGCTGCTTAGTCAGTCTGCACTTCCTGTCACTCTCATTTTTCAGACGCCTGTACTCCCTTTTTCCTGCTTCACTTGCTGAATTTTAACATTTTCACCTCTCATCAATTAAGTTCAGTATATCCGTGTTATCCAGGGATTTCTATTAGGCCATGTCCTTCTGCCTATATGATCCTCTGCTGCCTTCACTGCCCTATCTCTCAGAGCTACCCATTCTTCTTCTACTGTATTACATCCCAAGTTTCAGCCAATACTTGCCTAATGCTCCCTCTGAAACTCGCAACCACCTCTGGTTCCTTCAGTTTGTCCAGGTTCCATCTCCTAACTTTTCTGCCTTTCTGCAGTCTCTTAAGTTTAATCTGCAGTTCATTACCAATAAGTTATGGTCAGAGTCAATATCTGCTCCTGGATATGTCTTACAATTTAAAACCTGGTTCCTAAATCTACTCCTTACCATTATAAAATCAATCTGGTACCTTCCAGTGTCTCCTGGTCTCTTCCACTTATACAGCCTTCTTTCATTATGTTTGAACCAAGTGTTGATGATAATTAAATTGTGCTCTGCGCAAAATTCCACCAAGCGATCTCCTCTTTCATTCCTTTTTCCCGGCCTATATTCACCTACTACATTTCCTTCTCTTCCCTTTCCTACTACCGAGTTCCAGTCCCCCATCACAATCAAGTTTTCGTATCCCTTAACTTTCTGAATGATTTCTTTTATCTCCTCATACATTTCTTCGATATTATCATAATCGGCCATGCTAGTTGGCATATAAACTTGCACCACTGTGGTCGGTGTTGGCTTCGTGTCTATCTTTGCTACGATAATGCGTTCACTACGCTGTTCATAATAACTTACTCGCATTCCTGTTTTCTTATTCATTATCAGATCTACTCCTCCGTTACCACCAACTGATTTTGTATTTATAACCCTGTACTCACCTGACCAGAAATCCTGTTCATCCTGCCACCGAACTTCACTAATCCCTACCATATCTAACTTTAACCTATCCATTTCTCTTTTCAAATGTTCTAGCTTACCTACTCGATTAAGGGTTAGAACATTCCACGCTCCGACCTGTAGAATGCCTGTTTTGTTTTTCTTGATGACGACATCCTCCTGAGTAGTCCCCGCTCGGAGATCCGAATTGGGAACTATTTTACCTCCGGAATATTTACCCAAGAAGACGCCATCATCATACAGTCATACAGTAGAGCTGCATGTCCTCGGGAGAAGTAACGACTGTAGTTTCCCCTTGCTTTCAGCCGTTCACAGTAACTGCATGGCAAAGCCATGTTAGCTGATGTTACAAGGCCAGCTCAATCATCCAGACTGTTGCCTCTGTAACTACTGAAAAGGCTGCTGCCCCTCTTCAGGAACCACACGTTTGTCTGGCCTCTCCACAGATACCCCTCCGCTGTGGTTGTACCTATAGTTCGGCTATCTGTATGGTTGAGGCACGCAAGCCACCCCACCTCGGCAATGTCTGTGGTTCATGAGGATCTATGCACCCAAATTGCTTGAAAATGTAATCTCATGTTAGTTCTAGTATAATATATTTGTCCAATGAATACCCATTTATTAAATCAAATGTTTGTGAAGCTTATGGGACTTAACTACGGGGTCATCAGTCCCTAAACTTACAAACTACTTATGAACTACCTTATACTAAGGACGGCACAAATATCCATGCCCGAAGGGGGATTCGAACCCCCGACCGTAGTGGCCGTGCAGACCGTGACTGAAGCGCCTCAGTCCCCTCGGCCACCGCGGCCGGCCCCGTTTATTATCTGCACTCCTTCTTGGTGTAGCAGTTTTAATGGCCAGTAGTGTATAAAGGATCCTCCGCCATGCACCATACGAAGCTAATTTTAGTTTGCCTGTGCCCTTAGCGAGAGTGCACGCAATCGGATGTACGGTATGGCCGTGCATAAAATACGAACAAAAAGACAAACAAACATTAATTTTTACATATTAGATTATACATACAGTATTATTGGTGTATCTACTCACCTCATTTTTACTAATGGGCGATACAATGAATGATTGTCCGATCGTAGTTAATGTTATTGTGTTTCCGTTGACAGAGCTCAGAAACCAGCGCGTTGGTGAAGTGTTTCGGCGCCGCACCAACCGTCTGCATGCAGCTGCTACTCTATTGTCTGGGTGCACACAGCGTCCGAGAGCAGGTAGGACACATATTTTTATTTTGTTTCTGTGACTGTCTGTCGTGTCGGCAACACATTGGGGTGTGTCGTCTGGCTACCATAATTACGAAGTCAGCACTGTCGTACGAGCGTCGCGCGGGAATAGCCGAGCGCTTCTAGGCGCTTTGTCAGGGACTGTGAGGCTGATCGCGCTAAACATTCGAGTCCACCTAGGGCACAGGTGTCTGTGTTGTCCGTCGGTTAGTTTAAATAGTTTGTAATACAGCTGTGAGAGTAACGAAAAGAAGTGTTTCTCTATGTATTCGTTACTAAAATAAACAGTACTCGCTACTCTTGTTACCAGTGCCACATAGAAATACAGCCTCTCAACTGTCTTTGGAATCGCTTGTGACGCTTTATGAAGGAGCCGTATTTATGAATCGGAACAAAGTCTGGGGCAAGGAGGTTAGAATAAGGGGAGAAGCCCTTAACGCTACAGAAGTGAAGCCATTGCCGCCATATTACGGCGCCAACAACATATATGGTAACGAGTGTGTATTCATTGCATTCTGAGTTGAAAGTGGTTGTTGTTATTGTGGTCTTCAGTCCGCAGACTGGTTTGATTCAGCTCTCCACGTTACCCTGTCCTGTGCAAGTCTCTTCATCTGAGAATAAGTTCGGTAACCTACATCCTTTTGATTCTGCTTACTGTATTCGTCCCTCGGTCTCCCTCTACGTTTTTACCCCACACGCTTCCCTCTAATGCTAAGTTGACGATTCCTTGGTGTCTCAGAATGTGTCCCACCAATCTATCCCTTCTCTTAGGATACGCCAGAAACACCTTCTCTCCACAATTCTGTTGAGCACCTCCTCATTAGTTACGTGATCTACCCATCTGATTTTCATCATTCGTCTGTAGCACCACATTTCGAAAGCTTCTATAATCTTTTTGTCTTAACTCCTTATCATCCACGTTTCACTCCCATACAATACTACACTCCAGACAAATGCTTTCAGAAGGGACTTCTTAACATGTACATTAATATTGGATGTCAACAAATTGCGCTTCTTCAGAAACGCTTATCTTCCCATAGCCATTCTGCATTTTATATCTTCTTTACTTCGGCCGTCAGAAGTTACCTTGCTACCCAAAAAACAAAACTCATCTACTACCTTTATTGCCTCATTACCTAATATAATTCCTTCAGCGTCACCTGACTTTCTGACGCTACTTGTTGATATTCATCTTATACCCTCCTTTCAAGACACTGTCCATTCCATTCAATCACCCTTCCAGAACCTTTGCAGTCTCTGACAGCATTACTATTTCATCGGCAAACCACAAAGTTTGTATATCGAATCCCTGAACTTTAATTCTCTCTCAAAATTTCTCCTTGCATTTCTTCACTGTTTGCTGAATGTACAGATTAAACAACGTTGGGGAAAGGCTACAGCCCTGTCTTACTTCCTTCCAAACCTCTGCGTTCCTTTCTTGCCCTTCGACTCTAATAACTACTGTCTGATTTTTGTATAGGTTGGATATAAGTCTTCGCCCCCTATATGTTCCCATGTTATCTTCAGAATTTGAAAGAGTTTATTCCAGTCGACATTGTCAAAAGCTTTCTCCAAATCCACAAATGCTAAAAACGTAGGTTTGCCTTTCCTTAGCCTATCTTCTAAGATAAGTGGTAATGTGAGTATTGCTTCCCGTGTTCCTACATTTCTTCTAAATTCACACTGATTTTCCACAAGATTGGCTTCCACAAGTTTTTCCATTCGTCTGTAAATAATTTGTGTCACTATTTTGCAACTGACTTATTAAACTGATAGTTCTGTAATTTTCACATTTGTCTGCACTTGCTTTCTTTGGAATTGGAATCACAATGTACTTCTTCACGTTGGATGGCATTTCCATACATCTTGCATACCAAGTGGAACAATTTCTTCATGACTGGCTCTGCTAACGATATCAACAGTTCAGACGGAATATCATCTATTACAGGGGCCTTGTTTCGACTCAAATCTTCCAGCGCTCCGTCAAATTCTTTTCGCAGTATTGTATCTCCTATTTCCTCTTCCTCCACTTCATCTTCCATTACTAGAATACTACCTTGAAGTTTATTTCCTTTGTACAGGTACTCTATATATTTCTTCCACATTTCAGCTTTTCCCTCTTTGCTTAGTACTGGTTTTTCGTCTGAGTTCTTGATATTCATACAGCTGCTTTTCTTGTCTCCCAATGTCTCTTTTATTTTCCTGTAGGCGGTATCTATCTTTCCCCAGGTTGTACATTCTTTTATGGTTCTGCATTTGTCCTCCAGTCACTCCTGCTTAGCCAGTCTGCACTTCCTGTCAATCTCATTTTTCAGACGTTAGTTGATGCATTTTTATATTTTCTCCTGTCATCAATTAAGTCCAGTATATCCTATGTAATCCAGGGATTTCTATTAGGCCTTGTCCTTCTGCCTATATGATCCTCTCCCGCTTTCACTATTCTTGGCTAATGCTCCCTCTGAAACCCTCAACCACCTCTGGTTCCTTCAGTTTGTCCAGGTATCCATCTCCTAACTTTTCTGCCTTTCTGCAGTCTCTTAAGTTTAATCTACAGTTCATTACCAATAAGTTATGGTCGGAGTCTATAGCTGCTCCTGAGTATTTCTTACAATTTTTGAACCTGGTTCCTAAATCTATTCCTTACCATTACAAAGTCAATCTGGTACCGTCCAGTGTCTCATAGTCTATTCCATGTATACAGCCTTCTTTCACGATGTTAAAGCAAGTGTTAGTGATCATTAAACTGTGCTCTGCACAAAATTCTACCAAGCAGTCTCCTCTTTCATTTCTTTTCCCCAGCCCATATTCACTTACAACATTTCCTTCTCTTCCTTTTCCTACTACTGAGTTCCAGTCCCCTAGCACAATCAAGTTTTCGACCCCCTTGATTTTCTGAATAATTTCTTTTATCTCATCATAAATTTCTTCGATGTCCTCATCATCGGCAGAGCTAGTTAGCATATAAACTTGTACTACTGTGATCGGTGTTGGTTTTATGTCTATCTTTGCTATGATAATGCGTTCACTACGCTGTTCATAGTAACTTACTCGCATTCCTATTTTCTTATTCATTATCAGATCTACTCCTGCGTTATCACAAACTGATTTCGTGTTTATAACCCTGTACTCACCTGACCAGAAATCTTGTACATCCTGCCCCGAACTCACTAATCCCTACCATATCAAACTTTAACCTACCCATTTCTTTCAAATTTTCTAATTTACCTACGCGAATAAAGGATCTAACATTCCAAACTCCGATCCGTAGAATTTTTTTGTTTTTCTTCATAACAACATCCTTCTGAGTAGTCTCCGTCCGGAGATCCGAAGGCGACTATTTTACCTCCGAAATATTTTAGCCAAGAAGACGCCATCATCATATATTCATACAGTAGAGCTGCATGTCCTTGGGAACAGTAACGACTGTAGTTTCCCCTTGCTTTCAGCCGTTCGCAGTAACTGCATGGCAAAGCCATGATAGCTGGTGTTACAAGGCTTCCTATGGGGAAATGGAAAGTGTTTTGCTCTATTCCTTATTTTTCATTTAACTTTCCTTTAAGTATGTAATAATTTTCCCTATTTCTAGTATTGGGGTCATGAATGTAAATGTTTTATGGTAATTTGCAGTTACTCATTTGAAATAAGTAGGCCTCTTGTTTCATGTGTACAAACCTGCTACAGTTAATATTTGTAATTCTTTGTTTTTGGATGAATCACGTGGCGTTAATTTCGCTAACCATTTAATAGCTTTATGTTGTAGTTCATCTTGTTGATTTCTTCTAATGTATAAAATGCCTTGTAAAACCTTTTCTGTATGGTGTTTTTAAATATAGAGTATGTCGAATAGAGTGGCAATGCCGTACATTTCGAATCCGTACGATTCGTATCACATTCGCTGTTGCTGCTTTCCAGTAAAAGCATTCCCCGCATTGGTTTTCGTTACCGAGTTCGTATCGATACGGTCAAAAATAAAATGTTCAAATGTTTGTTAAGCTTATGGGACTTAACTACGGGATCATCAGTCCCTAAACTTACAAACTAATTATCTTCTACCCTTATACTAAGGACAGCACAAATATCCATGCCCGAGGGGGGATTAGAACCCCCGACCGTAGTGGCCGTGCAGACCGTCGATACGGTCGATGCGAGAAATAGTGATTGTGCTGACTAAATCAGGAGCTGAATCAGCTGTTTCTCAGGCGCCATATTAAGTGGGATAGGAAATCCGATTCAGGCTGTGACATGTATAGGGACTGATGACCCCGTAGTTAAGTCCCATAAGCTTAACAAACATTTGAACATTTTTGTGACATGTAAACACGACAGCGAAAAACGGTTTACGAAAATCGGTTGTCTTCTTCCGGAAGATGTGTTGCATGTAAACGTAGTGCATGAGTAAGTTCCTATCGATATGGTAGATGCGAGCAACGAAACGTATTTATGAGTAAAGTATTCGTTACTCAGTACCAAATACATACGATTTGCCACAGCTCTAGGTTGTAAGCCGAGTAACTGATGAGCACAGTAGTTTGGTCCCATAGATTTAAAGACATTTGTCGCACGAGCGAAGGAAATGCTCGTTAGACGTCAAATAATAAAGCACCTGCATATTCTCTATTTGCCAACCCAGCACTGAGATGCTTTATCAGCGGGAGTGATGCTCTTTAAACACGATTTAATGAAATCAGTTACAATGTCTACTAATAATTATGAATGTTTCGTAGTGTAGACACTTGTTTTGCGACGGAAACATCGCAGTCAGACAACAAATGGGATATGGAAATTACTGATTGTAAATATTGTTTAAGACGTTATTTGAAAAAAAAAAAAAAAAAAAAAAAAAACTGCAGCAGGGTGGACTTTGATGACCAACTGCTCCCACCATATTCTGAGACATACAGACAGAAGTGTGTTAGTGTGCGGTTTTCTCCCCCCCTCCCAACCCTACACTAAAAATCAATAAATAAATTCGAAACCATTTCTAGTACAACCGCATCTTTTCCCCGGACCAGTTGGAACAAGTTGGTGTCACTGACCTGTCTCTTCGCCGTAACAGCGTTCTTAGAAGGTCAAAACCCCATCCCAACTCCTGGGCCCATCCACAGACAAAAGTCATCACACGGACCAGAACACTCCCCCCTTCCACCTGAGCCCGCAGCTGACCCCTGTCTAGAGCTGCAGCCAATTAGCAGTAGTCCGTCTTCCGCACATAATGTTAATGTAGCTTATAACGTTTACTTGCTTATAAGTAATTACATTTCATTTCTGCTACCGATACTCATCTTTTCAACATTATGATGTATGAGGGTTCTGCTCGCTGCAAAATTATTCACCTGGGGATTCGTGGTAGAAATAAATACTCGTAGGTACAATTTTTGACTTATTATTTAATTTCCAAACAAACTTCTTCTTATTCCTCCAAAACATTACACTTCATAACATACACAATGCAACAGAACTTAGTTGATAGTACTTCCATTTTAAAACGCAGACTAACATCGCTTTCAGAACACTTTGCAAACGCTAAAACTCGAACTCTCCCACGCAAGGGGGTGAGGCAATTGACATTGACATTGACAATAATGACATTACATTGCGCACTGTTCATAACAATTGAATATACTAATTTACAATTAAGGAACACTCAAGTGAAAATTTCATGTCTCGCTGCGGAGCGCGCGGTTGCTCGCCTTGGAGGTTCGAGTCCTCCCTGGGGCATGGGTTAGTTTACCTAGGTTTATGTAGTTTGTAAGCTACGGAATGATGACCACGCAGTTTGGTCCGATAAAATTACAAACTTTTGAACATTTTTGGCATTACACGCGGCCGCCGCAAAATTGCAAGGACATCTATAATTTGTCGAAAGTACTACAAAAGCAGTATTTACAATCATGAGTGTTCAAAAATGTTCAAATGTTTGTTAAGCTTATGGGACTTAACTACGGGGTCATCAATCCCTAAACTTACAAACTACTTATGAACTACTTACGAAATAGGACGGCACAAATATCCATGCCCGAGGGGGGATTCGAACCCCCGACCGTAGTGGCCGTGCAGACCGTGACTGGAGCGCCTCAGTCACCTCGGCCACCGCGGCCGGCTCATGAGTGTTAATTATTGCTAAGTGGATAGGCAAGTTTGGTATTACTTGCGCTCCTACTGATGAATACTGAGACGCTTTGTGTCACCAGATATTAGAACACTCTTTCTTTTTCTCTAGGAGACAGCACGGACACCGGAACTTAACCAAGCCCAATATCTTTATTTGTCACATTAATAAGCTTACAGCAAATCAATTGTAGCTACTTTCGAAATTCTTGACCTAAGAGTGCCTTCATCCGAAAGTAAATTAACTCAGATTACATGTACTCTTCTACAAGGTATTGTCAATATAATGTTCACTTTGTAAAATTTAAAAAAGGAATAAAATCAGTTAATACATCACTAGTGGTATGGCATAATGGTCGAGGTAAGACTGAACGTTCAGTCTGACCTTGACCATTCAAAAATGTTCAAATATTTGTAAATCTATCGGACCAAACTGCGTGGTCATCAGTCCGTAGCTTACAAACTACTTAAACTAAGGTAAACTAACCTAAGGACCCCCCGCCCCCCCCCCCCCCCCCACACACACATACACAAAACCATGCCCAAGGGAGGACTCGAACCTGCGACGGCGAGCAACCGCGCGATTCTCAGCGAGGCGCCTTAGACCGCTCGGCTACTCCGCCGCGGCACCTTGACCATTATAATTTCTACAGTTACTGACAAAACACATGTTGAAGACTTTTAATCTTTATTTGTGTTCCGCGCTCTCAATGCAGTTTAATTATTTTCTACTTCACCATTGGTTTTCCTCATGACAGCCGCGAAAGTATTTTACAAGAAGTTTCTCGATATTTTCAGTTCTGCAATCTATCTAAATAAAAATGGAAATTTTCGTTTGTTCAGAACCGTTAACATACAAAAGTTCTTGAACATTCCTTTGAAATTTTGACAAAAAATTGTATTCTAATACATCAAGGTTTTTAGATTCCAATGTTTTTAATATTTGATATTTAACATACATATGTGCAACTTTTTGCTAGTTTTTGTAACGACCTTTCACCATTATAAAATGTACATAAATCCATATATGACATATGTTAAAAATTAGGTATACAGCATAAAAAAATTTTGTATTCCAGTGTAATGTTATATTAAAATTCCTAAGCATTTGATCGAGAACTGTTAGAGGTACAAGATTTTAAACATATCACTAAACAAGGCTCTATTTACTGGTTTAAGATAGAGGAAGAGGTGGAAACTGACAGATGAGGTGGATCAGCCGCGGCAAAATAGCCGTGCGCACTGAGGTACCCTGCTCTGGTGCGCTCGTCGTCGGGGTTTCCAGTCTTCCCTCGTGCATAAGTTACTTTAAGTAGTGTAAGTGTTTTGTAAGACTAGGGACTGATGACCAACGTAGTTAAGTCCCTTAGATTTCTAAACATTTGAATATGAGGTAGATGAGATGGTCAGGAAGAGGGAGGCAAAAATGTTCAGATGTTTATTAAGCTTTAGGGACTTAACTGCGGGGTCATCAGTCCCTATACTTACAAAGTACTTATGAACTACCTTATACTAAAGACGACACAAACATCCATGCCCGAGGGGGGATTCGAACCCGACCTTAGCGGCGGTGCAGACTGTGACTGACGCGAAGAGGGAGGCAAGAAGATGGGGATGGAGAGGGAGGAGGAAGTGATGTACAGAAAGAGGGAATGAGGAAGCAGGTGGCCAAAGATATGAGGGAGGTGCTTGGGAGGGGGGAAGTAGATGAAGGAGGAGATGGACAGGAAGAGATGGAGCCGGAGATTAACTGAGAGACTTTCTGGCGTGGGAGAGGGGAAAGGTTTTAATGACCTGTCAATCACGTTTTATGATCTGTCAATCAAAGTGGCTCATAACGAAGGTAAGCCCAGTACGAGTAATGATTTTGAAATTATATTTCTAATATATAAAGCAGAGTGTCCGTATGTGTGTACGTGTTCAATACAAATCTATAGTTTTGTTGCAATCTTTATGAGATTTTGTACACGTAAGCTTCAATCCATGAGGACGGTCGCTGTAAGTGTAAAAATCACGTACGATATATAGTTCAAGAGATGTGAAGTCATAAACAATGAGATGCACGAAAAACTGCAGCATTTAGCGACAATGCTGCTCATTTTTTCCTAAACCACTGGACCGATTTCGAGCAAATTAGGTACACACATTCCTTACCGTGAGGTAACAATTGCTGCATGGTTAAGAATCACATACGGCACATGGTTCAAAAGATATTACGTCATAACCAATAGAAATCGCAAAAAATGCCATATAATACGGCGAGACTTTCGAAATACACTGTATGAGAATGACAGTACTTAGCGACTTGCAACAAACTTTAAACATAATTTCAAACCTTTATTAAACTTTTTCTCGCTGGCAGCCATAGTAAAATGATGAAAGGAAAAAAGTTTATCGCTTACTACTTTTCCGCTGTTTGTGGAGTAAAACTAGGGCTCTCGGTATGACGTTATAATTTATGATTTGTACACTACATATTGTAGACGCAGGAAATTTTACAGACAGTATACATGCATATAGTTGAGAGTGCCCTTTAAATTGTATCACAGTACGGCACGTAGTTCATGAGATATGATCACATAAACAGCAACGTTCGGCTGTTCATGTATTAAAACTACGGCATTCAGTATGACGTTACAATTTTTAATTTCTACACTACAAAATTGTAGCCGCAAGAAATTTTACAAATAGTATACACGCATGTAGTTGAGTGTACCCTCTAAATTGTATCACAGTATGACACATAGTTCATGAGGTATGAGCACATAAACAGTAATGTTCATGGAAAACCGGCCCATCACTCACTAAGTTTTAATCTATTACTTCTTTACTATTAATTGAATTCCCAAGAGATTTTACAGACATACAGCCCTTATACAGCACTTATACCTGGAAAAATGGCAGGAATGAATAAATAAATGCCCGGGCGACGCCGGTTTTTCAGCTAGTAATGTAATAAAGTTTAGTTTCCAAACATTAAGGACCATCTCATTTTAAGTAACATGTTTCCTTTTTATTTTGTTTAATATCGTGGTTCTAATTTCCATGTAGAATTATTGCCATCAAGAGCAGTGCCTCGAGTGTCCATTATGTATAATCGAATGACTGTACTGTGAAGGGACCAGAAGATCCGCAAGATGCAGGCATATCGGGTAGAGTACAATTCAGGGGCAAAAGCACAACAAAATAGAAAAAGATGGAATCAACAGCGAGGTTGAAACGCCGATTCGTGAAGAGGAAATCAGAACAAGGACATAGTGTGGCCTAGCAACAATGAAGTGCTTACTTTGCACAACAATGGCCACAATAATTAGCAGACCTGCATAAATTTTACGTTCCTTTCTCCTTTATCGACTTTAAGAAAAATGTAATAATCCCCATTCCAAAGAAATCAGGCGCAGACAGATGTGAAAATTACAGAACCATCAGTTTGATAAGTCATGGTTGCAAAATGATCTACAGGAGAACGGAAAAGCTGGTAGAAGCTGACCACAGGGAAGATCAGTTTGGATTCAGGAGGAACGTAGGAACCCGGGAGGCAATACTCACTTTACGTCTTATCTTAGAAGATAGATTAAGGAAAGGCAAACCTACATTTTTAGCTTTTGTAGATTTGGAGAAAGCTTTTGACAATGTTGACTGGAATACACCCTTTCAAATTCTGAAGTCAGCAGGGGTAAAATACAGGGAAAGGAGAGTTATTTACAACTTGTACAAAAGCCAGACCGCAGTTATTAGACTCGAAGGGCATGAACGGGAAGCATCAGTTGGGAAGGGAGTAAGGCAGGGTTGTAACCTTTCTCCGATGCTATTCAATTTGTACATCGAGCAGGCGGTGAAGGAAAGCAACGAAAAATTTGGAATAGGGATTAAAGTTCAGGGGGAAGAAAATAAAATATTGCGTTTTGCTGACGACATTGTAATTCTGTCAGAGACAGCAAAGGACCTGGAAGAGCAGTTGAATGGAATGGACAGTGTGCTGAAGAGAGCGTATAAAATGAACATTAACAAGAGCAAAACAAAAATAATGGAATGCGGTCTTAGAAAATCAGGGGATGCTGAAGGAATTAGATTGGTAATGAAACAATGAAGGTGGTAGATGAATTTTGTTACTTGGGTAGTAAAATAACATGCGATGGTCGCAGTACAGAGGATAAAAAATACCGAATGGCAATGGGAAGAAAAGCATTTTTGAAAAAGAGAAATTTGCTAACATCGAATATTAATTTAAGTGTAAGGAAGTCTTTTCTGAAGGCATTTATGTGGAGTGTTGCCTTGTACGGGAGTGAAACATGGACGATAAACTGTGCGGACAGGAAGAGGGTAGAGGCTTTTGAAATGTGGTGCTACAGAAGAATGCTGAAGATTAGATGGGTAGATCGCATAACTAATGAAGTGGTACTGAACAGAATTGGTGAGAAAAGGAATTTTTGGCATACCCCGACTAAAAGAAGGGATCGCTTGGTAGGGCACATTCTTAGACATCGAGGAATCGTAAATTTAGCATTGGAGGGAAGTGTGTGGAGTAAAACTCGCAGAGGGAGACCAAGAGACGCATATAGTAAACAGATTCAAGTGGATGTGGGTTGTCGTTCTTATGAGTAGATGAAAAGGCTTGCTCAGGATAGAGTAGGGTGGAGAGCTGCATCAAACCAGTCTCCGGACTGAAGACCATAACACACAACACACATTCTCCTTCATAGTGCTGGATGCAGATGGGTAGGTTAAGGGTGCGTGCGTTAACGTGTTTATTGCAGGGAGAGAGCGTGTCGGTGGCGGCGTACAGCAGCGGCTGGGCAGACGCGAGCGCCCGCTTCAGGAGGGCGGTGCAGGTCGTCATCACCCGCGCGCAGAAGCCGCTGGTGCTCACCGCGGGAGGCATCTACCCCATACAGAGGGCCACCTTCCTCTCGGTACGTTATACACTTCGCCGCAGCCTTCCTCCAACAATCAGACTACTGCCCCTTTTCGACTATATCAATATTTTTCAACCTGTCGGTCGCGACCCCCAGGGGGTCGCAAAATGTTGCTTGGGGGGGGGGGGGGGGATCGCCAAAAAATAACTAAGAGTTAAGTTTTACAAAAAATTATGTCCAAGTGAAATGTATTTAATGTTACAAATTACGAAGTTCCTTGTATAACTTTCATTATCTCATCAAAATCATTAAATGTACAAAAATGCAAGTCTCACGACGAATTCCTTCCACCATAAAAAGTCGAAAGATCTTATGGGAAACCAAATTGGTTATTTTAGTTAGTGTTCATGGAACCACCTATTCAACACCTTGTCATAATTTTTTATCTACATAGTTATCGACCAATATCTGTAGTGACTATATCAAAATTATACATCTTTATTTCTATAATAAATATAATGACTTGGCAATCACATGGCAACGTAAACTAATATTTAAAACACTTTACAAAAATGTGAGGTATTTCATTCCATTTGGATATATAGTGGAATATAAATTATTTTTATATGTCGATGTGTAATTGCTCAATCATTATATGTATTCTGATATCATTATATTATGGTGAGATTGCGAAGTTATTGTATGGATTATAGAACTAAAGATGTATTACACTAATATAGTCGCTATAAATGTTGTTAGATAACAAATAAGAGGTAGATAACAAATATGTGATTCTATGAGCACTAACTAAAATAACTGACTTGGTCTCCCATGGCAACATACACAAACACTTAAAACTTTATGCACATGTGAGTGTACTTCATTCTTATGTGATTACATTCTGTTACATAATAGGATATAAATTATTGTTATGTCATTATGATAATGTGCAATTGCCAGGTCATTATATTTATTCTTATGTCATTTTATTATTGTGTGATTAACAAGTCACTATATTTATTATAGAAATAAAGATGTACAATTTTATATAGTCACTACAGATGTTGGTAGATAACTAATTAGATAAAAAATATGACAAAGTGTTGAATAGGTGGTTCCATGAACACTAATTAAAATAGCCGTCTTGGTTTCCTATAAGATCTCATGACTTTTTATAGTGGAAGGAATTCGTCGCGAGACTTGCATTTTTGTACCTGTTATGTTTTTGATGGGATTAATTTTTACACATATTTGAATTTTTCCATCCATTGCAGGCTAAACACTGTCTAAATACAAAATTTGACGTTTGTGTGTCTCCTAGAAGTATCTTAGAATTTTGATGATCGGTGAGTCAGTGAGTGACAGAATTAGCGATTTTCGACTGCTAATATTTCGTAACTATATGTTGTAGAATCGTATAATTTAAAAATACAGCTAGTTATAGCAGATACTCTCGCTAGCCGAAAATTCAGACTTCTAGCTTTATCCACAACTGTGATACGGAGGGGGGTCGAAAGTGCCGTCTACTGCTTCGAGAAAAGGATGGTACGGCCGTGCGCTCGACTTGGAGGGGGGCACTGCCGTGCCCCAAATTAATTGAAGATAGCACACTTTGTTTTACAGCTGTGTGTTAATGATGAATATGCGCAAAGTCTAAAAACTGTTTCTCAGGAACCAATCGATAGGTAAAATTACACTGAGTAATTCTGAAAAATTCGAAAAAAAGATGTACTTCTTTACAGATTCTCAATACAGTGGGACACATTTTAATCTTCATAATTCGCTTCTGAGTCTTGCCTGAAAAGCGAAACATTTGTTAAGCAAAATATATTTTTCTTATTCACAAAATTTACGACATTAACTGCGGATGAGTGAAGTTGAAAATTTGTACCCTGCTTGTTAGGCAGTTGCGCTGACCCTACACAAGTGAAGAGATAGCGGTCACTGAAACTGCACGGATTACTTTGGGTTGCCTCCAGTCAGATACAAATTCTCAACTTTCCCCCGTTCATTGTTATTCAAAGTCTTGGTTTTATCAAACTGATTCCCGTAAGACTAAGGGTCCATTAGTACCTGCTCAATGAAGAATGGATCATTGCCCCTTATCGGCTTATTGTGTGCGTGTGTGTGTGTGTGTGTGTGTGTATGTGTGTGTGTCGGAAATTGTGTAAAAATAGGATTATGAGTTCCATTACGAATAATACAGAAAAAACTTTGTCCAACAATTCAAAAGGAAGCTTTAATAAAAGAAAGAAGACGTTTCCTTTGAGATAAAGTGCTTGGTCAGGTGAGGAGGGGAGAGAGAGTCGCCAGAACACTTTTACTTGGAAGGCATATTCGAAAAAGTTGATAAACGCTGCGCTATATTTTCCACCCTAACTTCATTCAGTAATACACTTAATACATTGAAGACAAAAAGTGGAAAAGAAAAAAAGACGCATTACGAATCGTCACAGTGTGACGGAAGTCGGTAGGTATCATCTATTTCAGTCATATAAATGACTCTAAAAAGACGAAAATGTCGCGAAAAAATATTCACAGGATGTTTCTGAATACATTTATATTTCATGACGCGTTTCGGGCATCTTCGGATGCCCAGGGGAAACATCAAAAGTGTAATTTTACAATTTTTGAGACATTTTAACGTAAGATAGAAGGTGTATAAAATTGATATGAACTGACCAACTAATTTTACTACATATTTCCGTAAGCTTGTCAAAAATGTTTTGTCCAGGTTTTTAACGCAAAGCGAAATATGCAATAAAATTATTTTGTACCGTAGGTATGTCGATGGCATCTTCATTACATTTGACGGTAACCAGGAAGAAATGGAGAATTTGGACGAGGCTTTAAATTCTATTCACAAAAAATTGTAGTTTTCTGTAGAAATGAAAAAAAAACAAAAAAAAAACAGGTCCATCAACTTTTTTCATATAAAAATCTCGCGCATAGTCGCTATATTAGGCTTCTGTAAACATACAGCTACAGCTCTGATATTCCATCAAACTCTTGTCACCCTACCTCCCAAGCGTGCTTATTTCTCGTCAATGTTCCACCGTGTTGCTAAGATAGGACTCGGAGATGTCACAGATAGAGAAACCAACACAATTGTACTAGTTGGTTGAAACAACGGCTTTGCTGAAAAAGATATGTGCACGATAGATAGAAAAAAGGTAGACAAACAGTAGTGTCCGAAATAAAGGCATTAGTTCACACATTTCTATGTCCTATGTACTAATGATTTTGGACAAGCAAAATTTCAGGTTCGCTTCCAAACTAGAAATATGAACATTAGATGTGGAACTTGTGACCACTTTCACATTGGCCTAACAGGTAGGGAATTTAAAATTATGTTTCGTAAGTACACATATGCCAGTAATAATAGTGCTCTCGGACATCATATGATAGACCACAAGCACATACTAGATACAAATGAGAACAACTGTCTTAGTTTACTACTTTGCGAAAAAAAAGATAATTTGGAAGAGCAGAAGTTTACATTAATTGCCGTGTAGCTCCAAACCAGACAATTAATGAACAAGCCACTAGCAGCCGACTTTGGTTGTAACAACATCAACAGTTGCCAAAATGTCCACTTACAAGGAGACGGCACGACCGTGGGGTCGGCGATTTGTCCGTAATGTTGTGTGTTGAAAGAGGAGCCCTAACACCTCACGTGCTTAAAATACTATTAGGTCGCACTACTCGGAAAATCCCGAGAAAAATCGATCCGAAGTTTCTTAGGTGCCTTATGAGTATAAAATGTTAGTCCACTGTCGAGCTGTCGTCTGGCCTGGATGGTTAAAGCTCGGACACTTACGCCAGAGGTCTCGTGTTTGGTTTCTCCTCCGGCACTTTTCCCCCCTTCTGTTTCATTTTCTTTTGTTATTACACCAATTATTCAAAGAGTTACTCGAACCTACATTATTTTGAAAACATTATTTTAGCTCAAGAACGTAAATTTTTTCAATCGTTGTTCTATTTCGTTGTATGGGGTTTCAAAGTTTAAAGGGGCTTTGTAAGGCTCATCTGGGGATTATAACGGTCATCTTCGCATAGGACTGTGCTCGAGTCGTGAGAAGTAAACGGCAGTTTGATTTTCGATTTCGTCGTGAACAGGCGTGCCTGATTCAAATTTCAACGTATTCCGATCCGAGGCTGTACATGTCGACTGAAGTTGCTGGCTCCTCTGGAATGGGAGAAGAAATTCCTGAAGAATCCATTCATAGTGATCGATCTAAATTACGATTGAAGGACGCAGTGGTGTATTATGAAAAGCTGATGACGGAAAATAATTTAATTGCATCGACATCTTCGGAAGAAATCTCTGGCGATGCTTTGTTATTGCCTGGAGAACTTTATAATAACCAGTGGCGGCGCTAGGCGTCGGCGACGTCGGCCACCGCCGACGGCCTCGCGCCTGTGGGGGCCTCGCAAAACCTTATTAAAATTTTAGCTTTTTTTTTCCTTTTTTATAAATATGATGTTTAACGGCGCTTTCCAACTGCTAGGTTATGTAACGACGACCTACATGTAGCTTACACTAGCTTAACCAATGGACGTTGTTGGTTGCTGGCATGTGGATTTATTTATTTACAATTACAATAACAATTTAAGTCTGTTACCTGCATAACTAAAACAGACCTTTACAATCAATTATTGTTGTTGTTGTTATGGTCTTCAGTCCGGAGACTGGTTTGATGCAGCTCTCCACCCTACTCTATCCTGAGCAAGCCTTTTCATCTCCTCATAAGAACGGCAACCCACATCCACTTGAATCTGCTTACTATACTCGTCTCTTGGCCTCCCTCTGCGATTTTTACCCCACACACTTCCCTCCAATGCTAAATTTACGATTCCTCGATGTCTAAGAATGTGTCCTACCAAGCGATCCCTTCTTTTAGTCAGATCAATTATTATACATTACAAATTGTTTGGTTGTTAGTAATAAGTTAATGACAACTCTAAGTATAATTCCCGTCTCTTAGCAAGCCAATGGACGTACACAACATTCGTACCCAAAGGTGGGGTTAGACCCCCGACGAGAGCGATCTCCTTCACTGTGGTATGACGCCTTAGTGCGCTCGGCCATTTCCGGCCGGCAGCTATTTAGTTGTCCGTATTTATTTCCGTATGAGTGCAGCAGCGATGCAAGTTTTAGTTAAATACTTACAGAATAATGTCTTCAGTACATTTTAGAAAACGATTTGTAACAAGTGTATCCAAATGTTTACATAACAATTAGAATCATGTTCACTTCCAGTCAGTACAGCTTCGACCGAGAGAAGGTTCACAAAGTTAAAATTGATTAAGGCTAACTTGAAAAGCACAATGAGCCAAGAAAGACTATCTGCCTTGTCAGTACTGAAGCCGAAATAGCGGCTAATATTAAGATGTGATCTTAAAGAACTCAGTGAGACGAAAAGCTGATAAGTTTCTCTAATTTCTGTTTTTTTATTGTAATTTTTGTCATTGCAATAATACTTGTATATTATACTAATAGAATTTTAGTATAATGATTATTGATGTATAATTCAGCTCATTTAACATTTTCTTCATTAATGAAAAAATGAAAGGGGCCTCGCAAAGACTAGTTCGCCGACGCCCAGTTTTCGTCTAGCGCCGCCACTGATAATGACACATTGTAGCTTTTGGGTGAAAAAACATTCGTAACTTTTAGAGGAATTAATTCACGCTCATGAGGATTGCGAAGAATTTGACGAGAACGACGAACAGTTCGAAGTGCCACAAAGTGATTCGTCTCCAGACGAATATAAACCGTCACCGAGATTTAAAAGTGACTTAATTCCCATTGTCTACAAAGTCAAATTCGTGAATATTGCTAAAGCGCACCCCACATGGTCCTTGGCGACATTGAAAAAATAAATAAATAAAAATGATGCCGCCAATTGAAAAGAATATCTGTCACATTGGGAGAGAGATACGAGGCGCGTCCAGAAAGTAAGTTCCGTTTGGTAATAAAATGAAATTGTACACAGATACAGAAGAAATTTTTATTGCACAAAATTCTACAACTTTTAAACTACTTTTCCACGTAACTGCCTAAATTTTGCAAGAATTTGTCATAGCGTGGCACCAGATTTTGTATACCTTCTTCATAGAAATCTGCCGCCTGAGTCTTGAACCAGTCATTGGTGAAGTGAAAGTTGGGGGAAGTCCATAGCGAGAGCACTAATTGTAAACCTACGATTTTCCTGGATCTTGTCATCAATCACGTGAACCAGTTCTTCTGTAACCAAAGATGGACGCCCACTTCGTTCTTCATCGTGCACATCACTACGCCCGCCATTGAACTGTCTAACCCATCTTCTCACAATCGAATCCATTTGGTCCGTAAACATCGCAAATTTGCCGATAAATTTCACTTGGTTTCACTTTCCCCGCATTCAGAAACCGAATCACCGACCTGATTTCACAGGCGGCGAGATTTTCAATCAACGCTGACATTTCAAACAAGCACAACAAAGCGTACGTAACTGACAGCGATCTCCAAATGCGCAGGTTCTTCTCCTTGATACACTTCGTCTACAGCGCATGTGCGGAACTGCAATCGCAGCGCTGTAGCGGAGATAAATTGAAACGGAACTTACTTTCTGGACACGCCTCGTATTAAAAGTGGTGGTACGCGAATGGATAAATTTGAGGCGATAGATTCGTGGACCTACGACCGTTTTGTGGAAGCAAGACAGCAATATCAGCAAGTCACGACAAGAAATTTACAGCAATGGGCATTGGCTGCGGCTGCACAATTCATCGATTTCAAATTCACGGCATTTAAACAGCACACAATTTCACAACGCAAGATTACGAAACAGGACATCCAGGCGTCTGCGAAGACCTTTCGTCGGCAGACGTGCCGTTTAATCCCTCAGTAACATGAGGATTATGTGATAAATACTGACCAAACAGGTAAATACATGTTTTCTGCCTTCAAAATGTTTTTGCCGATGTAAAATATATCAATTCAAATTTAATTATAGAAAAAGATATTTACATACACATTCGAATATTGTTTAATATTAAAAATACTATTGTTTCAGGATGCCTGTTTTCAACAGGACTCTCACTGAAAAAGGAAGCAAAACAGTTTTCGTTGAAAGAGTCGGATTTGAATAAAGTGACGCATTCGTACCCCACACAATATTCAATAACATTATCAGGAAAACTGTTCCCACATGTCTTCATATGCTTACAAGAAGCGACCGGTCATTTCAGACCTCGTATTCACAAATTAATAGATGGGTGTGCCAATGCTTATACGAACGTCATCGTAACATCATCGAAGTCCGGAAAATTATCAAGAGTTTTATATGTGGAATTTCTCTGGAAATGTTTAAAATCTTACGTCGGGGAGAATAAATTTTTACTTCTCATTGATTCTTGGAGAGATCAAACGAATCCGGAGGTATATGATGCAATTTTTCAAGATGACGAAAATATGCCAACTTGGTCTGTAAAGGTCATACCTCCAAAATGCACTTCTTTGGTGCAACCTTGTGAATTTACTTTTATATGTAAGTTAAAAAATTTTATAAAGCGCTTGCAAAATTGCAGCTCATTGTTACAGGAGAATCGTGAAATTAATTCCCGGGAAGATTGTATGAAAATTAATTCTATAATTCACCATCAATTATCGTCACCAATATTTCGAAAGATGATTCAGTATGCCTGGTTTGCCTCAAAATTATCAGAAACTCGAAACATTTTCGTAAATGTTAATGGTGCATGTTTTTGTACAGATTTATTGCAAACGCGCTGTGATTGTAAAACAATTCGCTTTTGTATGTTGTGCAAGATGTCGCAAAAATTATTGCTTTGTATGTTTTTACGATAATTACCACTGCGGTTCTTATTTATAATTATTATATGTATAAAAATTGAATGTTTCCCAATCGACTTTGTTATTCTGATTAAAAACCCAATGTTTCTCCTCATGTACATTACAAGGAAAAATGGAAAACCCACTGCAATGAATTGTGTTGTTTGACAAAAAGAAAATAATTTTTATTCAATAATGTAACTAATTTGTTAAAGATATTGTACGTTTGGAACACTTTCTGAATAATTGTTGGAATAACAAAAGAAAATGAAACAGAAGGAAAAAAAGTGCCGGAGGAGAAATCAAACCCGAGACCTCTGGGCTTAAGAGACCGAGCTCTAACCATCTAGCCTGGATGGCGGCTCGGCAATGGACTAACATTTTATACTCATAAGGCACCTAAGAAACTTCGGATCGATTTTTCTCGGGATGTTCCGAGTAGTGGTCCTAATATTTTAACCACTTGAGGTGTTAGGGGTCCTCTTTCACCACACAAAAATTCATACAAATCCGCGACCCAACGGTCGTGCCGTCTCCTTGTTAGAGATTCCATTTTTTATGATTCGGCCCTGTCTCCTTGTCTTTTAACAAAAATTTTAATGTTATTTCTTAAGAAGCATAACATATTTCGTGAAATGGTAACTTTTAGTATTGTACAAGGTTGTACCTTTGTTACACATACAGATGTACTGTATTATATATTTTATGTTTTATATAAAAGCAGTTCTGTAATGTTTGACTTGTGAACAGCTATTCAAGACAATTACAAACATATTACTTTTAACTATCGCCTAGTCATGGACAATTTTATTATATTTGCTTTATCTTGTAGTCATAAAGTATTGATAGATCAGACAGGATACTACTCAAAGTTTGACGTTCACGCACAACTAGAAAGCCTATATAGGGAGAGAGTGACCAACCGGCCTGTGTCCGCCATGTTTTTACCAGCTCCGAGCGGGACGTGCATTACATAGCGACCCAGGCAGAAATGCAGCCACTTAACGACTAAAATAAGCCATCACTTCCACCCATGACACCAAAGCACATCTTCTAGCTTACTCATCAGTACGTGGTTAAAGAAATGCCATTCATCTATGTTCATACAGGCCTAATAAATTTCTAAACAAATAAGTCTCGTGAAACAGTTTCTATGACTGTCGAATGTTAATACCATATTTTACGATATTCTGGTAATTTCAACAGTTTGCAGTTGATTAATAAGAAAGAGAGATAATCAATGTTATGTATCTCAAAGAAAGTAATGCTATTTCAGAATTTTCTGTCTGAATATCCGTCGCCGAAATTAGTACAATGTTATCGCTTTCCGCCCCGATATATTGCATTTTAAGTGTGTTGCCGATCTTACAACATTTTCCTACACTGGGAAATACCAAAAGCGTCATGCTGTAGATACTTTTAGGGACAGAGTATCACAGAAAATCGGAAAAATACCGATACTATCTCTTGTGTAACAGCAGAAACAGATTCAAAATAGGTAACTGAATATCTACAATAGTCCCGCTCCCTCTCTTGCTCATGTCACATCCTGTAACCAATTATAGGATTGTGCAGTGGCGTAACTAGGACTTGGCTTTGGGGGGGGGGGGATAGATCTGCTTGACGAGCAAAATTTTAGTCAGTTTCCAGACAGACTACCACCTACCACTCCTGTTGAAGATTAATTAGATTAATTCACTCCCATCCAATGAAAGCTTATGGTAAAACACCCTGAGTTTCCAATCTTTACCTTTACCAGATTGCTGTTATACAATTTCTTTCTTCCTTTCCTTTTTTTTTGGGGGGGGGAGGTTCTATTTCCCCCCGTAGTTACGCCACTGGGATTGTGAATAGCTAATAATACACAGCCACGGGGGAAGTGTCGTAGCAATGTTAAAACATACCTTGTAGCACGACATATCAAAAACCAGAACCATGAACTAACAAAAATCTATTGTTGTGATCTTCAGTCCGGAGACTGGTTGATGCAGCTCTCCACAATATCCTATCCTGAGCAAGCCTCTTCATCTCCACATAAGAACGGCAACCTACATGTCTGAATCTGCTTACTGTATGCATCTCTTGGTCTTCCTCTGCGGTTTTTACCACATACACTTCCCTCCAACGCTAAATTCACAATTCCTTGATGTCTAAGAATGTGTCCTACCAATCTATCCCTTCTTTTACTCAAGGTATGTCAGAAATTTCTATTCTCACCAATTCTGTTCAGTACCACCTCATTAGTTACGCGATCCACCCACCTAATCTTCAGCATTCTTCTGTAGCACCACATTTCAAAAGCCTCAATCCTCTTCCTGTCCGCACTGTTTATCGTCCATGTTTCACTCCCATACAAGGCAACACTCCATACAAACGCCTTCAGAAAGGACTTCCTTACGCTTAAATCAATATTCGCTGTTAACAAATTTCTCTTTTTCAAGAACGCTTCTCTACCCATTGCCATTCTGCACTCCATTACCCTAGTTTTGTTCTTGTTAATGTTCATCTTATATGCACCTTTCAGCACACTCTCTATTCCGTTCAATTGCTCTTCCAGGTCCTTTGCTGTCTCTGACAGAATTACTATGTCGTCGGCAAAACGCGAAGTTTTTAATTCTTCACCCTGAACTTAAATTCCTTCTCCAAATTTCTCCTTGCTTTCCTTTAGAGGTTGCTCAATGCACAAATTGAATAACAATGGAGAAAGACTACAACCCTGTCTCACTCCCTTTCCAACCACTGCATTCCTTTCATGCCCGTTTTTGTACAAACGCTCCATATATTTTACTCCTGATTGCTTCAGAACTTTAAAGATTTTATTCCAATCAACATTGTCAAAAGCCTTCTCCAAATCTACAAAAGCTAGAAACGTAGGTTTGCCTTTTCTTAATCTATCTTCTACGATAAGCCGTAAAGTGAGTATTGCCTCCCGTGTTCCTACATTTCTCCTGAACCCAAACTGATCTCCCCCGAGGTCGGCTTCTACCAGCTTTTCCACCCTTCTGTATATAATTCGTATTAATATTTTGCAACCATGACTTATTAAACTGATGGTTCTGTAGTTTTCACACCTGTCTGCACCTGCTTTCTTTGGAATGGGGATTATAACATTTTTCTTAAAGTCTGAGGGTACTTCACTTGTCTCATACATCTTACACACCAGGTGAAACAATTTTGTCATGGCTGGTTCTCCCAGAGACTTCAGTAGCTCTGAGGGAATATCATCTACTCCAGGGGCCTTGTTTCGACTTAGGTCTTTCAGGGCTCTGTCAAATTCTGTCTCCTATTTCATCTTCATATACATCCTCTTCCCTTCCTACAATATTGTCTCGAAGTTCATTTCCTTTGTAGAGCCCCTCTATATACTCTTTCCACCTTTCAGCTTTCCCTTCTTTGCTGAGAACTGGTTTTCCATCAGTGTCCTTGATATTCATAGAGCTGTTTTTCTTATCTCCAAATGTTTCTTTTATTTTCCTGTAGGCTGTATCTATTTTTCCCCTATTTATACATTCTTCTACATCCTTGCATTTGCCTTCTAACCACTCCTGCTTAGCAATTTTGCACTTCCTGTCAATCTCATTTCTTAGTCGTCTGTACTCCATTTTGCCTATTTCATTTACAGCATTTTTATATTTTCTCCTTTCATCGATTAAATTTAGTATCTCCTGTGATATCCAAGGATTTTTTGCAGGTCTTACCTTCCTACCTATTTTGTCCTCTGCTGCCTTCACTATTTCATCTCTCAATTTTACCCATTCCTCCTCTACTGTTTTATTTCCCCCTGTTTCTGTCAATTGTTGCCTAAAGCTCCATCTGAAATTTTTAAGAACTTCAGGTTCCTTCAATTTATCCAGGTCCCATCTCCTTATTTTCCTACCTTTCTGCAGTTTTTTTAGTTTCAGCCTACAGTTCATGACTAACAAGTTATGGTCAGAGTCCATATCTGCCCCAGGGTATTCTTGCAGTTTATAACCTGGTTCCGGAATCTATGTCTTACCATTATAAAATCTATCTGATACCTTCCGGTGTCATGCTGTAGATACTTTTAGGGACAGAGTATCACAGAAAATCGGAAAAATACCGATACTATCTCTTGTGTAACAGCAGAAACAGATTCAAAATAGGTAACTGAATATCTACAATAGTCCTGCTCCCTCTCTTGCTCATGTCACATTCTGTAACCAATTATAGGATTGTGCAGTGGCGTAACAGGACTTGGCTTTGGGGGGGGGGGGGGGATAGATCTGCTTGACGAGCAAAATTTTAGTCTGTTTCCAGACAGACTACCACCTACCATTCCCGTTGAAGATTAATTAGATTAATTCACTCCCATCCAATGAAAGCTTATGGTAAAACACCCTGAGTTTTCAATCTTTACCTTTACCAGATTGGCTGTTATACAATTTCTTTCTTTCTTTCCTTTTTTTATTTTTTTGGTGGAGGGGGGTTCTATTTCCCTCACCCCCCCCCCTCCCGTAGTTACGCTACTCGGATTGTGAATAGCCAATAATACACAGCCACGGGGAAGGTGTCATAGCAATGTTAAAACATACCTTGTTGCACGACATATCAAAAACATGAACCATGAACTAAAAAAGCTAGCAAATACAGATTTAAAAAAAAAAAAAAAAAAAAAAAAAAAAATACACTGCTTATCGGATTCGAACTCGCATTGCATTCAGTACGCAACCACTACACTGCGCGGGAATTTCACTGGTAGTAGTTCTATTACTGAATTTCATCAATGCCTTTCTTGCTTTATAAGTCGCCTTTACGGTTCCTGCTTTCTCGGTTAATTTTCACTGCCCACTTTTCCAGTATTTTCCGATTTCTTCCGAACACAAGCATCATATAAATATCTTTGTTTTTACAGCCAACAGAGGAAGACGAACAACGAGCCTTTTCTCTTGATTGTGCTTAATGATTATGTAAAACAAATTAATTACACCCAGTAAATCACTTCAAACCAATCTATAATCTTAAAAATTTTCGCGGAGTTGTAAGGTTATTGTCAACGAACAAGTTAATTTATGTAAATAGAAGCAACAAAAGACGTGCAAAGGTACAGCAGTGCCTACCGTATTATAACCTGTACGTAAATGTATAGTGAAATCGCTGTCAGAAGCTTTTAAGACACACCAAATTACAGAAACACACACTGTAGCTATTCACACACATATAAAGCCCACAAAATCTGGTAAAAACATGGCGTCCTGAGCTGTCAGCCAATCAGGAGCGCCGTCCGCGGTGGCCGAGGGGACTGAGGCGCTTCAGTCACGGTCTGCACGGCCACTACGGTCGGGGATTCGAATCCCTCCTCGGGCATGGATATTTGTGCCGTCCTAGTTCGTAAGTAGTTCATAAGTAGTTTGTAAGTTTAGGGACTGATGACCCCGTAGTTAAGTCTCATAAGCCTTACAAACATTTGAATTTGAACAATCAGGAGCGGTCTCACGCATGGCCACTCTCTCCCTATACAGGTTCCCTATGCATAATCGTGTGGGTACGCCCTCTAGCGGGACAATCACTTAGGGGCTACCTGCACAGCACTCATAGCTGCTAGCGGCTTTTAGCTTCAGTCACCATCCAAAGAAAGATCTAATATATTACTATGTTGTTCAATTCTGATGTTGCTTATCACTTTATTTTTTCTCTTTTATAGCACGTTTCCTACAAATTTATCCTATGGTATGTATTTTATATACCTTCTGCCATACGTTAGAATGTGCCAAAAATTGTAAGATGTCACTTCGTATGTTTCATGAGGACGTCCGAAGATGGACAGAGATCAAAACGCGTCATGCATTCACAAAAATCTTGTGAATCCTTTTTCGGGATCTTTCAGCCTTTTTTAAAGTCGTTTGAATAACTGAATTAATCATGGTCGCGCAACCGTACTATGACTTTCAGTCACATCTATTTCATGCACTTATACACAGTGGCAGATGCAGAATTTTTTTCTGGGGGGCACAAGGCTCAGGAGGGTGAACATGTCCTTAAGAGCTTTGTGAGACTAATTTTAAAACACAACACACACACACAAAATTTTATTACAGTTATTCTCACATATAACTGCTATAGGAAACACACAGAACATGTTCCAAAGCCACAGTCTCTTCTTAGAAAAAAACTTTTTAATATACTTCCATCCAACTACCAATGCAGTTAGTTTCTGCACACTGTGGCGACGTATTCTAATGCCTATGATCAAAAAAATATTACAATGATTAAATCTCATTAAACAGTGTAAATTCCCCCCCCCCCCCCCCAAAAAAAAAGGAGAATTGAGAGCGTGAATGCCCAGTGTTCAGCTGTGAGCATCATAAAGAATGCCAACAGCTAAACATGGGGCATACAGGGTCTGAATTTAATTCCATATGTAACTGTTTCTGAGCTTCGACAGATGGCACTATGCGAATCCCTAGACAGAGAAAGCCATGCGAAATTGGCATAGGTTTCTCTAAATAAATACAACTTTGGAATAATTGGGCTGTAAGACTGACCACTTGAAAATTGAAACAATTGTACAACATGGTCGAAAAATGTTTTGTGTATATTTAATGAGCCAAATGACTTAATGGTGACTGAAAAAACGTAGGACATATGGTTAAAAAAATAATAATAAAAGTTCAAAGGTTTGTAATACGAAGGGATCAAACTGCTAAGATCATCAGTCTCTAGTCTTACAATCTACGTTAGCTTGTAGAGTGAGGACTCGAACCTCCGGTGGGAGTGGCCACGTACTCCACGATGTCGTGCCCCAGATCACACACCCATTCCAATGCAGCGCACATGGTTTGATAAATTATTAAACTTTTCACTGTTTAATTTAGTTGAAAAATTGTAATATTTTTTTTTTTAATCATAGGAGCTTCAGAATGACGCTAAATGCGACGAAACTAGTAGTGCATTGGTAATCAGATGAAAGTATATTAAATTGACAAGTGAAGACGACTTTACCTGGTGATGCCAGCAGCAGAAAACATCTGCACTACTTGAAGGACATCCATTTATTTCGGACTAGCTGCTCCCCGCGGTGTTACCCGCGGTTCAATAGTCAGACATAGTTCCAAGAAAGGGCTTAAAAAACTACATGACTGTTTGCGACATTGTTAGTACGGAATATATAATTGCCATCCGCGGTGGCCGAGGAGACTGAGGCGCTCCAGTCATGGTCTGCACGGCCACTACGGTCGGCGGTTCGAATCCCCCCTCGGGCATGGATATTTGGGCCGTCCTTAGTATTAGCTAGTTCATAAGTAGTTTGTAAGTTTAGGGACTGATGACCCCGTAGTTAAGTCCCATAGACTCTACAAACATTTGAACATTTCAATATATAATTGTCTTGGAACGGATGGGGAGCCAAAAATCTATTGCAATACGTCCCTGTAAACGACGTTTCGAGACTTCTTGCTCTCCGAGTATACGTAGAGATTTCTAGCTCTCGGTACACGGGAGCAGCGTACGCAGAGCTGTCCGTGCGAGAAACATGGGGTGGCCACATGAATACCTGCCACTTTTAATGTTTGTCCTTGACTCTTGTTTATAGTAATCTAGAAGGCCACTTTCAGTGGGAACTGTAACCGCTTAAACTGGAATGGAAAGTTTGTTGGGATGATGGGAAATCGTGGTATTAATGCATTCTCTCCATTGGCTTCACCGGTGATGATGGTGGCTTGCACGATGTGCCTTCTCAGGTCCGTGATGCGTAACCTGGTGCCACTGCATAATCGTGGTGCATCCAAGTTACACATCAATAAAACAGCCACACCTACCTTCAGCTCCAACTTGTGGGATGGCACCCCTGACAGCTCTAACGGAGAAAAGTAACGAAATAAAAAAGAATTCTAACGGAGAAACGAACTGTTGAGATCCTACAAATGCAAAGCGAACCAACAAAAGAAACAACAAATGTAACGAATAAAGAAACTCTCCTGATCCTATAAATACGAACTAAACGAATGAAAAAAAAAAGTTCAAATGTTTGTATAGTCTATGGGACTTAACTATGGGGTCATCAGTCCCTAAACTTACAAACTACTTACGAACTAGGACGGCACAAATATCCATGCCCGAGGGGGGATTCGAACCCCCGACCGTAGTGGCCGTGAAGACCGTGACTGGAGCGCCTTTGTCCCCCCCCTTTTTTTTTTGCGGGCCTCCTTCCTCCCCTTCAGCCCGTCCTTCCGCTCGCCAATTCAGCCTTCTTCGGCTAGCTTCTATTGCTATAAGTTTCCATTAGTTTGCGGAGAAAAAAAAAGTTATCGTTCTTCAATGAGAAATAAAATATAACAGTACTACTTCTTCTGGTAATAAAAAACAAAATTTTCTTCTTCGATGAGAAATAAAAATAATAGTGCTGCTTTTTTTTATTTTTTTATTTTTTCTCCTTTCTTTGAGTCGTAAGTGCACGTTGTATCGATTTCGGAGTTCTGGCAGCTTCGAAGGTCGTCTTCTCGAAAATGTTTGCCTTCGAAAAGTTGCCGTGATTTGCTCGTTCGTGTGTCATCCGAATTCATTCTTAATTATTAAGCCGACTTCTCATTAACCACGAAGCGCTGGTCTCCAAAATCTGCCGTGCTGCCCTAGCTGTGAATTCCTCCTCCTAACCAGATGTGCAGTACCCCACTCCATGTAGAGGGATAAATAAAAAACAGTAAAGTAATATATATTTTTAAAATGTTAAAAATAAAATGGAAAGGCAAATGAAACTGTCTTCGAGGGTAATTGTTCAAATTAATATTCTAAGTAAGAGTAACCCATATTTGTCTCTATACTTTTTTGTTCGTTGAAGTTTCTGGTGCTCTGTCAGTAATGTTAGCCAATAATCATCTTTACATTTTTCTTTTTCTGATAAAATATAGTTTACTGTCTGTCCCTTTAGCCAGTTGACAGCTTTCCTCTTAGCATTGGGATAAGGGACTTCGTCCGGGTTCAGTAATCGACTTGGGGTGATTGTCTTATGTGACGTGCGCAATATGATTGCGAGTTTTTGAGTAAAGAGTTGCCAGATATCTTTAACGGAGATACACGTCAATCTGTGTTCTTCCGTGTCGGCTAAATAATAACATCTACTGCAGTATGGGTTGTCAGACAAGTGAATTTTATGTAATTTTGTGTTTGTCGGTATCTTCCTGTTTACCGCCATGTACCAATTATATGTCACATTAGATGGTAAGTCCGGGTCCTGGATATTCTCCCAGATTTTTTGCCAGTCATGTCCTTTATACTTCTGTTCTACTATGTTTTCTCGTTTGTTTTTCGTCAGGCTGTTATAGGCAAACTTTACTGTGTAGCGGTTCTTCTCGGGGGTACTTCTTTGGAGATAGCTGAGCTCCAGTAGGCAGTATCTTAGGTGACAAAGCGCATTTGAAATGTGGTGGACGTCTATGGGCGGCTCCATATTGCCCAGTGCTATTTCACTTAAGAGGTGGGCCGTTAGAGTGTTGGGCGAGCGTCGCCACTGTTTGTACATCTTGGTGATGAAGAGCGCTTTCGCTTTCAGGTAAACATCTGTAAGGTTGAGACCTCCCCTCGCAGTTGGCAGTGTTAAGGTTTCGTATTGTACCTTGAAGATGTGACCTCTAGTCACAAAGTGGCCTAGCGCTGATAATATTTTCTGGGCGATGATCTTTGGTAATGGCAGTACCTGGGCAACATAATTTACTTTAGCTGTGATGTAGACGTTCACGAGCGTCACTTTTTGTATGGCGTTTAGGTTCCTCATACTGTGTTGTTGGATCTCGGCCCGTATTTTCGTCAATAATTTTTTATAATTTAGGGCAGCCGTGCGGCGGATGTTTGTCGTATATTCAATTCCGAGGCATTTTAGTGTGGCCATGCTCTTTAACGGCGTATCAGCTCTAAGAGGTATTCCACTGCCAATGTTCATAATTCCAGATTTTTGCCGGTTCAATTTAGCCCCTGATGCGGCCTCATAAGTCGAAATAATCTGCAACGCTATTTCTAGGTACTCGCCGTCTGTTACCAGGAAACTAACGTCGTCAGCATATGCTTGACAGAGGATCTTCTGGCCGTGTATTCTTAATCCAGGTAGGTTGGGAGTCAGGGAGAGCAGGAACGGTTCAAGAGCTATGGCGAACAAACACATCGACATGGGGCAGCACTGTCGGACCCAGCTCATAACTTTGATTGGTCTGCTGAGTTGCCCATTGACACAAATTCTCGATACGCTGTTTGTCAGATATACTGCGTCGATGAATTTGTGTGGAAAGTTCATCGTTTCCATAGTACGGAAGAGATATGAGTGGTTAACTCTGGCGAATGCTTTTTCAAAGTCAAGCGACACTATGGCGCTTTTTATGTCGCAGGCTTCTGCTGTTGCTATGATGTCCCTGTATTCGGCTAATGTTTGGAAGATTGTTCGGTCATTACCAACGCTTGTTTGGTATGCGCCTGTAACAGTGTTAATCACCGAATTTAATCTCTGCATGAGGATGCGTGCGAAAATTTTATAGTCAGTGTTAAGTAAAGTAATAGGTCTAAGATTGTCGACTGACTTGCCTGCTGAGGTTTTGGGAACTATTACGACGACTCCTTCACAGAATTCTGTCAAACCGACAGCCTTATTGATGATTTCATTACATATGAGAGTCATCCTACCGGCGAGCTGTTGTCGAAAAGTTTGGTAAAACTCCGCCGGCAGTCCGTCGGGACCAGGCGATTTATTTTACGGGCTGCGTCGTATGGCGTCAGTTACTTCGTCTTCTGTGATGTCTAGCGCAAGTGTTTCAACTTCTTCTGGAGTTAATCTCCTCGACATCTTCGCCAAAATGGCTTGTTGCGCCGATTCATCCGTTGGTTTATCGGCTAGTAAGACAGTAAAATGTTTATAAATTTCGTCCCGTATGTCCGGTTGTGTTTTCAGAAGTCGTGCATCCGCAGTTTTCAAATCAGTCAGTATTTTTCGTTTGCTCTTTTTCTGCTCTTGTATTACATGGTACATTGACGTTGTCTCATCATGTACCGCATTATGAAGACGAGTCCGAACTTTGCAGCCTTCTAACTATTTACGCTTTAGTGATAGTATTGTGGCCTTTATTCTTTTAATGTGAGCGAAATTTTCCATTACCTTAGAATCTTGGTTGTATAAATCTCGCAGGCAGTGAAAATAGAACTCCATTGTGTCTTTCTGCCAGGAGCGTTTTTTCGCGGGAATATTGTTTCATAGCCGCTATAAGTGCGGGTTTGGCACATCTGAGCCACTATTTAATGGCTGAATCGAACCTCGCAAACTTCCTTTCGCATTCTGCCCACGTGTTTCTGAAAACTGCGTGGCAGCCTGGATCCGCTAGATGTGAAGCGTTCAGTTTCCATGATGCTCGTGCTCTGAAGGTACCTTGTTTGTCTAGGTTGACAGTACATATGTACGCCGAATGATCGGAAATCACTGTCGGCCATCTCTCTGCTTGCAGGACACGTGTTCCCAGGTTCGACGTTGTGTAAATTCTGTCGATGCGACTGGCGGAATGATTGGTCACATGAGTGAAACCTGGCGCATCGCCGTGTTTTAGTTCCCACGTATCTACTAGTTTTAAGTCTCGAATTATGGTTTGAAGCTCCGTGGAAGTGTTGAAATTGGGAGTCTGATCTTTTGGGCTGATTACACAATTGAAGTCGCCTGCGAAGATGATTTTGTCGGCACCGGTTGTGAAGAGTGGCACAATGTCTTCTTTAAAAAGCTGTGCTCTGTGTTGCCTTTTCCCTGTCCCGGATGGTGCGTACACGTTAATCAGTCGTGTGTTATTAATAGTGCCAGCAATACCTCTGGTGTTGATGAGTCGTTCCACATGGGTGACGACTATGCCTTCTCTCGTCATTATGGCAGTCCCGAGATCATTGCCAAGTCCGGGATTAATCAAAGCATTATAGCCCGTTATGTGGTCGAGACTAATTCCCGCTACTACTTCCTACAACATGGCAATGTCGATTTCGGCCGCGTACAAGAAATCTTGAAGATTCCGTAAATTGAAAGTGCTGCTAATCTTGTTGATGTTTATTGTCGCAATACGATAGGCCTGCAAGGGTGTCATTTGCTACAGGAATGCTTTATAGTATTGCTTTTTTGTAAGCGAGCACCATTTAGAAGAAGTCAGGGTCGTCCTCAACTGCGGCAGCAGCAGACTTTTGTAGCTGGTTTGAGTCTGTTGTCCGGACTCCAGCAGACGTTCCTCCATTATCTTTCCGTATCTGACATATCTTCATCAGGAGAGCAATCGTCGGTATCATCTGCCCAGTTCAGTGGACGACTACTGTCACTTCTGTCTTTCCCTGTTGTGTCGCGTTGCTCAATTTCAACATCCTGGTCCATTGTGGGCGTCTCTAAGTTGTTCCTCCCTTGCCCAGACTCGGATACGTCAGTCCTGGACTTTTTGGAAGTTTGAGAATTGCCAGGAGAATTCCCGCCTGTCTCCTCTGTAATTTTCTGGAGGATCTGGATGGCTTTCTCGCGCAATATCTGCGCGTTTTCTGCCGCCCCTTGGTGTGCTCTCCGTCGCTTATGTTGTTTTTTCGGTGACGGGCTCTTGGCATTCTGTTTCTGATTCCCGTTTGTCCTAGGTGGGTCCTCTCTGTAAGTTCCATCGTCGGCATGCGCATTCCCTGATGCTGATTCATCATTCGGTTGTTTGTCTCGCGCCTTCGTAGTCCCCTCCCCTACTTCCGTGGGGGTGTTTGTGGGGTTTTCTGGTACAGAATCAGTCTCCATCTGTGCTGATTGTTCCGTCTGGTTATTTAGAGCAGCCAGCGCAATATCTAAACTAGGCTCTGGAGTGGTGTTCACACGGGCGGCGGCTACGTAAGTCAGTGGCAACGTAGACGTTGGGCCCTGCCTCTCTCGCTCGCCTATCGGTATCTGCGCGACGCGCCGTTGAATGCACTGCGCACGTACATGTTCTGTGGAGCCACACGCCGAACAAGTCCTCGGTTGCCCATCGTATATAACTATGGCTCTAAATCCGCAGACAACTATGTAGGACAAGATGTGCTTTATCAGTTCGATTTTTACCTGCCTGACTCCGTTCAGGACAGGAGAGATGTGTTGCCCAGACCACTTTTCAGCTACGTTACTGATCACTAATCCTGCAGTTTGTCATTAATCTGCGAAAGGTAATTCGAAAATTCGGACGGTTATCAGACCAAGACCGGCTTGTGTAACTTTCACTTCACCGACATGGCCGTTTGAGTGTTTAAATTTTAATAGTCCACCACAAGATGCGACTATTTGTACGCATTTTTCAGGGCTGACAAATTTAAGGTAGACAGTGCTTCTAACGATCGACAAATGAATACCGATCAAGTCATCTAAAGTTACCTTCATGACATCTCTAATGAATAATTCAACTTCGAAAGGCTTAGGTCGTGGTAATGTTGGATCACAAGTCAACTTCAAAGTATCTTTTCGTTCTTGTCGCTCCGTTGAGTCGTTCATGTTGTCATTTTCAGCGCTACAGCAAACGCGAAAGCGTGCACTCACCAGTAAATGTTCAAATGTTTGTAAAGCTTATGGGACTTAACTACGGGGTCATCAGTCCCTAAACTTACAAACTACTTATGAACTACTTACGAACTAGGACGGCACAAATATCCATGCCCGAGGGGGGATTCGAACCCCCGACCGTAGTGGCCGGGCTGACCGTGACTGGAGCGACTCACCAGTAAACACCGCCAACGGCCACCAGCGACGACAGAAACAGCGGCGCGGCCGCTCCGGACATCCGAGCCGCACGGCTGCCGCCGAGGGAATGTCCCCTCGGCAGGCTAAACGAATGAAATAAACAATAAATATAACAGGGAAAGAAACCAACGAAGTCTTACAAACCAACGAATTCACCAGAGAAAGATTGAATCAGTGAAATCTAACCAGCAAAGTCACCAGCACTAAAAGCAAACGTTCGAATGCTATAAATAATCGGAATCACCAAAGAAACTATTATTCTTTGAAATCCAAAGAGAATACACTTTTAAAGAATTACGATAACATCACAATGTTCGAACATCTATAGCTGAAGGTGACAGTCCAATACACGTCATCGAAAACCAAGGAGAAAACAATATTTAAGAACCTGGATAATATCACAATTGAATACACATTATACGTCCTGAGAAATATTTGCATTTACTGCTACTTTCGTTGTAGTTGGCCGGAACACACAACGTTTCATATGTTAACTGCAGCGTACCGCCTACCATCTGTTGAGTGCATTTGCTGCTACTTTCGTTGCAGTTTACGTACGCTATTTATTCGAGGCAGTTCGCGCTTTGTACACAAAATAGGGCTTGGTATCTAGATCCCAATCTACACAAAACGTCAATGTTTTTTCTTGCCATGGTACTTAGAGCATATTTTATTTAAAGTCTTCAATTTATATACATACTTCCTTCATTTGTTACAACAAATGAAAATTAATGTGGAATAAACACCAACATTCAGATTTCTTGTGTATATAATTATATGTCAGGTAAGACGTTTTGGCAGTATCCCAGAATCTTTTTGTATATTCGAAAGTAAAAAAGATAACAATAATAAAGAAAAAAAATTTCACTATAGCAGGACACGAACCACTGCCCAAAATAATGGATGTTAATATCATGATACGTTAACCCTCGCGACTAAACGTGACATACAATACACAGCACCTCTGCTGTTGTATTAGAAGCTTCTTACAACCGTTACGTATTTCTATGGATATATTACAAATAAATAACTTGTAATAAACACTTTGAAAAATAGCCTATGTCCTAATCCAAGTCATAAGAAATCTCTATATGAAATTTCATCTAAATCAGTGCTGGAGTTTTATCGTGATGCGGTAACAAACATACAAACTTTCGCATTTATAATATATATAGGAATATATATAGGATTGCTGCCAACGTTACGCTGGTCCTAGACGCGAAATAATACTGCACACATTGTTACGGGTAACGTTTCCAACACTGCGACGCTGCCTTCTGCTTGCTGTTGCTCCCCCCCCCCCCCCCCCCTCACCAAGCAGACGTGGTACGCGTCTCCTGCGCTGACAATAGTCAGCACACGAATCGTTCGTCAACTTACCGTGGGCGAACAGTACAGTAACCGGAGTAGCACAAATTGGAAAAACAGCGTATCCTAAAAGGTCGCCCAATTGTTGTTGTTATGGTCATCAGTCCGGAGACTGGTTTGATGCAGCTCTCCACCCTACTCTATCCTGAGCAAGCCTTTTCATCTCCTCATAAGAACGGCAATCCACATCCACTTGAATCTGTTTACTATACGCGTCTCTTGGTCTCCCCCTGCGATTTTTACCCCACCCACTTCCCTCCAATGCTAGATTTACGATTCCTCGATGTCTAAGAATGTGTCCTACCAAGCGATCCCTTCTTTTAGTCAGGGTATCCCAAAAAATCCTTTTCTCACCAATTCTGTTCAGTACCTCTTCATTTATGCGATCTACCCACCTAATCAGCATTCTTCTGTAGCACCACATTTCAAAAGCCTCTATCCTCTTCCTGTCCGCACCGCTTATCGTCCATGTTTCACTCCCATACAAGGCAACACTCCACACAAATGCCTTCAGAAAAGACTTCCATACACTTAAATTAATATTCGACGTTAGCAAATTTCTCTTTTTCAAAAATGCTTTTCTTCCCATTGCCATTCTGCATTTTATATCCTCTGTACTGCGACCATCACATGTTATTTTACTACCCAAGTAACAAAACTCATCTACCACCTTCATTGTTTCGTTACCTAATCTAATTCCTTCAGCATCGCCTGATTTTCTAAGACCGCATTCCATTATTTTTGTTTTGCTCTTGTTAATGTTCATTTTATACGCTCTCTTCAACACACTGTCCATTCCATTCAACTGCTCTTCCAGGTCCTTTGCTGTCTCTGACAGAATTACAATGTCATCAGCAAAACGCAATGTTTTTATTTCTTCCCCCTGAACTTTAATCCCTATTCCAAATTTTTCCTTGCTTTCTTTCACCGCCTGCTCTATGTACATATTGAATAGCATCGGAGAAAGGCAACAGCCCTGTCTTACTCCCTTACCAACTAATGCTTCCCTTTCATGCCCTTCGAGTCTAATAACTGCAGTCTGGCTTTTGTACAAGTTGTAAATAATTCTCCTTTCCCTGTATTTTACCCCTGCTGACTTCAGAATTTGAAAGAGTGTATTCCAGTCCACATTGTCAAACGCTTTCTCCAAATCTACAAAAGCTAAAAATGTAGGTTTGCCTTTCCTTAATCTATCCTCTAAGATAAGACGTAAAGTGAGTATTGCCTCACGGGTTCCTACGTTCCTCCTGAATCCAAACTGATCTTCCCCGAGGTCAGCTTCTACCAGTTTTTCCATTCTCCTGTAGATAATTCGTGTTAAAATTTTGCAACCATGACTTATCAAACTGATGGTTCTGTAATTTTCACACCTGTCTGCACCTGATTTCTTTGGAATGGGGATTATTACATTTTTCTTAAAGTCTGAGGGTATTTCGCCTGTCTCATACATCCTACACACCAGTTCAAATAGTTTTGTCATGGCTGGCTCTCCCAGAGACCTTAGTAGCTCTGAGGGTATGTCATCTACTCCTGGGGCCTTGTTCCGACCTAGGTCTTTCAGGGCTCTGTCAAATTCATCTCTCAATATAGTATCTCCTATGTCGCCCAATTACAGGTCAGAAACAAACAGCCATTAACAGTACTGGCTGTTTGTCGCCCAATTACATGTCAAAAACAAACAGCCAGTAAATACGAGTATGTCATGCTAAGTTTGATATTCCCTCAAAACCTAAAATCATATTTCATGTGTTTGCGTTATACTGAATCAATTTATTCTTCTTTGCATTTATAACTCACAATTACATGCTGCCCTTAAGTTAATTATTCTAATGCTAAGATTCATTTTCTCGCTCCCTTCCTCATCATCTCTCTCCTCACCTCTCTCTCTCTCTCTCTCTCTCTCTCTCTCTCTCTCTCTCATTTTTCGACCGGCCGTTTGGGGCGTGGGGGAGAGGCACGTGCCACTGTGCCCGCCCCCCCCTCCCCGCAACCCCAATGAATCCGCCCTTGCTTGTACAGGTAAATATACGCATTACGCAAGACTCTTTTTGCGGAGGGAAGATCAATCCATCCATATCCAATGAGATACGTAAAATATCCGACAGTAAGAATATTACGAACATCTGTTGGAAAAACCGAAAGTCACACATTATACAACATATTTTTTAGCTATTTGTGCGGTATGAAAGTAGATGAAAGTCATTAATGCGTGAGCTGTCGAATGATGATTGAGTTGTAATAACGCCGAATTCCGATCGTTGGATCAATTTATTCTTGGGCATGAAAGAGAAATCGGATTTTTCTGAACTAGAAGTAAAGTGTTTCGCTAATCTGAATTCTGTGTTTGAATTGTCTGCTGTTAAAATATCTTTGGATTTTCTACTTAAAATCATAGCGAAGGATGTTAATGACAGAGAACATTTTGATAAGTCCAAACCAACTCATTTCAGATGGTTTGAAATATTTATAAAATTTGATGAGTTAAATGTTGATGATCGTGCTCAAAAATGTTTGTGTAGTCTATGGGACTTAACTACGGGGTCATCAGTCCCTAAACTTACAAACTACTTATGAACTACTTACGAACTAGGACGGCACAAATATCCATGCCCGAGGGGGATTCGAACCCCCGACCATAGGGGCCGTGCAGACCGTGACTGGAGCACCTTAGTCTCCTCGGCCACTGCGGCCAGCGATGATCGTCCTGTTGGTACCGTTGTTGAGTTTATTCTTCGTCTGCCAGCTACAAATGGGTCAACAGAAGAGTAGTTTTTTGTTATGAACAATATATGGATCCTTGAAATATCCAGAATTAAGCCTGTGATATTTGATTAGTGTCAATCAACAGACACCACCCGTTGGGATTTTTTGTGATCTCTCATGGAATTCTCCGAGATAAACTAAAGTATTGTGTTATGAATGAGATAGTGTACAAATGGTGCAGAATGCTGACATTATAGTTCACATAATACGCAAAAAAACAGCTGATTCCTCAAACTGGGAAACAACAAAAAATGGGGTGCCACGAGGTTCGGCCTTGGGCCTTTTGCTGTTCTTAATATATATTAATGACTTGCCATTCTATATTCATGAAGATGCAGAGCTGGTTCTTTTTGCTGGTGATACAAGTATAGTTATCTCACCTGACAGACAAGAACTAACTCAAAAAATTGTAAACGACATCTTTCAGAAAATCACATCTTTCAGAAAATCATTAAGAGGTAGGCCTACTCAGCAAATTGACTATCATTAAATTTTGATAAATCACAGTAGATACAGTTCCATACAGTCAATGGAATGCCACCATTAATAAATATAGACTTTGATTAGAAATCTATAGCAAAGGTAGAATATTCAAAATTTTTAGATGAATGCACTGATGAAGGGTTAAACTGGAAAAAACACATTGAAGATCTGCTGAAATGTTTGAGTTCAGCTACTTATGCTATTAGGGTAATTGCAAATTTTAGTGATATACATATCAGTAAATTAGCTTACTATGCCTATTTTCATTCTCTGCTTTTGTATGGCATCATTTTCTGGGGTAATTCATCATTGAGTAAAAAAGTATTCATTTCACAAAAGTGTGTAATCAGAATAATTGTTGGAGCCCATCCAAGATCATTCTGCAGACACTTATTTAAAGAGCTAGGAATCACAGTAGCTTCACAGTATATATATATATATATATATATATATATATATATATATATATATATATATAACGAAAATTATAGAGGGAAACTTTCCCGGTGGGATAAACAAAAATAAAAATAGAAAAGAGATGACTTACCAAAAGGACCGGCTCGTCGAGAGCCGGTCCTTTTGGTAAGTCATCTCTTTTCTATATATATATATATATATATATATATATATATATATATATATATATATATATATATTCACTTATGAAATTTGTTGTTACCAATCCCACTGAATTCAAAAGCAGTAACAGGGTACATAATTACAACACTAGGAGAATGATCTTCACTATGAAAGGTTAAATCTAGCTTTGGCACAGAAAGGGGTGAATTATGCTGCCACACAAGTCTTTGCTCTCCTACCAAATAGCATCAAAAGATTGACAGATAGCCAACTAGCATTTAAAATTAAATTGATAGAATTTCTGAATGGCAACTCCTTCTACACCATAGGTGAACTTTTAAAATCTGAAAAAATAAATAAATAAAATAAAAAGAAAGGAAAAGAAAAAAAGAAAAATTAAAAAAAATTGTGTCATGCAATACTTACTACAAAGTAAATTTGTAAAGACACCTTTCATTAACCTAACATGTTTCACATCAGTATGAATTTGTGATCTATGGAACAAGCACTAATCTAATCTGTTGTTGTGGTTTTCGGTCTGCAAACTGGTTTGATGCAGTTGACCACGCTACCCTGCCATTTGATTAATACAAGATGTAATTTTAATCAAAACTGTGTAGTGTTGTATGCTACAATTATGAGAAATTTTAAAAGCAATTCATACAATAGAAAATATACTTGATTATGTTTCACCATATTCAGATTATAGTAAAAGGTAAAGCAGTCAACAATCCGAAGATTGGTTTGAACACCACAGTGCTTTACTAGGCATGGTCCTGTTTGGAGGTGGTATGCTGTTGACTTCCTCCGACCTTCGAACTGACTTACCCAGCCAGTTATAGGGGGACCTAAGTTTAACGTGGGTTCCGAACCACGGTGCTACTCGGTATTTTTCACATTAGCAATACTGCCAGAGGTGAAAGAAGCGGAGAGTGACAGATAAAAATCCTAGGACCTGGCGGGGATCGAACCCGTGACCTTTGGATTTTTAGTCTGGCACTCTACAACTGTGCAACCGAGGCACACCAGATTATAGTAGCCACCATAATTCTATTTCACCATTATCATTTGTGTTACTATATTTACAATGAGAAAATTGAGTGGATGACTAATATGCTTGTTGCATGTTCCGATAATCAGTTACAGAAAGTAAATAAAACAGGTGACTTGTTCTTGTGGTCTTCAGTCTGGAGACTGGTTGATGCAGCTCTGCACCCTACTCTATCCTGAGCAAGCCTCTTCACCTCCTCATAAAATCGACAACCTACATTCATCAGAATCTGCTTACTATATCTATCTCTTGGTCTCCCTCTGCAATTTTCCCCCCTTACACTTCCCTCCAATGCTAAATTAATGATTCCTTAATGTCTAAGAATGTTTCCTACCAATTGATCCCTTCTTTTAGGCAAGGTATGCCAAAAACTCCTTATCACCCCAGTTCTGTTCTGTACCTCTTCATTAGATACATGTTCTACCCATCTAATCTTCAGCATTCTTCTGTAGCACCACATTTCAAATATTTTACTCCTGCTGATTTCAGAATCTGGAAGAGTGTATTCCAATCAACATTGTCAATAGCTTTCTCTAAATCTACAAAAGCTAGAAATGTAGTTTTGCCTTTCCTGAATCTATCTTCTATGATAAGTCCTAAGGTGAGCATTGTCTCTCGTTTCCTAAATTTCTTCTGAATCTGAACTGATCATCCCCAAGGTCAGCGTCTGTCAGGTTTTCCATCTTTCTGTAAATAATTCATGATAAAATTTTGCAACCACGACTTATTAAACCAATAGTTATGTAATTTTCACACCTGTCAGCACCTCCTTACTTTGGAATCAGGATTGTTACATACATTTGGCATTACTGTGTACCATATCCAGTAGATCCTGCTTTTTGCACCTGAAAATATGGTCACCCTACCAATAGGTGATGATTCATCACAGCCAAGTGGGTGTGCATGCTGTTTCTGTAGTAGAACTGTTACATCTTCTAAGTGTTCTGCCAATAAAAAAATAGCCCTTGGTTTGCCTTCCCTACAATATTTTCTATGTGGGGTGGAAATAGCTCATGATGAGCTCAACATACAGGGAGCATTGAGAGTCATTTTCAGGGGGTCTCAACAGGAAAATTCTCCCTGGCAATATCAGAGTCACACCTTCTTGGCAAGAGAGATCAACTGATTTATGTGGTATGTGCCACACACGGTATCTCCCATCGGTTCGGTGTAGTTGAAATCATGATTTAGAAAATCATTACCACATTCTGCCATTGTTGCAGTGTCCATCGCCAGGGACTGATGAGAAATGCAAGTCATTGTGTTCCCACTGATGTGTTAACAGTGGAGGCCATGTGTAGTATTGACTCCCATACAACACATAACCCTTGTACTTACAGATTGTTGATGGGAGATGTGTCTAGCCCATTTTGTGCTAAACTGGGCAATGAATTCTTGCACTGTTGCCCTTCTCTCACTATTCACGATCCATCTCAGATGTGTCACTGCAGGTGGCTGGGCATGTGTAGCATTGACTCCATATAACTCGTAACCCTTACACCCACGGATTGTCGATGGGAGATATGTCTAGAACATTTTGTGTTAAACTGGGCCATGATTTCTTGCACTGTTGCCCTTCTCTCACTATTCACAATACATCTCAGATGTGTCACTGAAGGTGTTCTGGATTGTGACACCATCATTTATCTATCCACAGTACACCATCGACAAGATGGAATGTGTGAAGCCAAATTCCTGCATTATTAATTAATTTGGACAACATTGTCATAAGAGGAAAAGCAATCTTCATTAGAGATACTTATGTTGTTTAGTTCACAGAAGGCTATTTTATTTAACTGGTTTCGACCTTATCTTTGGTCATCTTCAGAAGCCCATGTGGCTGGTGCTTTCTCCAGGGCTGCTGTGGTTGCATGTTGGTAACTGGGCATCTGAGCAGTGCAGCCAAGTCAGCACAAGCCACATGGGCTATATGTAGGTTTCCGAAGATGAATAAGAAAAAATCAAAACTGATTAAATAAAATAACCTTCTGTGATCTAGATTGTTTTTAAATGTAAATATCCTGCATCATTGCCAAAATCAAAATTCCAATTCATCGAGTACTGAAAATCACATCTCATTCATATGGTGTTACGATGTTACAGAAATTGCTCACACAATCAAATCTCAGAAGGCTTCCTATACAAATGTAGCTGGCCCAAGGGGGAGTATAATGCACAAACAGTTGTGCTATCTATGCCTCATTGGTGCTCAGTACTGCCAACTCTAAAAAAATCTTTAATGCAAAATCTACATTTAGAAAATGCCAAAAATATGCTAGTTTACAGAAAATGCTGTAAAAATGCCAAAACAATTAGTTTAACTAGCAAAAATAGCCACCACAATAGGAATAATTATTAATAACAATCCTCCATGATATAATAATAAATCAATAAACGAACAGAACTATTCATGTCCATGAATTTTGATGGTGAACTCTATTCAGCAATACTGCACTATTAATTAGCTGCTAATGAACAATAAAATAAAAACACCATTGCAGATGGTAGCAACTATGGGACATTTCATGTCAAAGTGATTTGGGTATGTTCACTACCTATAGTCGGGCCGCTGAAACATGTCACTTCAAGGTCACTCCACGAGTGTTTTGAAGTTGCCAGTATGAGTGAAAAACAAATGACGAACGCGAGACGCTGCGTCTTCTGAACCAATCACAGCACAGCTACGAATGCCGGTTCCGTCGTCGTCACTACCACGTTGCCGCGTTCTATGAAAGCTTTGTGTGCTCGTGGGCTATCGTCTGCTTTTGTATCGTGTGTCATTGTACTGCTTTGCGTACATTTTTTTATTTATTAAAAAAATGTCACCGAAACGGCGTCTTCAATCTAACGACAATCCATTGCGTCGCGGAGTGCCGTTAAATAGCCAGGCAATGGAATTAATTAGAAGAACGCGGGAGTTCTACGAACAAGAGAGAGAGTTTGTTTCTGTTCACGGGGAACCATCAATTCCGGCTGATAAAGTCTTAGAGCGTACCTCGAAAACTCTAGGACTGAGTCAAAGAACGATTATTAGGAAAGGTGTGCTGCTTCAAGAACTTCAAGACAGTGACACAAACCGTGTGGAAGATAATCCGAGTGAAGAAAACAGTGTGTTTTTAGCTACCCCAGGCAAGGAAAAGAAGCAGCCTCGCCCTGTTACCAATCTCGATTTGTTTCAAACGGACGCAATCCGTCGTCATATTTATGACTATTATAGCCGGAAAGAATATCCGACTGTAGCGAAGTTGCTAATTTCGTTAAAAGCATGCGATCTTTTCTCGGGTGGAAAAACGTCTCTGAAAACGGTGTTAAGAAGTATTCACTGTCTTAGGCGACAATTCCAGTACATATTTCGGACGTACTGAGCTATCAGCTGACGCTGTAGTCGTCTGCTGCGTAGTTATTGCAACCTCGCAGTCGCAGTATAGCCAACTTCGCGCGAACTACGTACAAACTGTCAAGTGACATGTTTCAGCGGCCCGACTATAGTGTGCACTTTTTATTATCCTGTGTTGACTACATCTTCTGCTATCTTACTGTTCTATGCTAACAGTATCTGTGTCTTTTTGTACCATTTGAGTCATGATATTTTTGGAAAATTGATAACACAATGACTAGCTTCTACTCCATTTCAGGTATGAAAGTGAGGTAGCAGAAGCTCGTGGAAGCTGTGAATGCAGGATCCTGATGCATGCATTCCACCAATGTTGCTCCCCCATCCTCTCCACCCTATTCCGTCCACACTCCCTGCAGCCTCTTTTTGTCCCCCCCCCCCTCCATTCTGCCCTATTCCGTCTATTTCCTGCAGCCTCTTCTTGATAGATGCTAAGTTCTAGTTGGGGAATAATCTCCTATGTGGGTTTCTTGTGGGAGTCTACTTGTATGCATAGTTTTGTCACTAACCAAAGACAATGAATGACGTACGATGGTCAAGAAGTATCAGATTATGACACTAAGATCACATGTCGATAAAGCAGTGTGGCACCATGTGGAAACTAAAACTTTGCTGATAATGCAAATTTGTTTTTTGAACAAAAAATATTCTACCATTATTTACCAGGAAAAATGCTATAAGAATATGCTATATGCTAAATTCAAATTTTTCATGCTAAATCACTTGGGAACATGCTAAATTTAGCCAAAAAAATTGGCAGCACTAGCACCACTGTAAATTAACTAGTGTGACAACATGTATCAATACTAACTCAGCCATGCTCATTTTTGTATCCATGTTCTTTGGGCAGATTTTCGGCTACAGGATCTAACCACAACGGAGGGGTATCTATGGAGAGGCCAGACAAACATGTGGTAAAATTTATAATATAGATAGAACAACTTAGTTGGAAATCACTTCAAATATAGTCATCCCATAAAGTAAATAATAACTTCTGAAGATGCGTCAGCTGTTCTTTTTATTAAGAACGTTGCTTTACAGGTCCACGACCGTTTCCACGTTTTTAAAGATCCATCTTCAGATGTTAATTTTTTTCATATGAAAATTCATTATAGAGACACAAGGTTCTAATTGCTTTCATCTGTCATAGGACTAAAATTTCATTAAATAAAATTTCATTAATTAGGCTCAGATATATGGAACCAGTCCAACAGAAATCATCATTGTCATTCAGAATAAAAACCAAGGACATTAAAATGTGGGACAAATAGTCGCGTAATTTTGATTACTGTATATTCCATGAAACCAATAGATCGCCGACGAAGTGAAGGAGTACAAACCAAAGATGATTGCATCCTCCTGAGTAGTCCCCGCCCGGAGATCCGAATGGGGGACTATTTTACCTCCGGAATATTTTACCCGAGAGGATGCCATCATCATATGTTCATACAGTAGGGCTGCATGTCCTCGGGAAAGTTAACGGCTGTAGTTTCCCCTTGCTTTCAGCCGTTCGCAGTAGCTATGTGGCACAGCCACATTAGCTAATGTTACAAGGCCAGCTCAGTCAATCATCCAGACTGTTGCCCCTGTAACTACTGAAAAGGCTGCTGCCCCTCTTCAGGAACCACACGTTTGTCTGGCCTCTCCACAGATACCCCTCCGTTGTGGTTGCACCTACGGTACGGCTATCTGTATCGTTGAGGCACGGATTTCTGTTGGACTGGTTCCATATATCTGAGCCTAATTAATGAAATTTTATTCCCATGACAGATGAAAGCAATTAGAACCTTGTGTCTCTATAATGCATTTTCATATGAAAACAATTAACATCTGAAGATGGGTCTATAAAAACGTGGAAACGGTCGTGGACCTGTAAAGCAACGTTCTTAATAAAAAGAACAGCTGACGCATCTTCAGAAGTTATTATTTACTTTATGGGATGACTACCACTCCCATGAACCACAGACATTGCCGAGGTGGGGTGGCTTGCGTGCCTCAACGATACAGATAGCCGTACCGTAGGTGCAACTACAACGGAGGGGTATCTGTGGAGAGGCCAGACAAACGTGTGGTTCCTGAAGAGGGGCAGCAGCCTTTTCAGTAGTTACAGGGGCAACAGTCTGGATGATTGACTGAGCTGCCTTGTAACATTAGCTAATGTGGCTGTGCCACACAGCTACTGCGAACGGCTGAAAGCAAGGGGAAACCACAGCCGTTAACTTTCCCGAGGACATGCAGCTCTACTGTATGAACATATGATGATGGCATCCTCTCGGGTAAAATATTCCGGAGGTAAAATAGTCCCCCATTTGGATCTCCGGGCGGGGACTACTCAGGAGGATGTAATCATCAGGAAAGACAATACTGGCATTCTATGGATCGGAGCGTGGAATGTTGAATCCCTTAATCGAGTAGGAAAATTAGAAAATTTAAAAAGGGAAATGGCTAGGTTGAAGTTAGATATACTGGGGATTAGTGAAGTTCGGTGGCAGGATGAACAGGATTTCTGGTCAGGTGAGTACAGGATTATAAATACAAAATCAATTGGGGGTATCACAGGAGTAGGATTGATAATGAATAAGAAAATAGGAATGCGGGTAAACTACTATGACCAGCACAGTGATCGCATTATCATTGTCAAGATAGATACGAAGCCAACACCGACAACAGTAGTACAGGTTTATATGCCAACTAGCAATGCCGATGATGAGGAAATCGAAGAAATATATGAGGAGCTAAAGGAAATTATTCAGACAATTAAGGGAGAGGAAAACTTAATTGTTATGGGAGACTGGAATTCGGTAGTAGGACAAGGAAGGGAAGGGAAGATAGTCGGTGAATATGGTCTGGGCAAAAGGAATGAAAGAGGAAGCCGCCTGGTAGAATTTTGCACAGAACATAATTTCGTTATAACAAACACCTGGTTCAAGAATCACAAAAGAAGGTTGTATACGTGGAAGAGACTAGGAGACACCGGGAGATATCAGATAGATTTTATAATGGTAAGACATAGATTTCGGAACCAGGTTTTACAGTGTAAGACGTACCCAGGGGCAGATATAGACTCTGACCATAACTTGTTGGTTATGAACTGTAGGCTGAAACTGAAGAAACTACAAAAAGGTAGGAAAATAAGGAGATGGGACCTGGATAAATTGAAGGGACCTGGGGTTCTTAAGAATTTCAGAGGGAGCTTTAGGCAACAATTGACAGAAACAGGGGAAAATAAAACAGTAGAGGAGGAATGGGTAAAATTGAGAGATGAAATAGTTAAGGTAGCAGAGGACAAAATAGGTAGGAAGGCAAGACCTACAAAAAAATCCTTGGATATCACAGGAGATACTAACTTTAATCGATAAAAGGAGAAAATATAAAAATGCAGTAAATGAAACAGGCAAAATGGAGTACAGACGACTAAGAAATGAGATTGACAGGAAGTGCAAAATGGCTAAGCAGGAGTGGCTAGAAGGCAAATGCAAGGATGTATAAGAATGTATTAATAGGGGAAAAATAGATACAGCTTACAGGAAAATAAAAGAAACATTTGGAGATAAGAAAAACAGCTCTATGAATATCAAGAACACTGATGGAAAACCAGTTCTCAGCAAAGAAGGGAAAGCTGAAAGGTGGAAAGAGTATATAGAGGGGCTCTACAAAGGAAATGAACTTCGAGACAATATTGTAGGAAGTGAAGAGGATGTAGATGGAGATGAAATAGGAGATACTGTACTGAGAGATGAATTTGACAGAGCCCTGAAAGACCTAAGTCGAAACAAGGCCCCTGGAGTAGATGATATTCCCTCAGAGCTCCTGAAGTCTCTGGGAGAACCAGCCATGACAAACCTGTTTCACCTGGTGTGTAAAATGTATGAGACAGGCGAAGTACCCTCAGACTTTAAGAAAAATGTTATAATTCCCATTCCAAAGAAAGCAGGTGCAGACAGGTGTGAAAACTACAGAACCATCAGTTTAATAAGTCATGGTTGCAAAATATTAACACGAATTATATACAGAAGGATGGAAAAGCTGGTAGAAGCCGACCTCGGGGAAGATCAGTTTGGGTTCAGGAGAAATGTAGGAACACGGGAGGCAATTCTCACTTTACGACTTATCCTAGAAGATAGATTAAGAAAAGGCAAACCTACATTTCTAGCTTTTGTAGATTTGGAGAATGCTTTTGACAATGTTGATTGGAATAAACTCTTTCAAGTTCTGAAGCAAGCAGGAGTAAACTATAGGGAGCGTAAGGTTATTTACAACTTATACAAAAACCAGACAGCGGTTGTCAGAGTTGAAGGGCATGAAAGGGATGCAGTGGTTGGAAAGGGAGTAAGACAAGGTTGTAGTCTTTCTACATTGTTATTCAATTTGTACATTGAGCAAGCTATAAAGGAAAGCAAGGAGAAATTTAGAGAAGGAATTAAAGTTCATGGTGAAGAATTAAAAACATTGCGTATTGCCGACGACATAGTAATTCTGTCAGATACAGCAAAGGACCTGGAAGAGCAGTTGAACGGAATGGACAGTGTGCTGAAAGGTGCATACAAGATGAACATTAACAAGAGCAAAACTAGGGTAATGGAGTGGAGTGTAAGAAAATCAGGTGATGCTGAAGGAGTTAGATTGGGAAACGAAGCAATAAAGGAGGTAGATGAGTTTTGTTACTTGGGCAGTAAAATAACAAATGATGGTCGCAGTACAGAGGATATAAAATGCAGAATGGCAATGGGTAGAAAAGCGTTCTTGAAAAAGAGAAATTTGTTAACCTCAAATATTGATTTAAGCCTAAGGAAGTCCTTTCTGAAGGCATTTGTGTGGAGTGTTGCCTTGTATGGGAGTGAGACATGGACGATAAACAGTGCAGACAGGAAGATGATTGAGGCTTTTGAAATATGGTGCTACAGAAGAATGCTGAAGATTAGGTGCGTGGATCGCGTAACTAATGAGGAGGTACTGAACAGAATTGGGGAGAAAAGAAATTTCTGGCATACCTTGACTAAAAGAAGGGATAGATTGGTTGGACACATTCTTAGACATCAAGAAATTGTGAATTTAGCATTGGAGGGAAGTGTGTGGGGAAAAAATCGCAGAGGAAGACCAAGAGACGGATACAGTAAGCAGATTCAGACAGATGTAGGTTGCCGTTCTTATGTGGAGATGAAGAGACTTGCTCAGGATAGGGTATTGTGGAGAGCTGCATCAAACCAGTGTCCGGACTGAAGACCACAACACAGGATCTGCTACCATGTTTCAAGTTAGTTCTTGCTTGTTTGCTGCAGAGTTCAGTAGAATAAATGTATGTAAATATCAAATATGTGGCTTATTGGGAATCTAACCCAACTTATCCCTCACATCACTAGTCCATTACTGCCACTAACTCATTGTACTTTAAAACATACCTTGAGACAGAGAGTCAAACAGAATTATGATTTAATTGCAACTCTGGAGATTCTTATGGTGCTTTTATGTATCAAGCTGAAGGTTTGTTATGAAAGTGAAATACTAAATAAGGCGTGTGGAAATGAATATTTATATGAGCATGCACACACACACACACACACACAAAATGTGATATATATATTTTTTCTGAGACATACTGAGGAATCTGTATGCTGTTGCAGCTACTGAATGCTGGCTATTCCTACTACGCATTGCTGCAGAACTTCAACGGTCGTTGAATCAGCATGGCATCATCACCTGTTGCTTGCACTCTGGGAGATGACTGCTGTGAGGGCTGACTTTGCTTGCTGCTGCCATGCTTCTCTTCTTGGCATCTTTCCATTGACAGACACTGGCCTAACAATCGGGAGGATGCAGTTCAAATCTCTATTTTATCAACAATTGTTATGTGGTGTTGACTTCCGTTAATAAGATTCTTGCAAATGCCCAGTTCTTTCACTTAAAAAAATAAAAATAATAAAATTATAACCAATTTCCTTCTTTCTTTATTCTTATTCCTAATGATCTGATCCTCAACAGGATGTTCAACCTCAATCTTCCTTTATATATTTTCTTCTGTCTACTGCAAACTAGAGATAACAAACACTCACTAATGGCAGTTTACTCCAATATGCATTACTCACAGCTTAATGAAGATTACAAAAACACCTGAAAACTTCATAACTATTAGCTGCAGTGGCGTAGCTATCATAGGGCTAGGCAGGGCAGTGCCCCAGGGCCCCCGAGCTCCAGGGGCCCCCTCAGCCTTCATGAGCGACGATCGAAAAAAGTTATAGTAGAGCGTCAAATTTTCAATGGTGTGTGTGTGTGTGTTTTTTTTTTCCTTCCCACTCTATCGTCTATCATAACCCTACTCCTCAAACCAAGTTTCCCACAGTAGCCGACTGAGCCACCGGCTGGCAGAACAATGCTTCTAATTGGGCCTTCACAAGAAGCCACTATGTGGCGCTGCTGACAGGCGAAGCTGCCAGTCAATGTGTCCAGCAATCGGCACACTTAAGTTGGGAGAAGTAGCAGCAGCAACAGAGCTGCTCACAGCAACAGCTGCGTCTTCCAAGTGTTGCGGGGTGCCGCCTGGCACAATGTGAAGAATCGCGCTCCTCCAAATACAGTATAAATACATTTACTGTACAGTACTTATTATTAGCAAATAGAAGTGTACAGTTCGAATATGCGAATAAACAGGTTTTCCTAATATCCGTGTCCCCAAATTACTTCAGATGATAGACGTTATACTGTATTTAATACTTTAGTTGAATGAAGGAATTTTGACTTTTAATTTCTCCTGCCAAAATTGATCCCAAACATGGACAGTTCGCCAATTATGTAAGGAAGTTATAACAAAATATGCATTATTAGAATGCAAGTTTACATAAGTATTTACCGTAGTTTTATTCTTCTGCAGCAGCCGAAAGGTCATTCAGCAAATTAAAAATTATCAAAACGCATCTGAGGTACAGTGTGGCTCAATCTCGACTCCGACATTTGACACTCATAGCAATCACTAACAATGCTGGATCAAGTCTAGATTTAACAGAAGTTATTGATGATTTTCCAAAAACCAAAGCCAGGAAAAGATTGTAATATAATTGTTAATTTTTAATTGTGTACCCATATTATTACTATAATGTACTACAGTCACGAAAATGCTTACCGACAATTACTGATCAGAAATTATATCTTTGCCAACATCTGCAATCTAACAGTTTGAAGCATTGTATTACTCCAGGGTATTCTTTCATTCTGACTTAGGTGCATGAGGAAACAAGAACAAAATCCCCACGATTTGAAAAATGCCACTTATTAAGTTTGTGATACACAGTGAGGCGCGAAAAATAATTATGAATTTTTTTCAAGGACTGATAGTATTCGTGTTACAAGAAATAAAAAAAATTCCCAACTTTTAGAAAACAATGTTTTAACACATTGACTGCCACGTGAGTTAAATATAAGTCACAGGAAGTCTTCTCTTCGGGCCACTTGAAGTAAATACAACTCACGGACATTTTTTTCATTTAAAGCTCCGTGGTGCAGTTGTAACTCACAGGAGCGTGCTGAGACTTGGTGTTACAGTACGTTGTGGCCCCCAGTAACAAATCATGTTCGTGGCCTCCAGTTTTCAAGAGCTCAAGAGTAGTTATTGACACTTGAAATCGTGAATTATATATAACTCACATGGCCCAGTCATTTTGGAGTTTCCTTTTTTTTATAATTTATTATTCGGTGTTACATATTAATTATTCAGTATATTGTATATCACATACAGTTTTAATTACATTCTCCAACTCTAATTGCAACAACAATGGAACAGACTGAAAAAATTGGACAATTCCACTTTGTATCTCTAACATTTGCATGCACTGTGCTTTATGAAGAAACACTATTTGCAAAAATATGAGTCACAATTTCTTATATTTCCTTGTAGTTTATTTGTATTTCTTGAAAGCTTCCTCTTGTTCAAATTCATTCTTCACTTTTTCGTAACATCCGTACACCTATGACTTTCTGCTCCCATATTCACAAGAGCACAATCTGCAGGCAGCTCGGTGGCTATGGTGAGAGATTTCTCAGGGCCATCGGCATCTTCTGTATGGAGTAGTCTCAAAGTAACTTTCTCTTTGAATTCTGTGATGAAGATGATCTTGTTGTTGATGTATCGGTAAATCACAATCGCATTTACCAGTGCTGACCCTGTCAACAGTTCAATTGCAAGCTTCCTGTACCATTTCACACCCCGCCTTAGACAATATAGGACTTTGAAACTTCCAGGCAGATTAAAATTGTGTGCCCGAACCGGGACTCGAACCTGAGACCTTTGCCTTTCGCGGGCAAGCGTACTACCGACTGCGCTTTCCCGACACGACTCATGCTGCCATCTCACAACTTTACTTCCGCCAGTACCTCGCCTCCTACTTTCCAAACTTCATAGAAGCTCTCCTGTGATCCATGCAAGACTAGCACTCCTGGAAGAAAGGATATGGTGAAGACATGGCTTAGCCACAACCTAAGGGATGTTTCCAGAATGAAACCTTCACTCTGCAGCAGTTCCAGCACACAGTTTTAATCTGCCAGGAAGTTTCATATCAGCGCACACTCCGCTGCAGAGTGAAGGTTTCATTCTGGAATATAGGACTTCATTTGGTGAGAGAGATGACTGATTATAGTCAGTTATCATTGCTGGTTTTTTCTTTGTGCCCCTCTTGGTTTGAACATCAGCTTCTTCCTCTGCATGAACAGTACTCAGCATCAACACACTCCTCTTATTTTTCCATTTCAGTAGTATCTTAATCTTCATCACTTATGTCGGTAACTCATCTAAAGGATTCTGTACATGCCTTTGTTCATCTACATAACTTCTACGAGATACTTTCTCCTGCTATGATATCACTGTGTTACGGAGCAAACAACACTGAATAAAGACTGTAGTAACAATGCAGAAAAACAATAATGGAACTGTACGCAAATAATGTTGTGGATTGAAAGACTTACAGGAGTACCAACCCAAAATTATTAGCGACATAGCAAATGACACACCTGGCACTTTACTCTGGCGCCATGTGAGTCATATGTAACTCACACAAAAAACATAAACTAAGGTACTAAATTGCAATATTTTCAACTTATTTGTACTTCAATAGCTTACTTCAAGCAAATTAAAGCAGAATATGGAAAAAAGTAAATGGTCCCGGGGGATCGGTAAGCCAAGTATACCTTTGGCAGGCAATATGTTAATATAATTATTGTTAAACAGAATGGACTAAGACAAAATATTAAATGTATACAGCATATTTCAGTACAGTAGAACAGTATTGGGGCATGTGATTTGTTGTGGGGATGTGACAGTTGACAGTGTAGGAAAGGGGGGGGGGGTTGGATGGCAGAAGGTGCGTGAAAGGGCAGACCGGTGGAATGGTCAGGCATAGTCTGCAAAAAGAATAGCGAGAAAGTGAGCCCCCACGCTGTCTAACCCATTATGTCACAAAAGGAAATTACAAGGTCTTTTACAAAGTTATACCGGCCCTTCCACAGTGCACCTCATAAATCACAGATGAGGTAATTCGCAGACAGACCTGGAGAGTGGGCATTTTCATCAAAATATGTTGCGCCTGGAGACAGGCATGTTTATTTTCCACAAATGCATTAATGCTGAAAGGAATACCGAACAGAATCTACATACTTCTACGCACGACCTTAAAATGGTAGGTAGGAAATGAATTCGGCATTCTGCGGCTTTTTTCTGGGAACGGCGCCTTCCCATACCATAAGAGCTATTTGTTCTTCAATTTACATTCATACTAACACTATACCCTCCGCCGCATTCTGCTCAGTTCTTCTATGTGAAAAACAAACAACTCCACTGTGTTTTAAAGTAATGGTGAGAATTCAGCACTTCACGCAATCTAATAAGGTATGTTTCTACCCGCACACTGTTTGTTTATTCTGCCATTTAAAAGTTTAATTACACTCACAGATCAGACGTTTAATGTAATAATTACTTTGTCTCAATAGTGAATTGTGCATCAAGATGCTGCCTTCTACCCCACTGTCACGATAATAAGCGAAGATATCGACATAGTTATTTTACTTCTTTTTTTTTTTTTTTTTTTTTCCTGGTCAGACACTAACATATACTTCAAGAAGCCTGGTAGGGGCATGGCTCAATCCAAAGTGTTTCATCAAACAATATCTGGCAACTTACTTTTGATGGAACCATCCTACATGAATATTTCCTCTGTTTTCCTTCTTTGATGAAATGAGCCAACAGCGCAGTAGTTTAGCGAGAGTGAATTGTCGGCACAAACAACAGTCCGCCTGCTGTCACCGCTGACGAAAAATATCCCATGAAGCATTTTCATCTGTATGTCCTACCCAGATCCATCTCTATCCCTCTGCAAAATTTCATCCAAATCACCTAGTAATTTTTGCGTGAAAGCATAACAAACAAACAAACTTTCACAATAATATTAGAGAGTACGATTAAATACTATCTGTTGTGTAACACATAATCATTTACTTCGTAGTATTTAGGTGTACCTTATTATGTCTTCTAGTGGGCGTTAAGTATCTGTATAGTTCTATTTTAAAGAGAGCCCCAATGTCATTTTTGCCCCGGGGCCCTTGGTGACATAGCTACGCCACTGATTAGCTGATAACTTTTTCTGTTCATGCCCTCCATTTTAAGTTAATATAACTGACTGGAATAAGGAACCAAAATCTGCAGTAAATCGCCTGATGCTCCCATCAATGGTGAACTTTGGAATTGGGTGAATAGTGGTGGGGGGGGGGGGGGGCACCAAGTGGGGAGAGGGGAGTGGAGTGAGGAGGGGATGTTGAGAGAGGTCAGAGAATGGAGGGGGCTTTTGGTATTGGGAAGCAGGGTTGGTGGGAGGACTCAGGGGCTCAAAATGTCAAGGATATCCCAATATGAAATCCCTCAAATATCAGACAATTTTTAATCAAACTAGTTCGAGGTGCCACACACAATCAAACCAGAAACATTCGCAAATGTTCCATGGAACTAAAAACTGTTGAATTATAACCATTTGTCTACTACATGCAATTATGCGACATTACACATTTTTATACATATTTTATCTACATAGGTGTACTATATGTTGATAACACAAATGTAATGAATGGCTTAGTAGTGTTTTATTTTTTTAAACTGAAACATCACATTCTGTAAATTACTTTCTCAAAAGTTATACATAATGGATACTAATATTACCAGTATAAATGTGAAAGGAGCTTTGTCTGTTACACTTTCACAATTAAACAGCTAAACCGATTTGGATAAATTTGGTTATGGAGACAGCTTGAATGCTAAATAAGAACACAGGCTTCTTCTGAAAGTGTGTAATTCAAGATATGTGTTGAATTGAAGTATATAAGTCAAAATATGAGAAACTTAGAATCAACATTTCTCTTATAACTTCTTAGGTGCTTGAAAATTCCTTTCAAAAGCTACACATCTTTGAGTTTTAAATTTATCACATTTATTAAAATACTTTTAATGGTTGATATGTTGTACATACTATGTTACATTATAATGAATACAATGCTTACACAAGTTGTCAACATCTTGAAACTGCTCAAATGATTTTTAATGAAATTTAACTGTGCTAGCATTGATACCTATGGTGCCAGATACAATTGCAAACACTAAAGAAGTGTAGTACCTCTGTGATAGAGACAAGGAGACAATCTGTAGTAGGAGCTGTATGGAGGTGTATTTACTTTGTCCTGTTAATAAATGTTCTAAACGTATCTGTTCAATGTAATGAGGGAAGTATTTCCACACCTATATTATAGTACTTCCCACAACGGCGACTTATGACAATCATGAACAAGCGAAAATTCACTTCATTTAGGACAGACAATGTGGATGCCACAGACCTATTCTCTCCCATCACACCAGTGTCTCTGACCAACGCTTCACAGATTGCAGTGCATGATGTACAGTGTGTGTAGTGCTTGACTTCCATAGTTAAGGCCAAAACTAATGACTCAGTACCAAAGTGCCAGTCACTAATGCACTGGACACTGTGTTTTAAAGTGTAAGTATTAAATTTACTTGATAGTGTGAAGTCCTCATATGAGAGCAAAAGCATCAAGAGCATGAACAGCCTAGTGACTCAGAAGCTCTGTATGAAAGATGATTAGGTGAGTAATCAGACAGACACACCTTTGACTAAGAAACATCAAGACACTAGAAATGTTCATGACTTGAAAAGACCCACCTTCAACACCAGTAGGAAAGCGAGGTCTTTTTAATGTGAAAGATTCAAATTTAGATTAAGTGCCTTTGTGAATTTTTTATTTTGGCAGACAAAAAAATAAATAAATAAATAAATAAAGAAATAAATAAATAAAAAAATAAAAAAAATAAAAATAAATAAATAAATAAATAAAAGGTAAAGCAGTGAACAATCCGAAGATTGGTTTGAACACCACAGTGCTTTACTAGGCATGGTCCTGTTTGGAGGTGGTATGCCATTGCCTTCCTCCGACCTTCGAACTGACTTACCCAGACAGTTATAGGGAGACCTACAGTTTAACATGGGTTCCGAACCACGGTGCTACTCGGTATTTTTCACATGAGCAATACTGCCAGAGGTGAAAGAAGTGGAAAGTGACAGATAAAAATCCTAGGACCTGGCGGGGATCGAACCCGCGACCTCTGGATTTGTAGTCTGGCACTCTACCACTGTGCAACCGAGGTGCACTTTGGCAGACAATAAACCAATATTTTGTATATTGATTTTAATAAACATTTGATGTGGTAACTTTTTGCCAATGTTGATTTTCCATGTATTTCAAAGCAAAAACAAAGCTGTCACAAAGTAGCTCCACCCAGTGGAGCAACTTTGGGACAACTTGTATCACTTATATAACGTTTCTGTTGAACATATTGATTTGTGTACCATATCACTGCATGGTGGGAGGTTGTAGCAACTTCTTTACTTATTCTAGTTCATAATTGACACTCTTTGGCCAGTGTGAGAAAAACCTTAAGAACTGTCACAATGTAACCCAATTTTACGGTATGTCAGCTTCTTGCAGATGTTGTTATGAACTGTACCAAGGCTAATTTGAACCTTATCAATTATCATTTTCACAATCACACAGTGGTTGGCACAAATAATGTCATAAATTTGACTTTCAAGTGAGGGAGTCAAAACTGCATCTGGTTGGCCAGAACGGTATTCATCAGTCACTGAGTCACAACCATTTTTGAACTTCTCTACCCAATTGTAAAGATTTTCATGATTCATACAACCTTCACCATAAACTTTAGACTTTCTACAGTATATATTCACTGGTTCTCAGCTTTGGCAAGCAAAAACTGAATACCAGAACATTGTTCAATGAATCTGGAACTTTTAACTAGACTTGCCACCTTGAAATTAATTTTGAGGTTATAAACAAAACAGTGTTGATACATCAGCTGATCAGGGCTCATCCCAGTGATGCCAACTGAAAGCCATAAAAAAGTACCAAACTTGCCATATCAAAAGTTTTTTGCACAAGCCAATTTGTTTCTTCAATTATTGAATGACCCTTGTATTTATTCTCAGTTTGTTTATTATTAATGGGCATCACTGACTGAAAGCAGTGCACAGATCTCCAGCATCTACAACAGTGCACTGGTCGTAGGGCACTACTCAGCCACCATGAGCATTCAAGTCCATACTCGCGGTATGGGCGCAGCCATTGATTGCACAGATTGCAGTATGCTGGCCATTGATGCAGGTACCATTTCTGACTTAATGCATCCTAATGCTCCCTTTGTGTCAGCTGTGTACTCTATAGCAAAATACATGTTCCACAATTTCAGTTCTGTTTGTAGGGATTTCAAAAATCAGTGAAATATCTTACATTGATGCAGGCAATTATGACACTGTTGACTGTATTATCAATGATCAAAAATGTGCAGAGGATATAGGCTATGTTTGCAATACTGATTTATCTGGAGAAGACACACTTGTGATAGGACATCAGATTGCCAGGGAAAAACAACATGCAGAATGCATAGTGTCATTTCTCATATAATTAGTCTTGTATTCATGTAACTGATCCCATTTAATTCAGGACTCACACTGAAGGTAATATCTCACACAACTGCCGAAAATTTTGTGCATAGTGTGGTTCTGTATCATTTGACTTCTGTTTTTTCAACAAGCACATCTGACATGTTGTCTCCCACTCATTGTCCAATGGCTAAGTGCAGTGGCAGTCAATGCACAATCCTGCATCTGGCATGCATCGCTTCCAGTGTAAGGTATCTGCCCTTTGAGACTGAAATGACTTTGCAAATGTTACTCATTTGTTGGCAGGAGCTGTCTGTCTCAAACCAGTCAGACCTCAATTATGCGAGTTGACTCCCTACCTGAGAATACTGTGAGCAGGAGTAGAACCCTCAACTTCCCAATTGTGGAGCCCATTACCACCCCATATGGGTTAGAAATTCAAACTTTTGGTTCTACATCACCCCATAACCTTTCAAATATCCTCAATTTCGCCCTCTCCCTTCCTACTTCAATCTGATCACTGTGGAAAAATTGACCAATGCATGCTGGGCTGCTAAGCAATTAGGTTGTGGGAACAGGAAATGTAAGTATATACAGTGGGTAGAAATTGTTAGATTTTGTTGATGCAAATTTTGAAATATCAGTGCATATTCAGAAAATCTTATATTACTTATTATATTACCTAATCTGCATTAAATTCATTTCTAAAATCTTATGTGAGCTATACCAAACGCCATCTGTTATATAGAGAGGGGAGGAGATCATCTCACCTACCGGTATAGGAAAAATCAAATTGCATATAATAACTATTTTTTGTTGCTGTTTCACATATTACCGTACACAAAGGTCTGCATGTGATCACATTTGATACTGCCTGAGTGCACATACATCCATCTTTTCTACACCAGCTGCAGGTGAGTTGGTGTTGAATGTGTGGCGGCATGATCACCAGTCGACCGTGAAGTGATGTAGCATATCTTCATGGCCTGTCTTCTTTGGAAGCCTCACCTCCAAAGCCCACCATCCATCTTCTACAACTAGTCTGTTTCTGTAACTTGTTGTCAGAACAATAAAGTTCTGTGTTCCAATATGTGTGGTGTTTATCTGGGGCTCCAACCCCTCTAAATCCCATAGTAGTAAACATATCAATTTGCTTTTTCCTTTTTTTTTTTCATTCAAATTAAATTTGGGACTTTCACACCTCTGTTCAACGACCAGCAGCTACAATGACTTTGCTGTTTCAATAACCGCCTGGATTTCATTCTGCATCCTACTCCAATACACAAGCATCTGCTCTTCTCACTTCATCAAGCACTTCGTCCTCACCTTCACAAGTTTTTCAAGACATGTTCTCCACACCGTGAACTGCGTGTGCTGTGAGGTACTGTAACAACTCTGGTTTTGCTACTCCCAGTGTTCTTTCTGGTGTCTCCCCTGTATTTAGTGCAAATGGACAACAGCACTATTACCTGTGTGTTCCAAATGTGCAAAAGATAAATAGTTCAGACTTGCAAAATTTGAACAATAGTCCTTCTATCAACCCTCCACGCCTGTTGGAACATCACCCTGCCAACCAAGTGGTCAGTCAACAGAACTAGTATTCCTTGCCCCATTCAAACTTTATTATTGCTTTGTGTCACAGTGATCTATTCAATAGCGCAATTTAAAATTCAATATTGAACCATTCTCTCAGCTTGGTACAGTTTTCTCATACCTCAGGCACACCTTTCTCCATCTGCACAATGAACATTCAAGACAATGGCATTGCCTCGAGGCTAATGCAACCATCGTTCTTGCCAGTGTTCAGTGATGATGTTGTTGCCCCTAGTCACTGACCTACTGATTTGATGCTTTTCATTTCTGTTTCTAGCGCCATTGCATCTGATGTGCAGCCATGTGCCATGTCACGTGATGCATCTGTTGCGCCGCAAACACAACAGTTGTTCCCATTCAGTACATGGCTAACACATATGGGCACCCATGTATGGTGTTGTTCATTCAACCGCCCATTTTTATAGCACAAATAATGGCCACTGCTGCAGCAAACAACTGCACCGTTTCTTCTTATCATGTCGCTGCTCCTCTGTTCACCATTATGGCCCCAATGGGGACACCTGTCACACCGTGCGATGTTAAAAACTTATCACAACAGGATTTTGATTCATCTGTCTTCGAAGATCAAGCTCAGACACCTGACTCACCACCTTCTCGACCTTCCGGATGGCTGGCTAAGCTACCGTCATTCTCCTTCAAAGCACCAACCTCTTGGTTTGCTTTGATGAAGCAAATCTTTCACCACTACAACTAACGACTGTGAACAATTATACATCACAGGACAGGTTACTCTGTAACTTCATAAATTTGATCTGAAGATAGGCAGCTGTCCCAAAATTGCTAATGTTCTAGAAAATAAAAGCAATCTGGAGACTGACATTCAAGAATTTTACTTATAACAAAGCATTTTGGGATTTATTCCCACCTGCTTGCATTACTGTACCTCCTGTTACCAATGTTGCATGATAATAGGTATGAATGTAATTAGTCTATTATCATTTTTTCTACCAAAACTGTTCTTATTATTTTTTCTAATGTGATGAGCTGAAGTTATTTTCTATTATTTGTCATTGCAGAGATTAATTTAATTGGCAAATATTAATTAGTTCATGCAAAAGGTGTATTGTTATAGATCAGATATTAGGCTCATTAGCATTTCTAATAAGGCTAGGTAAATTTTATCTTCACGGTACTGAAGTAGTGATTATTATGTTTCTCAATTAATGTTAGGAATACTGTATCTTCATTAGTTTTTGTATAATTACTGTATATTGCAAAATAATTGTTTACAAACTTATTACATTAAATTTAGAGGTAAAGCACTATTAGTATAATAGAGAATTATATATAATTTTATTCATTATTATTTACACTATCTTTTACTATATCCAGTTGCATGTAATTATTTACTTTTCCACTGCAATTAGTTTAATATACCTAATTATCAATATGTAATTTCCAGAGACATTGTTCTGATAGTATAAAAAAGTGAGCTTTTGTGCCATGTAGGGAGTCTTGTTTCATGTTTGATAGGAAGCAGAGTCCATGTCACTTTGAACTCCTCATGGCTGTCTGGTCCAGCAAGCTTCCTCTCTCTATCCAGATAGCACTCACCTACAACATTTTGCTAACATCTAGTAAGCACTATGCATCACCAAGGCCCACCTATGTGAGGCCCACCAGAACCAGCATGTCTCTGCAGCACAGTCCTCACCTCACCTTCATCCACTTGGTTGACATCACCCATGCACCACAGGTGACACTCATAAACCACCAGGCTTGGCTCATCACACTCACACTGTCCTCCTTTGCCTACTCTGTCTCCACTGCCAGCTCTACCAGTTGACATGTCTTGTGACTCTGACGAGGGCCTCTTCCGCTGATACGCTTTCCACAAGAGCGAGTTCCCCTACTTTCAGTCATTTTGCTGATACCACAAAGAAGTGCCACCCACAGTGCCATTACCCAAACACAAAATGCAGAATAGTTTAGGTGCCACCTCCTGCACTGACAAGGACAGGTGCCAATGTGTGCTTCATTCTGTTTATGACATCTCTCCTACAGGCGGTCGCTTGTATCTACATGACTCTGTCTCTGGCATCCGGTTTCACATAGACACTGGTGCTGATGATTCTCTCTTACTCACTTCCATGACTACAGGCTGGCTCTGCTCATATCATGCCCTTCAGCTGACATGCTCTGTTACAATGACCTTCTCAGTTTATTTGTAACAGAACTGCAAGCTTGAGTGGAACTTTCTAGTGGCAGACATTCCTGAACCTATCGTGGGCATTGACTATCTGCCCTACCACAAACTTTCGTCTGATTTTGTGTACCTTTTGGCGTTTCACTACACTAAAAACACTCACTTTTCATGTGCTCCATCGAGCTCTGGTTCTTCTGACTCGCCCTCACTTATCCAAATCAGTTGTGAGTGCATTGAGACCATTGTTAAAATTAATCTTTTCATGTCCAAGTGGTCCAAGGAACATAAAAGAGTGCTTCATCTGCATTGTGAGAGGGAAGACATTGGTTTCTGCCTCACCAACATGGAAACTCAATTGGCCTCTGTGTTGCAACCTATCAAGACACTTCGTGCTCTTTCAAGGGATATTCACACTCAGGTCAGTAATAGTGCTTCTTCTGTGAGTGTTATTAGTGATGTCGCAAGTTTAACAGTGGATGTGACATTAATATGTCCCCATGCTGCTCCTATGCAGGGGCTTATAAAAAAAAACTTGGTTACCATGCCAATAACTTGTTTGAATGCTTTGGCAGTGCTCCACTCCCCTCTCGTAGTTGCCTCTCACACTACGGTTCCCCCACCCACGCGGCAACCTTCTTCTGTTTTGCATTTGCTTGTTCCATTGGTGCAGCATGTGCCTGGAATTTTAACTTCTCCAACTTACACTCCATCATTCCCTCGCAGCTTCTCAGGGAACTTTTTGAACAAGCCTAACATGCTGCAATCTTGTGCTCATGCAACGTGTCTCCCTTGCTCACACCTGTGGCCAGCACGGTCACTACTCGTCTGCCTCGGCAACCTTCAATCATGCCAAACTATCCTGAGTTGCCTCCCAGCACTGTGCTGCCCAAGGCCACATCTCCAACTTAGGACTCACCCACAGCCATGCTCCCACTGATGCGCCTGTTCTTGTCTTTCTTCGTAAGACCACAACAGATGCCACACAGACATGTAAACAAACACATGCTTCCAAACCTACTGATGTTTCTGTTTTAATGAATGACACTATTCACAGATTAAGTTTGACTGATGGCCTTTCCATCTCAAGCAAACCATGCTGGCTTAGTCCAGAGAAACAACAAATTTATGAAGTTTTGGAGGCTGGTGTCTTGGAACTCTCTTCCAGCAACTGGTCATTCCATTTAGTTGATAAAAGAGATGGCACTTGACGCATGTGTGGTGACTATCATAGACTTAATGCTAGGTCCGTAATGTACAACTATCCAGTCCCCAACATTGATGATTTCATTCAAGATTTAGCATGTGCAAATGTGTTCTCTGTTGTAGACTGCCAGCATGCCTATCATCAAATCCTGATGGCCCCTGATGACATTGAAAATACTGCTACTACGATTCTCATTAGCTTGTTTCATTACTGATTCATGCCATTCAGACTGAAAAATGCAACTCAGAATGGTAATGCTGCATCAATGTTATAATTTCTCATTTGAAGTTTTGTTTTGCTTATATTGATGACATTTTAGTTTTAGTGCTTCACTCAAGGAGGACAAAAAACATATGCAGAGCTTTCTTGACACTCTTGCTGCAATCAGCATAGAGTTGAACAATACCAAACAACAGTTGTACTAACCCTCTGTGCTTTTTCTTGATTCCGTTGTTTCCTTGGATGGCATTTCTCCTCTCTCCGAGAAGGTTGATCATATCAGAAACTTGCCGCATTCCTCGACCTTCAAAGAACTCAAGCAATTTCTTGGGATTGTAACTATTATCACTGCCACTTAACCAGTACTGCTGAGCCCTTTGAGGCAAACAAACCTCTGGCACTTACCCTGTTCCAGGGACTAAAGATATGACCTCTGCATTCTCTGCTATCAAGATCTGTCACCATTGCTCATCCTTACCCCATTGCTGAACTTTACTTCACTACTGATGCAAGTGACACAGCTTTTGGTGCAGTCCTCAGCCAAACAGTTGACAGCAACACCTCACCCCTCCAATTCTTTTCAAAGAAACTTAACAATGCTGAGAAAAAGTATCTCACATTCAACAGAGAGTTACTCACAGTGTACGAATTTATCAACCACTTTTGTGCTTCAATTGACAGTTTACCTTTCTGTGTCCTAACTGATCATAAACTGCTCGCAGCTGCTTTACTCAATCCATCGACAGATCCTCCTTCTCATTGGTTCTGTTATTTTGACTATATTTGGCAGTTCACAATAGATGTGCATTGCATCAAGGGTGCTGACAATGCCATTGTTGACTCCCTGTCTCTCATTGATGCCATATCATCACTGCTTGATCTATGAAATCTTGCAGTCCTTACAGCTGTAGAAGACTAAACCAAGCAATTGATCACCGATGACAGCTCTTCTCTCAAACCAATTCACACCACTTTCCCAGGTATCATGGGCGAAATCTAGTGCATAGAGTCGACTGGTAAACTCTTCTCCTTTACCCTCACTGTCTGTGACATGAGGTTTCTCTTAGCTATACAGCCAGGCACACCCGAGATTCAAACTGTCCACCGGGCTTGTTGTGCACTGCTCTGTCTGGCGGAACATGAAGTGAGATTGTCAGGCATGAGACTGCACTGCATTTTTTTTATCAGAAAAGCAAGATAACAACACACACCCCCCTTGGTTCCTTCCCCATCTCTGCCGGCCGTTTTCAACATGTGCACATCGACCTGGTTGGTCCCCTCCTGCCAGTCGATGGCTTCCGTCACTGCTTCCATCCTCACTGCCATAGACCGTGCAATCATTGGGTGTAAGCCAACCCCCTCCTCAACATCACTGCCAAAATGGTGGCACATGCCTTCGTGCACTCTTGGATCTCTCATTTTGGCTGCCCCTCTGTCATAACTACTGACTAGGGTAAACAATTTTAATCCTTCCTCTTTAATGTCATGTGTAATCTTTGTGGCATTTGGCACATCTGAACCACGGCCTACCATACACAAAGCAATGGCCTTGTGGAGCAGTGGCACCACACCCTCAAGGCCTCATTTCGTTGCCATGACACACTGTGGACAGAGGCCATTCCACTTGTCCTGCTTGTGATCGGAACCACCTACAAGGAGGACCTCCGTGGTACAGTGGGTGGGTTCATGTGTGGGTGGGCATTGATCCTCCCTGGCAAACTGGTGAATCCAGTAGCACCACCCCCTCCTCATAACTATTGCCCCTGATGGATAGAATTAGAATCTAATTGCTGTTGAATCTTCCGGGTTATGTGGTCGTGGCCGAAGATACGCATCTGCTCCTGACGTTTCATCCATAGCTGCGCTTGACATCTTCAGAGGTGCTACTGGTAGCGGTGAGTCTTGCCAACTACTCACCGCTACCAGTAGCACCTCTGAAGATGTCCAGCACAGCTCTGGACGAAACGTCAGGAGCAGATACGTTTCTTCGACCACGACCACATAACCCGGAAGATTCAACAGCAATTATTTCAGCTGGTCGTGAAAGCCTTCACTGCAGAATTAAAATCTATTGTAGTTTCCAAATGACAAGTCAAGATCGCAAACTAACAATTTATTAAGTGACGACCGGTTTCAGTGCACTGTGTCACCATCATCTGGTCATATATATGTTACAATCTGGTCATCTTGTTAAAAAATTGGGTTTAAAATAACAAGTGCAGCATTGCACTTAGTCACTTTATTTATTTATTTTATATAGTCTTCACCTTCCCCATCCCAGCCTTTTCCACACATCTTCCTTTTCCTTCCTCTCCTCTGTCCCCAGTCCTCACCCTTGTCTGGCTCCCCTTTTTGGGGTTTCACTCACTCCCCTCTTCCCCCCACCCCCCACCCAGCTTTTGAATTCATTGTTCAACCCCCCACCCCTCTCCTCTGATCTCTTGATTGTCTTCAGGTACTGCACCCTCTTCCTTTTATGCCTTAATGAATGTGTTTTTTCCTTGCCATCATGTGAAATATTAATTTATGCCCCCCCCCCCCCCCCCGTCCCACTGGTCACATCTTCCTACCCCCTCCCCTTCCCATATGATTGCATCAACCTGTGAATCCCCCACATAAGTTGTGGGACTTTGTAATTACTGCACCAATGGCTCACCGACGTCACCCACCAACATCAATTCTGGACCACGCTGTTGAATTGACCATCACCAGGCTCCCATGACTCACTCCTGCTGATCCTGCTGATGCCGTGATTACCTCTCCCGCCTCATCACACCAGAAGTATTCAATATTGGAGGGGAGAGGGGGGTTATGTGTGGTGTCTTGACAACCATTCGACCATGAAATGCTGTAACATATCTTCTCAGCCTGTTTTCTTTGGAGTCTCACCTCCAAACTAGTCTATTCCTGTACAACTAGTCTATTCCTGTAATTTATGAGAACAATAACAATCTGTGTTTCAATATATGTGGTGTTTATATGGGCTACAACCCCTCTAGATTCCATAACTACAGTCTAGTCAACACCCAACAGCATACAAGGGGGAGACCACATACAAGTAATCTTTAATTTCTGGCTTACAGCCACTACTTGGATCTCATCTGTTGATTCAGAATCAGCAAACACCAAACAGATGTGCTAAATCAAAATAAGTTCAAATTACCAGAAAAAATAGTGCTTTGTCTGCAGTTTTAATTTACAGATTTTTTATTCTGGACACCACTAATTATACCATTACAAAGGTGCCCAGCATTTCATGCTTACCACAATTACAAATAGCCAGAGACCATCCTTCTTTGTCAATTGTCTTGTATACCTATGGTTCTCACATCTCATATTTTTAGCTATCAGTACCATAACTGGTATAATTCACTTCTGTCCTGTGATGAACTCAAGTACTTTCTTCCCCACTTCTTTTTTCTCATTATCTTTTCTTTCCTCTTTTTTTCCCTTGTGAGATTTTTTGGAGCTGTTGGCATCCCGGGCTTAACTTTAGACTATCTGCTTCTGCTCCTGATGCATCACTCAAAACACTGAACACTGTACTTTGTCAAATAGTAATAGCTCTTTCATTCTGAATTTAAATATCAATAAATTATGATTTGTAAAGACTACAGTCTACTCCATTGCAAACTAACACAACATAATACACCAATCTATCCATATTTCTATGTCAGTCATAGTATATACCTTTTGTTCCCATTACCATTATTTCCTAAAATCTCAGAGCCCCATGCATCAGGTGAAGTGGCTTGCAACCTCAACGGTACAGATAGCTGTACAGGAGATGCAACCACAGTAGAAGGGTATCTGTGAAGAAGACAGACAAATGTGTCGTTGATGAATAACCAAAGACATTATGCCACAATAAATGAAGAAAGCAATATGTGGTTCTTGAAGAGGGAAAGCAGGGTATTCAGTTGTTACAGGGCATCAGTATGGATGATTGACTGAGCTGGCCTTGTAATATCAGCTAACATGGATTTGCCATGTAGCTACTGTGAATGGCTGAAAGCAAGGGGAAACGAAAGTCATTATTTTTCCTGTGCAACTCTACTATATAAATATATGATAATGGCATCATCTTGGATAAAATATTACAGAGGTAAAATAGTCCCTGTAAACTTATCAGTCCTCATTTGTCGCACCGCTGTAACATGTTCTTACGGCTGTAATATAAAGGCTAATACACTTCAGGTTTGTGTATCACTTGAACTGGGAGTGTGGTGAGAATGTCAACAAATATACATAAAAAGCTTTTGGCCATTGCATTGTATAAAACCAAAATCGAGGAACCATTGTAGGACTTTGAAACTTTACAGGAACACCGGTAGGTAATGTTGTGCAATAGTTGCCAATGATGAAGACTACACCATCAAAGGTTTTTTTTTTATTTTATTATTATTTTTTTTATCAATCCTTCTTTTATTTGATATCACATTACACTTTAGGCTTTCTCACAGTATGCCTTTACCATCCCATTTTAAAAGAACATAACACTTTTAGTCTTCAACAAAAAAACCACAAGAAAAAGAGCAGTAGATTACAGGCGGCTCTTTACACTACGAATTCACCAACAGAAATGAAACAAGATGGCTATGACACTATCACGTCCCTGACAATATCAACAGTCGGAGTAATTATGTTACATTTTTCTTCTGAATTAGCGATCTACTTAATTTTAATAACTCTCTCAATTTCTGTAGAGTATTGTCTGTTCTTTTTAATTTAGTACAATGTAAATATTGGCTTGTGATATTTAATTTAAAGACATGGCAAATACCATCTTTGATTTGATTTCAGTTTTTTACATCCAGAACTGATTCAATATAGCATTCTAAATCTTGACATTTGATGTTTTCAGAGTTACAAGGTTGCAATAGGAAATAAGTTAGTCTTCATTTATTCTATTATTATCTATGTATTCAGTTTCTAGGTCGGAGAACATAAAATGTTTGGTCGAGTAGTGTTGTGTCATATTTGTTTATTTCAGTAATATTTTTATTAACTGCGTGTTACATCTGGATGTCTGGGATGTAGGAGATGAGGTCATGTTGAAAGTAAAGCTGTGATTTCTGAAGAGGGGCAGCAGCGTATTGGTATAGCTCATCTGATAGAGCACTTTCCTGCAAAAGATAAAGGTCTCAGATCCAAATCCCAGTTCTGGTACACAGTTGTAATCTGCCAGGAAGTTTCACGAATAAGAAAATAGGAGGGGCAGCAGCGTATTGGTATAGCTCATCTGATAGAGCACTTTCCTGCAAAAGATAAAGGTCTCAGATCCAAATCCCAGTTCTGGTACACAGTTGTAATCTGCCAGGAAGTTTCACGAATAAGAAAATAGGAGGGGCAGCAGCGTATCGGTATAGCTCATCTGATAGAGCACTTTCCTGCAAAAGATAAAGGTCTCAGATCCAAATCCCAGTTCTGGTACACAGTTGTAATCTGCCAAGAAGTTTCACGAATAAGAAAATAGGAATGCAGGTAAGTTGCTGTCCACAGCATAGTGAATGCATTGTCATAGCAAAGATAGACACAAAGCCAACACTGACCACAGTTGTGCAAATTTATATGTCAACTTATTTTTTACAATTGTTTAGAATCATTGATCCACCTTTTCCCCACAAATATACATTTTGTACATTGTTTATTGTAGTCTTTATTTATATTTGATGTAGATTTTGAACTAGTTCAGTAAACAATACTAACTGAATGTTATCAAAAGATATCTCTTGTTAAGTCAATTCACTCGTACTTCAAATTTTAGTATTCTGTACATGCTAATACTATTTGTAATTATGTATAAAATTTGCATGTCATATTTCATTATGTGTGGCTCAGTAGCACAGTGATAGAGTGCGCAATTATGAATCCAAAGGTCGCAGGTTCGATCCCCGCCAGGTCCTAGGATTTTTATCTGTCACTTTCCAATACTTTCACCTCTGGCAGTGTTGCTGATGTGAAAAATATGGAGTAGCATCATGATTCAGAAATTTTGTTAGTGTGTAGGCCCCTCTATAACTGGCTGGGTAAGTCAGTTTGATGGTCTGAGAAAGACAATGGCATACCACCTCCACCTCCAAATAGGACCATGCCTAGCAAAGCACTGTGATGTTCAAACCAATCTTCGGATTGTTGACTGTTTACCGTTATGTTATTATTCTGTATAAGGTAGTATTTGATTAAGATTTCTTATGGTCTTGTGCAATAGTTTGTATGTGGAAACAGGGTTTTCATTTATTGCAGCTATGTTTTGGGTTTTCATTGATCACTGATTATGAAATTGTGAACTCAAAAGTGGATTACTTTTTTGAGTATTTTTATTTGTCCTATTAAACAATTTCTAAAATATATTATTTTTCTTCATTCATTTAAAGTGCTACTGGTTCTGTTTGTGTCCATTTTCTAGTGATCTCTTATGTGCACCTTAAAGCTATATTTATGTCAAAGTACATAAAGGTATAAATGATGACAGAAACATTTTTGACAGTGAACATCTATTAGTAAGTTATTAATGAATGATACTTCATATAAGAAAAGAACATCAGTTTGTTAAATCTGGTGGGAAAACATGTCATGTCTCAGTCACTTAAGATATGTGACGACTGATTGACACTGAGACCATTGACAGTGTTGGAAACTGATAATGCCATATCTTTGAAACTTTACCTGTTTGGGTGGACAGCTTCTCTGCCTACTGGCCATCTGTAACCAGTTCTATATACTACACAGCAGTGTGAACAAAAAGTGTCTATTCATTATCTTAATTTGTGGCATCATTGGGGCTATCACCCTATTTGATCCCATATTGGTGACCCCATGTTTGAAGTGCATAGTGCAGTCACCTGTTGTTTTTTTTTTTTTTTTTTTTTTTTTTTTTTTTTTTTTTTTTAAGTGGATTTTTGCGTATGAAATATGGTAGTCATTGTCTCGTCAACTGCCAGAATGACCACACCAACTTGACCTCCATCAAGACTTCATGCTGCTACAGTTTCATCAATTCAAGAGAAAATTAACTTACTGAACTTGCAAAATTTGAATTTCTGACTGGCAACCACTCCACCATGTGTGTTTGTATATCCCTTCACCGACCATGTGCTCTGCCAGTGGGGTGTGGTTTCATCAGCTCACTGAAAATTTCCTGATGCTTCTGGACTTAGCCTTTCTTCTGACGGCATCCCTCATGGCCCTTTCATAATCCACTCAGATAATTCTGGACGATTTTCTCATGCATCTGACACACCTTTTTTATGTCCATGCAACCAACCTGGACAATAAAAGTGCTGTGTTGGCTAGTTTTGTGCAATCCATGCCATCAAGCGTGTTCAGTGACGTTCTGATTACACCTGCCCACCCTGTGAGTGGTGATTTGAACTTGAACTTTTCCCTAAGTGCTGTTGTCTTTCGTGTACAACCTGCATCATGTGATGCCCCCGCCACACCATGAGCACAATGGTCACTCCTACAGCATCACACGGCTGACGTATAAGGACAGTCAAAGTAATACTAGTTCATGCATCTGCCCATTTTCATGGCACAGACTGGTGTCTCTGCCATGTCAGGCTTCCACTCTACCTTCCATGGCTCGCCCTCTTACATTTGAAGGTTTTGCTGGGAACGTCTGCCACACCGGGTTACTTCGCAGTGCTGCAACATATGTACATCAACCTAGCAAGTGCTGTTCCAGACCCGCTGCCATCTCTGCCTCCTGGGCTCCATCCAAAGCTACTGCCTTTCTTCAAGGCTCCTACAACTTGGGTTCAACATTGCTGAGCAAATCTCACTTGCTGATGCAGCCCACTATCTGTGCCTAATCACTCATCTCCATGAGTATGTAGATCTAATCTGTGACCTGGTGACCTCTCCTCCTTCTGCCAATCACTATTTGTCATCAAGACTATTTTCATGAGGATCACTCACACTCCAGAGGACTTCATCAGGCATATCATTCATGAAGACAACCTGGGAAAAACGAAACTGCCTCAACTATGGCGCCACTTTTGCCTTCAAGACAATGAACATGATATGCCTGACTCCACCCTCATGTCAGTGTGGTTGAGCAAACTTCCACTCTTGGTTCAGATCACACTCACCTTCAAATTTCTTCAGCCTCTGAGTGAACACATCCACATCACTGACAGGGTGTACAATGCTTATCTTCACGAGGTTCATCAACCACGTCTTTCATCCGCTGCTGAACCCCTGCTATACTTTCCTGCTGCTGGGCATGATCGTCTGTGCAACAAGAAATCAACTAGCAAGCAACTGGGCATAGACACTCATTTACAAGCAGATCAAGTGGCATCTTCTCCATCTCTGCCCTGGCCTCCTGCACTGCCTGCTGACAGCTACCTGACACAAATGATTGCCTACCTCTGCTGATTGGATTTCTGCATTTCTGCCAATGGATTTGCCCACTCCTGAGAGGATTGATCGAGTCAGGTACTTCAATGTTCAAATAAGTGTGCTGCATCCTTGGAATAATAAACTATTATCGATGTCATATACCTGGTGCAGCTGAGTTTCAAGCCCCCCTGAAGATGCTATAGCTGGCAAACACACCTCCAGCGAATGACCTGTACCTTGGAATGACACCATGACTTCAGCATTTTCTGTCCTGAAATATCTCTTAGCTTGAGCTGTCACTGTAGCTCACTCTCGTCCTGATGCCAAACTTTTTATCACGACAGATGCTAGTGACACTGTCACTGGTGCAGTTCTTAGCCAAAATTTTGACAGTGTCACCTCTCCTTGTTAGTTCTTTTCTAAAAAGCCTAACAACACCCAAAATAACTACTCTGTCTTCGATTGTGAGCTCTGGGCCATCTACGAAGCCATTAAGCACTACTATTCTGTCATTGATGGTCACTCTTTCTACATCCTCACTGATTACAAACCTCTTGCCACTGCCATCACCAACCCTCATATGGACCCCCCTCCCCCCCACAGGTTTTCTTAATTCAATTACATTTCTCACTCTTTCTACATCCTCACTGCCATCACTGCCATCACCACCCCTCATATGGACACCCCCCCCCCCCCCACAGGTTTTGTTAATTCAATTACATTTCTCAGTTCACCACTGATGTATGCTACATAAAGGGTGCTGACAATGTTGTTGCCGATTTTCTGTCATGCACTGACTTGATCTTGTCTCTCTTGGATCTCTCTAACCTCGTCCCTCTTCAGGCTGCAGACAAGGATACCGTGCAACTTATTCATGACCCTAACTCTTTTCTTGAACCATCTGCACCACTTTCCCAGTGTCTCTGGTGAGGTTTGGTGTGAAGAACGGACGGGTACACCACGTCCCCACATTCGTCATTGCCTCAGACAAGAAATCTTCAATAAACTTCACAATCTAGCCCACCCTAGCATCAAAGCTTCCACCAGATTAGTCACTGACCATTTTGTATGGCAGCACATGAGGTGAGACTGCCAAGCCTGGTCATGCGCCTGTGTCCCCTGTCAACAAAGCAAAGTTAAAACTCACACAACCTCTTCCTTGGGCTCTTTTTCCATTCCTGCTGGCCACTTCCAACATGTTCACATTGATCTTGTCAGACAACTTCCACCAGTTGATGGGTTTCACTACCTGTTAACTTCCATCAGTGGCACTACACATAGGGTAGACGCCACACCCATTCCTAACAATTACAATGGAGATGGTCACTCGTGCCTTTTTATACTTCTGGATTGCTCACTTTTGCTGCCCTGACCAGGGAGGCAATTTGAGTCTGCCCTCTTCCAGAATGTATGCAACATCTCTGGAATCCCTCACGTTCACACCAGGGCTTATCACCCCTAAGGAAATGGTTTAATTGAGTATTAGTGCCAAACACTCAAAGTTTCCTTCATGTGTAATGATACGCATGGGCTCAAAGCTCTTTCATTAGTCCTTCCTGGACTCCGCTTTACATATGACCTGAAGGGCAAAGTGGTGGAATTTGTCTTCAGCCAAAAGTTGATCATCCATGGTGATCTTGTCTGACCCTCACTGCCCACTTCCCTTTCCATCACTCAGCATCAGAATCAGTATCTTTTGCTCCAAACTCTCCGCATCCTCTTCTTCCAGTTATTCCCCTCGCACTCCTTGAGTCTTGCTCTTGAGTCTTGCTCACACATCTTCCTCCAGGATGACCCTATCTGCCCCCACCTTCATCCTCCCATTGAGTTTTAAAGTGGGTTGAGAACACCTTTATTATTTCCAGTAATTATTCTCCTGCGACTGTATCTGTACACCACCTCCAACTGGCTCTTATCGACCCCAACCTGCCTCCCCCTCCCCGGTCTCAGCCAGATCACACTGGTTCTTTCTCACCTCCCTCCACCCTCTCTCCCTCCCCCCCTTTGCTCCTCCCCTGCCCTTTTGTCATTACCATTCCCCCTTCTCTTGCCACTGATCTGTCAGTCATCATCCAGGTGTACTCCATTTTCGTCCTGTGCCTGCCCTCGACCACCCCGTACCCTCCATCTGGCATCTGGTGAGACAACTCCTGTGTCCTGAGGTGAATCTTCCTGACATTCGAGCCACACTCCTCCCATCATCCAAGGTGCTCATCTTTGCACTGCTGGCTCTTGCACGAGGATCTTTGACCCCTGCTGACACTGACCACCACCCATGACACCTGGACGAGTTCGTTTTGGGTGTGCCACTACTTTGAAGCCATCTGCCTACACTCCTTTCTTCAGATACTGTTGAAGTGACAGTTACATGCATGCTGAGGCAGGTGCCACTCAATGTCTTTCTTCCATCACTTTCCTCCCTGCCCACTCAGGTTTGCCATATCTTTGTAACTTGGCATCTTTGGGTGGACAGCTTCTCTGCCCACTGGCCATCTTTAACCAGTTCTGTATGCTACACAGCAGTGTGAACAATAAAGAGTCCATTTGTTACCTTAATTTGTGATATCATTCGGGCTACCATACCATTTGATCCCCATAGATATATCATATTCAAAACCGGAAAATAAGTGCAGAAATGGGGGAAAAGTCAGACCACAAAATTTGGAAAGAAATTCTAATAAATGAAGTAAATATTGTGTGTTCTTATCATGGCCTGGTGATAATAAGGTTAATTAGTTGCAGTAATAGTATTGTCACCTTGCAAACTGCAGGTGGTGTGGAATTTGAAGGCTGGCTCATAATAGAGCACTATACTTTACACTTACAACACATTTATTACGAACACATGTGTACACTCAGTATAGACTGACTCCTGCTCAGAGTGCTCCACTATTTATACATAGAAAGAAATTTTTGGAACTTGCAAGTACATCAAACATCAGGAACATGTAGAACAATCTAGAAATAGTAAATACAAAGAAATAAATTTTCTTATGTATGTGGCAGGACTTGAACTGGGGACCACAAGCACAGTGATCAGCGATGCTAACCACTGCTGTCAGAAGACTCGTGGCAGTATTTATAGTTTTTGATACTGTGTGGTTATGAATCAGATATTAAAATAATAATTTCATGACACTCTTAGATAAATATGAGATGGGAGGTATATAGTGAAATGTAAGGTTTGTTAATGAATTATTAAATGTTAGGTTGTAAGATGATGATAGAAAAAAGAAGATGAAGATAATGTTTATACTTTTAATGATGTATGAAGGAAGACTGTGAGTTCCAGTATGGTGAAGAAAAATTGAGAAAACAAGTAGGGTTTCACAGTCATGAAAATAAATATAGGTATGTGGAATTTGATAATGATGAAGTATTGATCTTCAAAGTCTCTGCGGGTTTTCTGCTGGATAATAAAATCAAACTGATTGAATATTTCGATGGTACAGCTGACCGCCATTTTCAGGAAACTACTGCTGCTGAGTCCCGCTGAATACTGGTGCAAGATCGAAGTACCGCGTCCTATATAGGCGTCGGTCGCGTGCATGGTGCATGCGCCGGCCATCAGAGTTGCTACCTCCTAGACAGGGCTGGTGGCGCTGCCCCTAGTGGAACAGGGTACAACGATATATCACACCTTGCACTAATCATTCCTAGGTGCTGGGATATGGGTCGAACATTGCAATTTGATATTATTTAATAATGGATTCCATGTTCTACTAAGAGGAAACCCCATGTCTCTATTAATTAGATTGTCCGTCACCCGGATTTCAATGGCTTCTCTGTAAACACTGTTCCAGAAACCGGAGGTATTGGTTACTATGCGGGTTTTATCATATATCATCTTGTGTCCTTCATTTAAACAGAGTTCAACTACCGCTGATTTATCCGGTTGCAATAGTCTCATGTGGCGGCAATGTTCTACACATCTATCATGCACAGTTTGAAGCATACGGCCGATGTATGCCTTGCCAAACTCACACGGTATTTTATAAACAACGGGTTTCTTTAGTCCGAGGTCATCTTTGACGGAGCCAAGCAATGCCCTAATCTTGGACGGCGGGCGGAAAACAGTCTTTATGTTACAACTTTGTAAAAGTCTTCCAATTTTAAAAGAAATGCCCCTGGCATACGGAATGTAGACTAAAGCCCTGTACTCCTCTCAGTGCCCTGTCCTCCGTAAATAAATTGGTGACTATGGGTGATAAAGGGCTGCCCATAGCCACTCCGTCCTTTTGTTCAAAGAAGTTCCCACCAAAAGAAAAATACGTGGATGTCAGTACATGAACACAGAGCTTCACCATCTCTTCATTCAGTATTTCACTAATTAAGCTCAATGACTCTTCCAATGGTACCTGTGTAAAGAGGGATACCACGTCAAAGCTAACGAGTAAATTGGAGAACTTTCTAACGTCCATCACCTCTTTTCGGAATGACTCAAACTGAGCCCTAATATATTCCTGAATCACGGAAATGTTTATTAGTTCTCAGTCTATAACGAAATCATTCCACTGTAGGTAAAGTTGAACTTATCTTATATGCTGGCTGAAGTCCATTGCGTTGTGATTTGTCTTCGGCATTCACTAAAGAATTTAATTTTTACAGGATATTTTCATAAAGTAAATCCATCTTAGTTGATATGGAAACGATTTTTATTTCCACTTAAACATTGCACAATCAAGAAATGCAGCAGCAAGCTAACAAAGCTGCTTACAGGTTTCTGGCCACTCACAAACTCTATCCACGACTAAACAAACAATGGTTTCTCTCCAACATCTTTCTGCTTAACCACGTATTAAAAATGATGACAAAGTTTTGTAATTCACAATTAAATAGTATTCTTTTACATTAAATATTCCAAAATACAGAAATTAAAATATTACATTTAAGCTCTGACTATTTATGTCAATGTATGTACTTGTTTCATGAATTTTGTATTTAAATGTAGTACACAAATTTAACGTCATCCTTTTGACTAGTGTTTACAGTCGTCAAATTATTTACATTATGTGTGTTTTCGAAATGCACATATATTTGTTTTGCCAATATTGTGTAGGCGTACTATTATTGTCACATGGAATTTCCATGTGTTTCGGTTTGTGGTCAAATTATTTATTAATACGGATTTGTATATGGTTGTCGTAGTTTTGTTAATTTCGAAGATAGTTTCTTAGTACCAAACGGATTATTAATTATAGTGCATGAACAATTATCAGTATTTAATTTAGGATCTAGTGATATATAAAACATGGTCTGCCCTAATTTATTTAAACAAAAGGTATATATGAAATCATGTTGTGCAATAGTTTATAACATGTAGCAGTATTGTTTTTATACAAATTAGTATCTATATAGGTTCAGCAATTTCCAAAACTAATTGTAATGCATTTTTAGTGTTTGCAGCTATTTTTTACGAAAGTATAAAAAACTGAAAATTACGTAAAAGGTCAGCCAAAGTTATATTTAAATCAATGTACTACTTCTTAAAAGTGTTTTTACTAATAGTCTTAATAGAATTCCAAACAGAAGGCGAAAATGTGAGATATCACATGTCTGGTAATGAAGTTTTACTTTAGGTATCAGATATTTCGTGTTTCTATGTTGGCAACTGATTTTTAGGAGTTCGCAACATAGCAGAAACGTTACAACTTCAGCGTTGCAACCAACGTGTTTTTGGAGATACGTTGACTTCACCTTTTCCATCTGGCTTCATGGATGTGATAAGCTCAATCGATTTTTGGATCATTTTAACTGCCTTCACCCAAACATCAACTATGGAGGTTGAAAGTGATGGGAAACTTCCATTTTTGGATGTAATGGTTTACAAAAAGGATGATGGCACACTTGGACATTGTGTTCACTGCAAGCCGACACTTACTGACAGGTATTTGCATGCCAGTAGTGGCCATCCACCATACCAACGTAACGGCGCCCTTAGAACTCTAGTACGCAGAGCATATGCCATTTCTGATGCATACAGTTTAGCATCTGAACTGGAACATCTGACGACCGTTTTTAAGTAAAATGGCTACTCTGAGGAACAGATTTGCCATGCTATGCAGTTTGGACCATCTTCAAAAGTTCTTGAAGAGGAGTACAGGGCTTTAGCCTACATTCCGTATGCCAGGGGTGTTTCTTTTAAAATTGGAAGACTTTTACAAAGTTGTAACATAAAGACTGTTTTCCGCCCGCTGTCCAAGATTAGGGCATTGCTTGGCTCCATCAAAGATGACCTCGGACTGAAGAAACCTGGTGTTTATAAAATACCGTGTAAGTGTGGCAAGGCATACATCGGCCGTACGCTTCGAACTGTGCATGACAGATGCATAGAACATTGCCGCCACACGAGACTATTGCAACCGGATAAATCGGCGGTAGCAGAACACTGTTTAACTGAAGGACACAAGATGATATATGATAAAACCCGCATAGTAACCAATACCTCCGGTTTCTGGAACAGTGTTTACAGAGAAGCCATTGAAATCTGGGTGATGGACAATCTAATTAATAGAGACATGGGGTTTCCTCTTAGTAGAACATGGAATCCATTATTAAATAACATCAAATTGCAATGTTTGACTCGGATTCCAGCACCTAGGAATGATTAGTGCAAGGTGCAATATATCGTTGTACCCTGTTCCACTAGGGGCGGCACCACCAGCCCTGTCTAGGAGGTAGCAACTCTGATGGTGCATGCAGTACTTCGATCTTGCACCAGTATTCAGCGGGACTCAGCAGCAGCAGTTTCCTGAAGATGGCGGATAGCTGTACCGTCAAAATATTGAATCAGTTCGATTTTATTATCCAGCAGAAAACCCGCAGATACTTTGAAGATTTGTCACATTGCGGAGTATGCATGTTGATGTAGATTTGCACTGAGCAAAATAAAGTGCATCAGTCCAAAACTGAAAGCAGAAGTATGATGTTAGATATGTAAGAGACTTAGTGTTTCCCACACTCTCACTATACAATTAGTTCCTGTAGTTCATAGATTACAAGGAATATATTCAATCTACTGAACAGCTTAATAAACATTGACATAAATACAATACAAAAATCTGCACATCCACAATATTCTGTAGAATATACTATTTACATAAGTCACTGTACTATTTGTATAACTTAAGCTCAGTCACAGTTAAAAGTTGATATATTTTTCCAGTTTTCGGATAAGTCAGTCTATAAGCATTTGAGTGTGGCATCTCGACCAGTCTGAATTGGCCAATGTAGATATTAAAAAAATTCTTCAACTCATTATTGACTGATTTAAATTTTTCTTGGTATCTCTCCAGTAGTAAATTTCCAATCTTAAACTGTGTGAGTTTAAGTCCTTTATCATGTCTTCTCTTTCTTATATCTCCTTGCTCTTCAAGTATATCCTTAACAAAAATCAGTTTGGTTTCCAAAGGAGTAGTTCAACTGAACAGGCTATTTTCTCATTTGTCTACCAACTCCTTTAATCAATTAACAATAAAATGTCACCAGTTGGAATCTTCTGTGAGCTGTCAAGAGCTTTTGACTGTGTAGTTCACAAGATTCTTCTGAGAAAGTCTGAGCACTATGGCCTAAAAGGTAAATTAGGATTATGGATTGATCATATCCAGATGGAAGGAAACAGAAGGTAGTATTAAATAATTCTGCAAAGGCACCTGCTAGCTCTGACTGGGGCACAGTGAACTGTGGAACTGGTCCGTCCACATCATTGATCTGTGTAAAAGACTAACTACAGCAGCATTTGCCATTTGCTCAATTGCGTCTATTTGTGAATTGGAAACAATCAAGGCTGCAGATGATGGTTATTTCCATTCACTCATGACATATGGCATCATATTCTGGGGCAATAAGCCTCAACCAAAATAAGTTTTTGTTGTACAGAAGAGGGATATCAGTATTATGAGTAGAGTGCACCCTAGATCCTCATTCAGAAACCTATTCAAACAACTGAGGATCCTCACCATGCCTTGCCAATACATTTTGTCACTAATGTGCTTTTGTGAACAATAATAATACATTTTAATAACAAATAGTTCATATCATGAGCATGACACATGAAGAAAACATGATCTCCACAAAGATATAAAGAATCTCAGTGTGGTACAGAAAGGAGTACATTTCTCAGGCATAAATATATTAAATAAACTTCCTGTACATATCAAATCACCCATAGGGGATTTAACCAAGTTCAAAAACAGTTAAAACTTTGTACCTCTTGGAGAATCCTTTCGATTCTTTATAGAATTCTATGATAATGTATAATACTTCTTGAACTGTGTTAAATTTAAGCATTACTAATAAAACTGATTATGCAGCATTGGCATATCACTTGTTTTGCAGAATACTACTGATGTTAATTGAACCTTAATTTGTTAGTGTAATCATCCTGTTTCATCATTGTATTATTATCTGTGGTTTTTATTTTATTTTAAGTTTTCTGAATAGTCTGTGTTGTTATTTGAACACATTAACATTCTTTTCATGTATCTACGTATATTTGTCTGAAAGCAAGGGGAAACTAAAGCCATTACTTTTCCCGAGGACATGCAACTCTACTGTATGAATATATGATGATGGCATCCTCTCAGGTAAAATATGCCCGAGGTAAAAAAGTCCCCCATTCGGATCTCCAGGTGGGGATTATTCAGGAAGATGTGATCATCAGGAAAAACAACACTGACATTCTACGGATCATAGCATGGAATGTCAGATCCTTTAATCAAGTAGGGAATTAGAAAATTTAAAAAGAGAAATGGATAGGTTGAAGTTAGATATGGTGGGAATTAGTGAAGTTCAGAAGGAGGAACAGGATTTCTGGTCAGGTTAGTACAAAATTATAAATACAAAATCAGTTGGGGGTATTACGGGAGTAGATCTGATAATGAATAAGAAAATAAGAATGCAGGTAAACTACTATGAGCAGCACAGTGATTGAATTACCATAGTCAAGATAGATATGAAGCCAACACCAACCACAATAGTACAGCTTTACATGCCAACTAGCTGTGCCGATGATGAGGAGATCGAAGAAATGTATGAGGAGGTAAAGGGAATTATTCAGACAATTAAGGGAGTGGAAAACATAATTGTGATAGGAGACTGGAATTCGGTAGTAGGAAAATGAATGGAAGGAAAAAAAGTAGGTGAATATGGACTGGGCATAAGGAATGAAAAAGGAAGCTGCCTGGCAGAATTTTGCACAGAACATAATTTAATCATAATGAACACCTGGTTTAAGAATTAAAAAAAAATGTTGTATATGTGGAAGAGACCAGGAGGCACTGGAAGGAACCAGATAGATTTTATAATGGTAAGACAGATTTTGGAACCAGCTTTTAAACTGTAAGACATACCCAGGGGCAGATACAGACTCTGATCATAATTTATTGGGCATGAACTGTAGGCTGAAACTGAAAAAAAATGCAGAAAGGTAGGAAAATAAGGAGATGAGACTTGGATAAATTGAGGAAACCTGAAGTTATTAAGAATTTCTAAGGGAAACTGACAGAAACGGGAGGAGGGGGGGGGGGGGCGGTAGAAGAGGAATGAGTAGCACTGAGAGATGAAATAGGGAAGGCAGCAGAGGACAAAATAGGTAGAAACGCAAGAACTACAAAAAATTATTGGATATCACAGGAAATAGTAAATTTATATATAAAAATAGATGAAGATTACTCATCAGGCGAAGGAGCACAGGTGTTACAGCATCACAAATAAATAAATGAATAAACACACACACACACACACACACACACACACAAATGCAAGCTTTCGCAACCCAGTTGCTTCTTCAGGCAAAAGGGAAGGAGAGGGAAAAGGAAATGGTAAAGGAAATTATGAGGGTTTTAAGGAAGAGGGTAAGGAGCCATTCCAATCCCAGGAGAGGAAAGACTTACCTTGGGGGAAGAAAAGGAAGGTGAACAAATACACACACACCCATACATTTACACAGACGCAAACACACCTAGGCAGACATACTATAGAAAACCTATAGTATGTCTGCCTAGGTGTGTAGATGACATTCCCTCAGAGCTACTAAAGTCTCTGGGAGAGTGAGCCATGAAAAAACTGTTTCACCTGGTGCGTAAGATGTGAGACAGGCGAAATATCCTTGGACTTTAAGAAAAATGTAATAATCCCCATTCCAAAGTAAGCAGGTTCAGACAGGTGTGAAAATTACAGAACCAACAGTTTAATATGTCATAGTTGCAAAATTTTAACATGAATTATTTACAGAAGGATGGAAAAGCTGGTAGAAGCTGACCTCAGGAAAGATCAGTTTGGATTCAGGAGAAATGTAGGAACACGGAAGGCAATACACACTTTACGGCTTATCTTAGAAGATAGATTAAGGAAAGAGAAACCTACATTTCTAGCTTTTGTAGATTTGGAAAAAGCTTTTGACAATGATGATTGGAATACACTCTTTCAAATTCTGAAATTAGCAGGAGTAAAATATAGGGAACGGAAGGTTATTTACAACTTGTACAAAAACCAGACAGCGGTTATCAGAGTTGAGGGGCATGAAAGGGATACATAGGTGGAGAAGGGAGTAAGACAGGGTTGTAGCCTTTCTCTAATACTATTCAATTTGTACACTGAGCAAGCTATACAGGAAAGCATGGAAAAATTTGGAGAAGGAATTAAAGCTCAGGGTGAAGAAATAAAATCATTCCGTTTTGCCGATGACATTGTAATTCTCTCAGAGGCATCAAAAGACCTGAAAGAGCAGTTGAATGGAATGGAAAGTGTGCTGAAAGGTGCATATAAGATGAACATTAACAAGAGCATAACAAAATTTTGGCCATAGCCTTCGTCAGAAAAATAAACACATACATGTATGAGTTTCTGTTTCTTTTTCTTGATATTTTTATGTCCGTGGTTATCCACTTTAGTTTATTTGTTGTCTTTCTTTGGCAGACAATGGGTGAAAATATTTCACTGAAAACATGCAGAAACTATTTAAGACCATTCATAATTTTCTGAACATGAACTTTCATTTTGCAATGACCAATGTATGTCATTTAATCTACAACAGAATAAGTGTGTGTGATCTGGATTGAATTGTGTTTTCAGGAAACATCCCCCCCCTTTTTATTTATTTATTTTCAGTACTCCATAAGCAGAGAATATAATTTGAAAAAATTGAAAACAAATCTACCACCACAAAAATATAGCAGGAACCTCCTCTAGATTTTGGTAGACATCCATATAAATCAATAGCAGTTAATTCTAAAGGTTGCTTGGGCAAGATGTTTTGCTTAACACTTTGACTGCCAATCACGTCAATTGACGGGATATCAAAATTTCTGTAGAATGCTGATCACGTCATTTGACATGATCTTTGTTTTCATACTTTTAAAGACAAAATTAAGTTTATTGACTGGCTAGATCCACTTTAAATGCCTTACTTGGTAAAGACAGTGTCTAAAGCAGCCTATAGATCTTGTAAATTTAGCTTCTAAATTGGCCGACTGGTCGCATTCATTGTATGAAACGGGGCAGTTAGGAAGTGGTGTCCGCTCTCTCAGTAGGTAAATGAATGGACATGGCTTCACGCTCTCCTATGCTGGATGAAATTTTACATGAATTTGAGAAACATTTTATTGATAATGACAGTGAGGATGACGAAATTGACAATTCAGATGATGATCCAGTCTTTGTGCAAAAAGAACTGCGTCAAATTATTTCGAGTTTGATGATTCTTCAACTGACTCTTTTTAAGGACAGGGAACCTTATTGCTCATTTTAAAGAGCAAACAATATTTTTATTTTAGACAGAAACCAAGTGCAGCTCGGCTTATTCCTGCAAGCAGAATGTCTGACATTCTAAGGTATGGAATGGTTTACATGGCCAGCAGTAGGTGTTAAGTCCTCTGCTTGTCTGGTTTGTGACCTTAATTCTCTAACGACACCTATCATGCTAATAGCTTCTTTACTCTTCAGGTGATATTGTAGAAATATATGTTTTTTGGATCTTTTAAAGTAACTTTTGTGTTTCACAGTGGCCGAAACTTTCATGAACTTTCTAGACCAAACTATCAATACAATCTGCAGGCCAACACAATATCTACACTCATCCTCCCGAACAGAATTCATTTGTAGTCCTTGTAATATTGTTCTACTTCCTCTTCTCCTTTATTACCTATCAGCCTTTTCAACTATCTCCAGTCAAAATCACGATTCTGGTTTCTTCTAATAGAAGTACATATCTTCCTCACTCTCTTTCTTCCTTCACTCCTTTCAAATACATCACTCAAAACTCTTTCTCACATTCTCCACTGGTGCCGCAACGAGATTAATCTTCCTCTGGATATAATGCACTGAATATTTAAATTGTTGGAGAAACATGGCCCATCTGGTAATTTGATTGTGAAGCAGTTTACATTCTTGAATGTAAGTCAGACCTTTGTGGTCAATATAGAAAACTACTTTATGATCTAACAATTAATTTTTAAATTTAGTTGCTACCCAAAACATTTCCAAGGTTTCTCAGTCAACATGTAAGATTTTTCATATTTTTTGAGGGTTCTGCTTGCACAATTGATGGATCTCTGTTCAGTCTTGTCACCATTCAATTTTACTTGGAAGAAATGTGATCCAAGACCATAATTGCTACTGTCAGTTGTTAAGCAGAAAGGCAGAGACAAATGTGGCCTGTAGACAAATTTTCAATACGTAACTGGGTCTTGATGTTTTCAAAAGCTTATACACATCCTTCAGTCCATGCCCAAACAGTATTCTTCTTGAATAAGTTGTTCAAACAAGGTGCATTTGAAGTGTGTGTATTCAAAATTTATGGAAATAATCACAAATTAAAAAAAAAAGAAAAAGAAAAAAAAAAAAAAAAAAAAAAAAAAAAAAAAAAAAAAAAAAAAAAAAAAAAAAAGAAAAATAATGTATTTAAACAATGGAAATTCCAGGAAGGATTCAATAATATTTTTGAGAAGGATAGGTTGCTTATTCACTTGTTGTTTATTATTTGTGCCTTTCTGTGGCTCATCAGGCAAATAATAGACAACATTATAGCTTTCGGCCTCTTAGGCCTTATCATCAGTTAGAGACACGAACATAAACACACACACACACACACACACACACACACACACACACACACGACCGCCGTCTCTGGCCATTGTGGCCGATCTGTGCTATCCAGCATCCTAGGCAAAAGCAACCAGTGGTGGGGTGAGGAGGTGGGAAGGAGAGGGAAGCAGGAGGGGAGGGAAAATGTGCAGCATGTGTGAGGGAATATGCCAGTGCTGTCCGATGGATAGTGCAGAAGGAAGGGAAGGGAATGAAATGTATGGTGGGATAGGAGATGAATGTAAGGATAGAAATGGCAGGAAGGGGAAGGGAAGGTTGGTAGAGGCAGGAATTAGCAAAGATTTAGGCCTGTGGAATTGCTGGAGTGTAGGATATGTTGTGAGTGTGTGTGTATGTTTGTGTCTGTAACTGATGAAGGCCTAAAAATCTGAAAGCTATAATGGTGTTGTCTATTATTTGTGCCTTTTTGTGGCTCATCAGACATCTCTGTGGTGATTAAGCAACCTATACTTCTCAAAAATATTATTAAAAATTTATTTTAGTTGCTTTTTAGTCTTCAGTATGGGGAATTTGGCTATTGCTTATAGGTTCTCTTCATCAGATAAGATTCAATCTTCTGTGGTGATATGTCTTAAGAAGTTCAACTGTTCTCAGGCCAATTTACATTTCTCTTGCTTCAGGGACATACCTCCCAATCTTAAGTTCCTACACAGTTCTATCAGGGTACATAGATGTTTGTACCATGTCCTATCAGTGCTCAAGATATCGTATACATAATATTGGTAACATCTGCCATTCTACATGAAAGTGGTATAAGGTGTTTTTGTGAGTCCTTAGCCAAAGGTACTTGGGACCTGAAGTCAAGGCTAAACTGTTCATATATTTGATATGTTCAAATTTGTGTAACATCCCACCAATGCTCTCCGGATTGTCGGTCTCTGTCTCCAAAAATTTATTTAGATGTCTTGAGTCTAAATCAATTCTCACATCACCGCTTTTCTTGGAAATGACCATTATTTTTTTTATTTATTTCTTATTTAATGCCCCATTACATAGTAATATTACATGTTTGATGGTTAGATTCAGGCGATTACATCAAATATTTTTGCAAACACAAATACAGTATATAAGTTGACAGGGTTTACAAAGGAACAAACAATTTTATACTTCAGGAAATCTTATTGAATTACAAAAATTGTAAAAGTCTGTAGTGAATTTATGTACTAAGTCATATTTACTGATGGGCCATCCTTCTCCTTTGGCAGCTATTTTTTTTTTTTTTTTTTCATGAGATGGTCCCTCTCTTTCAATAAATTGCAGCAGTCAAAAAGCACGTGGTCAATAGTTTGGACAGCACTGTTACATGTGCACGTTCCGTCTTCAATTATTTTGAACCGCTGATAGTAGGCTTTCAGTTTCCCAAGACCTGTTAACATGGAAATGACCATGATCAGGTTGTTGTATTGGCTGCTGCTTCTTTCAATACTGTTCCACTTCTCCATTTTGTCTAATACCTTTAGCATGGCTTTCCTCTTCGATATTGGTACTCCATAGGGTTTGCAGGTAATTAGTACCACACTGAAATATAATATCCACTTTAATCTGAACAACATTTATTGCACATCAACAAAAAGAGAGTAGCAAGCAATGCTTAAGGAGAAAAACATACATATCCATAGAAAAAAAGAACTGAGAAAAGTTTTGTATTATTCCACATCAGCTGTGCTCCCCAAAGATGCTAGGAAGAAGAAGGACTACTCTGCTACAGGTTTAAAGTAAAATGGTTCATGGGATTTCTTACCTTCAGTATACACTCATAATTCTTAAATCTTCCAGGACAGTCATCAAATACATCATAGTAGTCCATAATACAATCTTCAGCTCTTCTTTCTGGTTGTTGATCAATTTGTTGGCTTCCTTTAGCTTATCTCCCACCATGTATTTGTAAACTACATCTATTTCATATTCTTGAATAGTGTCCACAGTTACTACACATCTTCCTATACCTAGCAATTTCCCATTCTAGGCTTTGATGAGTAAGGTTTCCACTATTCTGAATAATCATGAGAGTAAAATGAAAATTGCCTGTCTTTGGATTATTGAACATAACTTTCCTGCCTCCCCAATCAAAAACTGCATTACTTTTCATAATCCGATGAGTATCAATTAATATAGATTCCATTCATTCAATCTAGTTAATCACACCTGCTTTTTATCTTCTCTCATACCTTACATTTAATTTCAAATTGCTTGTAAGTGTCTTACACAGCATGCAACATTTCATTTTCCACTTCTTCCTTGTTGTCACATTCAAGACTGCTTGATTTGCTGCCAAGTTTCAGTGATGCAATCCGACTCTCAAGTTGTTCCATTTCTCTATCTTCACTTATTCCCTCACAATAATCTTCATGAAAAACACTATTACCATCAAATTCTTTTAGTAAACTTCACACAATTCTTCACAATTGTCATCACTGACATCTTCAATTACATTTTCCACATCTTCTAAATCTTTTACACTTTCTTTCATAGCTTCACACTGATTTTATGATTCCTCAGTTCTCTGACCAGTAAAATCTTCACTGTCTTTGTCCTCTTCAATATCCTCTTCCAATAATTTACACAATCCAAACACACTGGAAGTGACATCAACTTTGGCAATATCTTCATTCACAGAATTGCAAGCACTTTACAGTACAGACACAGTCTCATGATGTAAAGGTACTTCTTCATGTTGTTAATGCTTGTCTTAATCTTCTCTGCCTGTGTCTTGACTGACAGATGTCCAAAATTTCTTGTCAAACCTTAACTTATTTACCCTATATGTGTCCCTATAGTTCGGACTAGTTGATTCTGATCCATTTCTTCTTTCATATTTTGATTGGTTATTCATGGCCTGGTTTTGTGTCCATTCTTTTAACCCCACTTGACAGACCTCCAAAGGGGTGGTTTTTGGTTTCCCTGTTCAGTGCTTCTTCCATTAGGTCTTCTGTCATCATGGTCTATATCATTACTTGATGAATTCCGCTTATGGTGTGTTCCACCAGTGTTGTGTCAGAGTCTGTCATCTCCATTATAGTCTCTTCTATCTTTGTTCCCATGATAGTCATTCTTATAACTGTTGTGGTTCCTGTCATTACTTCTATACAGTTTTTCAACAAACATTAGGAACTGATCCACTGATTCATCAGGTCTGTAATTCAATACAGCCTGTAATATTCCTGGCAGTCTCCTCTTTAAGAGTATCAATTTGCATAATTTCAGCATAAGGTGCAACTAAATGTACTGCTTTCAAAAGTTGTGCCTCACAGTGGTCTTTCATTGATCCATCACTCTCTTTGTTCCTAGGTGCATTAAAAAATTCACTTTTCACTCTTGCCTGAGTAGTAATAGACCAAAACTTATTTTAAAAACTTCTTTCAAATTCACTACAAGTCACACTTTCTCTAGCACACTGGATTTCCCAAGATAAAGCCTCAGAATCCAAAAACTTCTTTACAAACTTTATTTTATGGGCATCACTCATGTAATAAGTGAAATTATCACTACAATGGTGCAAGACATCTTTTGGATGAAGTTTTCCATCTCATGCATGTTGTTATGCATGTCTCATAGGTATGCTTCATGCACACTATCCACAGTGCAAATGCACACACATGGTGACTCCAGGACAGAGCCATGCAACGCGCCACATTTACCCGCCCGAGCTCGCCTGCGACCAGCCGCTGCGCTCTGCTGCCTGCACCGCAGGTAGTCGAGTCCCATTGCACTGCTGTACACAGCGAGTGAACTGTGATGCGCCGTCGAGTCCCGACACTCGCTGGGCGAGAGGGTACCGGTCGGGCCCGTGCAACAGCGCTACAGGCGGCGCTGCGAGCGGGGGAATGCAGACAGTTCTGAGCAAGACATTGTAATAATCACAGCGAAGGCTACACGCACCTTTTATGTTACCTACATAGCAATTTATAAGTTATCAATCGTTATGTCTGAAATAAATAGTGAACAGGACAGATTGTATCAATGTGCAAGGAAGAGGCAATCCGAGGAAGAAAAAAAAGATGTTTCCAGGAAACTCACGGAGAGAATCTACAAGTATTTAAAGATATCTAAAGACAGCATTGTATGGGAGCATTTTATGTTGATTGTAGGTAATGAAAATAAACCTGTGGGATTTGCAGAGTGTAATGGCTGCCGTAAATTATTTCGTTCCATGATGGCAGTACCACCATGCTGTTACGGCACCTAAATAGCTGCAAAGCTTATCTGAATACTGATTTGAATGGTTGTAGCAATATTCCAGGGTCAGCAAAATTTTTTGTGCTGGAGAAATGTGTAAGAATGTGTCCAATAGATTTGCGGCCCTTCAGCACAGTTGCGGGAGAAGGATTTTGAGACCTTGCACAGGCTCTGATGGAGATAGGAGCACAGTACCCCACTGCAAGTGCCAAAGACATTCTTCCTCATCTTTCAACAGTTTCTAGGAACGTAAAAAGAATAGCAGACAAATACCATGTTCGCAAACTACTGGCTTTTTAAAGATTTCTTGTTTACCTTGGCAGAATTGTAGCTAGATAATTAGTTGGAGCCGCGGTGGCGTAGCCGAGCGGTCTAAGGCGCCTCGCTGCGGAGCACGCGGTTGCTCGCCGTGGAGGTTCAAGTCCTCCCTGGGGCATGGGTGTGTGTGTTTGTCCTTAGGTTAGTTTACCTAGGTTTAAGTAGTTTGTAAGCTACAGACTGATGACCACGCTGTTTGGTCCGATAGATTTACAGACATTTGAACATTTTAATTAGTTGGACAACCTTGAACAAAATTAAATATCACATCATCGTAGGGCATATAATTTTTTGTCACAGACATGAAATACATAGATTTACTAGCAACAAGGAACTGAAGAGATTTAAGGAATAATCTTGTTTTTTATGTTAGAGCCATCACTTAGTTTAATATGAAGTGAAAGTGAAACACTGTGTAAGTAAATACTGAGCAAAGTATAAAACTACCTACAAATTTGCTGGAGCCGGCTAACGCAAAGCCAATGACTTTCAACATGTTTAACATTTCCGGCGCGAGCCGATTCGGCTACCGTTTTGCTTCTGCACCACAACACCACAAAACTGGACGTTCTGCTTTTACCAGGTGCATTTTTTTTTCCTCGCAACGGATTGCACATTGACAATTCAGTCAGTGAGGAAAAATCCGAAGTGTTTTCAAGATACATGAAAGACTGTACAGCGATACAAAACTGATAACTGCGACCTTAAATTTCACCTCTCGAATAGTGGTGACTCCCTCGGAGTTTCAGCTACCCCCAGCCAAAGGGAAAAGGGGGAAAAATGAAACAACAACAATGGTCCACACGCCTGTATCGATGAACAGTAATTAGTTTAATCAAAATATCCACAGATGTACTGCCGTCTATAGCATCTAACGGGCCCGTTGGACACTACAGACCGGCAGTACACTCGTGGATATTTTGATTATCAAATATGCCGGGAGAAACTCAAGAATCACAGTAATTAGTTTACTTGGAGTGGTTAAGGATAAGCTGTACTTTCCAACATTCTACCAGTTAATCGTTTCTAATGACCTCGATTGCATCTGAACATTTATTCTTATTTTTATTTATTTACTTTTTTTCTCAGCAGCAAGGAAACATCAAGCAATTTAATGAATTGTCCACAGAAATGCTGTTTGAACATGCGCTGAATGCGTATACTTGCTATCGCAGCACTGTTGCTGCTCATTAACGCGCAATTACTCATGATTTGAGACAGCTCTATTACACTCGCATTAATGTGTGTTCTAAAATGCATTGGTCAGTAAGCTGCCCGCTATCTAACTTTTTCAAAAATGTTATTGGACCAAACTGCGTGGTCATCAGTCCGTAGCTTACAAACTACTTAAACTAAGGTAAACTAACCTAAGGACAACACACACATCCATGCCCCAGGGAGAACTCAAACCTCCACGGCCAGCAACCGCGCGCTCCGCAGCGAGACGCTTTAGCCTGCTCGGCTACTCCACCCTGGCTAACTTTTTCAATACATGATTTGTAAATGAAACGTTGAATGCTTTGTTAGAAAGCTAAGTTGCTGTGCTATCAGATGTCCAAAAATCAGTTTTTTTAACCCCATAGTTTCTTCAGAATAGAGTGAAAAGGATTATGAAACTAAAAACTCACACAGGATGAAATGCAGACATGTTATTTCTTCCAAGGAAAGTAAGGAAAAACTAAGTTAATAAACCAATGTGGGATGGTCGTTTGTAATGTCAACGGTCTTTACAGCGTGAAAATTGGAGTAGTGTATCGGTTGGCAGGCGCGTGCTCCGGCTAGCAGCAGAGCGACACGGGCGGTTGGGCGGACCTGAGCTCGGCGGGTAGTTTGGGTACCAGCACTACCCGCCGCCGTTCGATAGGACTCGTGTCGGCAGGCCGGGCAGCGCGTGGCCAGTCCTGCCTGGGAGGCGTGGCTACGAGTCCGAGCGAGCTGCGCAGGCACGCTGCACGCCTCTGCTCCAGGATGTTGTAAGTGAGTGCCATCTGAACTGGAAGAGGCAGCTTACTGGTCCAGACTGCCATGAGGGTATAGTCCGGCATCACATGTTCACTGTCCAGCATTCAGAGACATCTCGACAGCTGAGAAGATTTTTTGTCGCTGAAATGTTCATCATGTAGGATGTGATGGATCGTGTCATCAGGGGTGAGGATAACCCACATAAGAATGGTCTGCTTGGCTGAGTATAAATCTATGGGATTTATCTGCTTGGTTATTATTCCCTAGCTTACAAACTCCTTAAAATAATCTAAGGACAAATTACACACATCCATGGTCAAGGGAGGACTCGAACACCCAATGCGGGAGGCCGCCCGACCCGTAACGTGGCACTCCAGACCACACGGGTACTCCCGCACGGCGAAGAAGCATCCCGAGACACGAAGCATGACTGAACATTATACACATTTCCATTTGTTAAAATGTTCATGCAAGAAAATTCACTCAAAAGGTTATGAGTGGTAAAAGCACTATCAATGTGGAGACACTGCACTGGTGGTTGCACAACATAGGGTGAAAAGGTATTTTTTTGTTGGGGAAACTGCACATGAAGAAAAAGTGCAGCAGAAACTTGCGACTAGGACCCCGGCTTATAAAATTAACTCGAGGAAGAGTACAGAATGAGTCCATTGGCAGGTTCACAGGGTGCAGCAGGCCAGAGAAGGTGCTGTGGAAATGAAGCACTGTGCAACCATTGGCCGAGCATGTGGTCTGCAGAGCAATACATATCAGCAAATGGCAGCACAGTGGTGAATCGTGAATTTCAATTTGCAACATTGAAAACTGAACTGTTCACGTTCAACACAGGTCTATGTTGCATGCACGTGAAACAGTTTTGAAAAGAACAGAGATTGTTCAGGTTTTGAGCACCAGATGGAATGTTTGGTGTAACAAAACCTGAGTCCATTGTGAGGATAAGTCATGGTGAATCAGTCCTGTAAAAATTGCTGAGGTGGGTGCAGAGGCATAGAAGCAAAGGTGCTTGATGAATCTTGTAGAAGAGATGAGTCCATGAACAGCTGAGAAGCCAGCACATAGCCCGGTGGATGTGGCACAAGTGAAGACATTGTGGTGGGACCCGTTAGTCCAAATCTCATCATATGTAAGAAGGAAAACCAGAGAGAGCAACACAAAACTCACTTCTAACCTGGGCAAGGGCCTAGAACAAAACAGCAGGGTCACCATTATGGAAATCTGGAAGGGTTGTAGCCCCAGACAAAGTACACACTACTTGAACAACTGTACTTTATTGCGCACAGATCGAGTGACACAGACAGACTGGTTGGTGAAAACATGGCAGAGCCGGAAATCAGCTCACCCAAAGAGCTCAGTGAAAGATATACAGTTCTTAAGGAGGTTGATTGATGCTATCACTGCCACAGATATATATAATTTTAATCTCACTTAATACTATGCACACACACATGCACACACACACACACACACACACACACACACACACACACACACACACACACACACCAAGGCAGACATGTCTGCCTTGGTATGTGTGTGTGCATGTATATGTGTGTGGGTGGGTGTGTTTTATCACATTACAAGCAAATTATACTCTCTGGTTTTCAGTTATGTGTGTAATCTGCTCACATCCTAGATAGATCAATAACAGGTCAGCAAGTTCTAAGTGATATTGCAGCAGAGGATGATCTTAAAAAATGCACAATATGAACACAATGTTTTTTTCTTCTTTACACAGCTCCATACACCAAACTAATAACTGCAGTATGTTCCAGACCAACCACTGCATCGATAACTTTACAATTCCAAGAACAATACACAACTACTCCATACCATAACTACACCACTGCATCGATAACTTTACAATTCCAAGAACAATACACAACTACTCCACTACCATAACTACTCCAGTGCCAAAAGTTCACTGGTATAGGGAGAGTGGGGCTACAGTGGACATGGGGTAAAAGTGGACATACATTTATTTCAGTGATATTATCATTGGAATTTTTTTATTTTCATGTTGGTAGAACCACAGAATGTACTAAACATCTAAACAATATTTGGCGCCAATATGATAATTTCTGCAGGCAACAGAATTTAAAATATAATTTCAGTGCTTTTGTATTCGATTTTTGTGATACACAAAATTCCAGATAAGTCCAAAAGTTTAGTTCTGAAAATATTAAAAGTTGTGGTTTATGAATCTATAAAAAGTGTCCTATCTTTTTCTTGTCCAACACTTCATCTAAATAAAACACATTCATTAGTGTTTGGTTTCATATCCAAAATGGCCCCTTGGGGTAAGTATGGACAGATGAAGTGGGGTCAGTGTGGACAGTGTCCACTCTCACCCTACTTCTGACTGGAACCAGAGGTCCACTTTCAGTCTTATATTTTTACTGTTAAAATTATTTTAAGTGAATTATCTATACTGTAGATGGTAAGGACATACATCCACAGAATTGTGAGAGCTAATGTTGAAGGAAAAGTTAAGAGACTGTAAAAGAAGTTCTGTTAACAAAGTGGAGTATTCAACAAACTGCAGAGAAATATGGATTAAAGAAGTCTATGCTGCAGAAAAGCATTATCACATTGAGAAATATAGAGCCAAAAGCGTTCAGTTCTGTCAACTTAAGTTTCCAAACACCTAAGTTAACTGTTTTTGCAAAAATATTTGCTTAGCCAAATAAAAGTTATAGTGAAATGGTTTAAAAGATCCCCTTCTATTCTGTTATCGTTCCTGACTACAGCGCCCAATTACTTTTTTCTCAGATTCATGTGATGGAAGTTATTCTGGAAAAGCAGACCATAAAAAAATCCAAACACTGAATGAAATGAAATACAAAGTCCGGAAGGTCTTTACAGATCCTGAAGAGCAATTATTAGCTAAATATTTCATAAAGGCCTCCAGTTTACATTATGCACTCACATGAACTGGCGTACATGTAAGCTAAAAAACTAAACAGAAAGAATTACCTAAGAATGACATTCATTGAAGAAGATTTTAGGGCATCAGAAGTAACTGAGCAGCCAACAGCCTCTACAGCAAGTTGTGATACACCTTCACGTGGAGAACCTGCAACTGTGTGTGTTGCTTCACCTTCCACTTCAGGTGTGACTAACTGAAATACCAACTCCTGAAGAGTGTACACCTTTTCCAAAAGCTGCAAGGCGAGAAGCAAACTCAAGGCAAAACAAATCTGCAGATTACACTAGCATTATAATCAAAGATGAAATAGAAGCATCACCAATGGCTAAAATGAGACCAGCTTAAAAGAGAACATTGCTCCAAGTCAAAACGGAATTGAAGACATCTGCAAAAAATAAAATCTGTGATACAGACAGTGAATCAGTAACCTTTGCACAAAGTGTGCTGGAATCTGAGAATGAAGGATGCTGTAAAACAGAAGATGATGAAGCCAAAATCTAACAAAAGTTGATAGATGATGAGGAAGTGAGGTATGGTGATTTGGTTTGTTTCACCATAAAGAAGACTTATAATTGTTATGTAGGCTAAGTTAAACATACAATTGGGAAAGAAGAAGTGTTCGTTTCCTATTTGCGGATAAAAGGCTCTAGATTTGTGTTCCCTGTTGCCCCAGACGAATCAGTATTAGAGAGGCCAGACACTATTTGTCTCTTGCCTTCTACAAAAACACCTGGGGCACAAACACAACAGAGGAGGTTCCAGTTAATATTTATTAAGGTATAAATTAAACATTTATGGGACATTTGGCCTTATTTATACAAAAAAAAAAAAAAAAAAAAAAAAAAAAAAAAAAAAAACCCACACTGTCCACTTTAACCCTATGGAATTTCAACCAATGGTCACACTTACCCCACCATGGGGTACATGTGGACAGATTGCAGACATTTGGTTTTTTTGATTTGATGGTCAAAATATTCAAGATATAAAGAATTACTTCTATACTTCTTATAGGGTGAAAACTGATTAATGCTCAGATAGTAAATTCCAAAAATCAGCATCAATTTGGGTTAAGATAAAATATGAAACATAAAAAGTGTCCACACTAGCCCCACTCTCCCTAACACAGCAGACAATACTAGTTCTTACCGCCATTGCTAGGTACCTTACAAAATATTACTCACATTTCAAAGTTGTGTAGTTAATGAAAGTTGCAATAATCAAGAAATACTTAGTTACTAGTTAATCATCTACATAAGATAAGATTGCATATATCTTCTTATTTTCTTTGTGAAATAAAAAAAAACTTGTTTACTATAACAATACAAATCACATTTTGTTGTTTAACTGATTACAGAGATGATGAAATCAGGTGCCAGCATGTAATCACAGAATATCCACAAAGATCTACAAAATTATAATAGCTGATATTTACCAGTGATTTGCATTCACTTAATTAAAGAAAGTCATGACATTTAGGTAACTGATTTCTCTAGTAATAAAGTTCCTTTGGCTACAAAATGATTTAATAAGTTATGTTACAGTGTTCTTTGATCACAACATTTACACCATATCATGATTTATATGCAATTGTCTATCATGTAAATTTATAGAATGTTCTAGAACTGCTGTTGTTAAATCAGCAATTATGGCATCTTACTCTCATAAAACTGACATGTCTTGTACATAGGTCTTTCTAATAGATCATTTCACTGTATTTTCCACTGTCATAGTAATATTATCCAATGTAAGTAAAATGTTTGCAAATTCAAATAATAGATCATAACATCATTAGTCTGACAATTGTCTGCATCATATGTCACATAGTTCATTAGCCTAATTGTAATAACTGTAATTAACCTGAAAATTATCCTGTTGTTGATGTAGTCTTCAGTCCGGAGACTGGTTTGATGCAGCTCTCCACAATACCCTATCCTGAGCAAGCCTCTTCATCTCCACATAAGAACGGCAACCTACATCTGTCTGAATCTGCTTAATGTATCCATCTCTTGGTCTTCCTCTGCGGTTTTTACCCCACACACTTCCCTCCAACGCTAAATTCACAATTCCTTGATGTCTAAGAATGTGTCCTACCAATCTATCCCTTCTTTTAGTCAAGGTATGCCAGAAATTTCTTTTCTCCCCAATTCTGCTCATTACCTCCTCATTAGTTACGCGATCCACCCACCTAATCTTCAGCATCCTTCTGTAGCACCATATTTCAAAAGCCTCAATCCTCTTCCTGTCCGCACTGTTTATCGTCCGTGTTTCACTCCCGTACAAGGTAACACTCCACACAAATGCCTTCAGAGGGGTCTTACTTAGGCTTAAATCAATATTCCATGTTAAAAAATTTCTCTTTTTCAAGAACGCTTTTCTACCCATTGCCATTCTGCATTTTATATCCTCTGTACTGCGACCATCATTTGTTATTTTACTGCCCAAGTAACAAAACTCATCTACCTCCTTTATTGCTTCGTTTCCCAATCTAATTCCTTCAGCATCACCTGATTTTCTTACAATGCACTCCATTACACTAATTTTGCTCTTGTTAATGTTCATCTTATATGCACCTTTCAGCACACTGTCCATTTCGTTCAATTGCTCTTCCAGGTCCTTTGCTGTATCTGACAGAATTACTATGTCGTCGGCAAAACACAATGTTTTTTATTCTTCACCCTGAACTTTAATTCCTTCTCCAAATTTCTCCTTGCTTTCCTTTATAGCTTGCTCAATGTAGAAATTGAGTAACGTTGGAGAAAGGCTACAACCCTGTCGTACTCCCTTTCCAACCACTGCATCCCTTTCATGCCCTTCAACTCTGACTCTCTGGTTTTGTACAGGTTGTAAATAACCTTACACTCCCTATATTTTACTCCTGCTTGCTTCAGAACTTGAAAGTTTATTCCAATCAACATTGTCAAAAGCCTTCTCCAAATCTACAAAAGCTAGAAATGTAGGTTTGCCTTTCCTTAATCTATCTTCTAGGATAAGCCGTAAAGTGAGTATTGCCTCCTGTGTTCCCACATTTCTCCTGAACCCAAACTGATCTTCCCTGAGGTCGCCTTCTACTAGCTTTTCCATCCTTCTGTATATAATTTGTGTTAATATTTTGCAACCATGACTTATTAAACTGATGGTTCTGTAATTTTCGCACTCAGCTGCTCATGCTTTCTTTGGAATGGGGATTATAACATTTTTCTTAAAGTCTGAGGGTACTTCTCCTGTCTCATACATCTTACACACCAGGTGAAACAGGTTTGTCATGACTGGTTCTCCCAGAGACTTCAGTAGCTCTGAAGGAATATCATCTACTCCAGGGGGCTTGTTTTGACTTAGGTCTTTCAGGGCTCTGTCAATTTCTTCTCTCAGTGCAGTATCTCCTATTTCATCTTGATCTACATCCTCTTCCCTTCCTACAATAATGTCTCGAAGTTCATTTCCTTTGTAGAGCCCCTCTACAGACTCTTTGCACCTATCAGCTTTTCCTTCTTTGTTTAGAACTGGTTTTCCATCAGTGTCCTGATATTCATAGAGCTGTTTTTCTTATCTGCAAATGTTTCTTTTATTTTCCTGTAGGCTGTATCTATTTTTCCTCTATTTATACATTCTTCTACATCCTTGCATTTGCCTTCTAGCCACTCCTGCTTAGCCGTTTTGCACTTCCTGTCAATCTCATTTCTCAGTCGTTTGTACTCCATTTTGCCTGTTTCATTTACTGCATTTTTATATTTTCTCCTTTCATCGGTTAAATTTAGTATCTCCTGTGATATCCAAGGATTTTTTTGTAGGTCTTGCTACCTATTTTGTCCTCTGCTACCTTCACTATTTCATCTCTCAATTTTACCCATTCCTCCTCTACTGTTTTATTTTCCCCTGTTTCTGTCAATTGTTGCCTAAAGCTCCCTCTGAAATTCTTCAGAACCTCAGGTTTCTTCAATTTATCCAGGTCCCATCTCCTTATTTTCCTACTTTTTTGTAGTTTCTTCAGTTTCAGCCTACAGTTCATAACCAACAAGTTATGGTCAGACTCTATATCTGCCCCTGGATATGTCTTACACTGTAAAACCTGGTTCCGAAATCTATGTCTTACCATTATAAAATCTATTTGGTATCTCCCGGTGTCTCCTGGTCTCTTCTCACGTATACAACCTTCTTTTGTGATTCTTGAACCAGGTGTTTGTTATAACTAAATTATGTTCCGTGCAAAATTCTACCAGGTGGCTTCTTCTTTCATTCCTTTTGCCCAGACCATATTCACCTACTATCTTCCCTTCCCTTCCTTGTCCTACTACCGAATTCCAGTCTCCCATAACAATTAAGTTTTCCTCTCCCTTAATTGTCTGAATAATTTCCTTTAGCTCCTCATATATTTCTTCAATTTCCTCATCATTGGCAGAGCTAGTTGGCATATAAACCTGTACTACTGTTGTCGGTGTTGGTTTCGTATCTATCTTGACAAATATAATGCGATCACTGTGCTGGTCATAGTAGTTTACCCGCATTCCTATTTTCAAATCAAATTTTTCAGAACATATCTGTGTATACTGGTTGTGGACATAACATAATCATTATCTTGTTATTAAGTTGCCTGCCAAATGGTATCTTTTTGCGAGTTAATCATGGATGCACTGATATTACTATATGGCCAGTAGCTGGTAGCACACCAGCAACTCCTCACATCTTCATTGTAGGTCTTCCATGTTTGCATCACATTTAAAGAGGCACACACAAACAAAAGAGGAATCACATAAAAAAAAGTCAATAAATACACATGATAACAAAAATAAGAAATGTTCAAAGTACAAAAATTGTTTGAGGAAGCTCTAACGTCCATCACCTCTTTTCGGAATGACTCAAACTGAGCCCTAATATATTCCTAAATCACGGAAATGTTTATTAGTTCTCAGTCTATAACGAAATCATTCCACTGTAGGTGAAGTTGAACTTATCTTATATGCTGGCTGAAATCCATTGCGTTGTGAGTTATCTTCGGCATTCACTAAAGAAATTGATTCTACAGGATATTTTCATAAAGTAAATCCATCTTAGTTGATATGGAAACGATTTTATTTCCACTTAAACATTGCACAATCAAGAAATGCAGCAGCAAGCCAACACAGCTGCTTACAGGCTTCTGGCCACTCACAAACTCTATCCACGACTAAACAAACAATGGTTTCTCTCCAACATCTTTCTGCTTAACCACGTATTAAAAATGATGACAAAGTTTTGTAATTCACAATTAAACAATATTCTTTTACATCAAATATGCCAAAATACAGAAATTAAAATATTACATTTAAGCTCTGACTATTTATGTCAATATTTGTACTTGTTTCATGAAATTTGTATTTAAATGTAGTGCACAAATTTAACGTCATCCTTTTGACTAGTGTTTACAGTCGTCAAATTATTTACATTATGTGTGTTTTCGAAATGCACATATATTTGTTTTGCCAATAGTGTGTAGGCGTACTATTATTTTGACATGGAATTTTAGTGAGTTTCAGTTTGCGGTCAAATTATTTATTAATACGGATTTGTATATGGTTGTCGTAGTTTTGTTAATTTCGAAGATAGTTTCTTAGTACCAAACGGATTATTAATTTTAGTGCATGAATAATTATCAGTATTTAATTTAGGATCTAGTGATATATAAAACATGGTCTGCCCTAATTTATTTAAACAAAAGGTATATATGAAATCATGTGGTGCAATAGTTTATAACATGTAGCATTATTGTTTCTATACAAATTAGTATCTATATAGGTTCAGCAATATCCAAAACGGAGTGTAAGGCATTTTTAGTGTTTGCAGCTATTACTTACGAAATTATTAAAAACTGAAAATTACGTAAAAGGTCTGCCAAAGTTATATTTAAATGAACGTACTATTTCTTAAAAGTGTTTTACTAATAGTGTAAATAGAATTTCAATCTGAAGGCGAAAGTGTGAAATATCACATGTCCGGTAATGAAGTTTTACTTTAGGTGTCAGCTATTTCGTGTTTCAATGTTGGCAACAGATTTTTAGGAGTTCGCAACATAGCAGAAACGTTACAAAGCACACGGAAATGTTTGTTCAGTGAATGACAGCATAAGTTTTTTACTTGCGGTTCTATGTTCCACAAAAGACTAAAGTTCATCACCCACATCAGCCCTCCTACAAATGATGACATTGGCATCACCAATCAAGTGAAGGCCACTTACAATCTGTTGCTGATTGAAGGACATGACAGTTGAGTGACATAGAATCCGAGACAATACTGTATGTTACACATTTATTGTCGTGGCAATTATACAAGAAGTAATTTTGTCACAAATGTTTGTGGTTTGATCACTGGTCCCAGAGGGTACACGCTCCCCAGTGATCAAGGTTGTTGTCTGGTCACATGAGCGCGAGTGCCAAAAGACAGACACACATTCACCTGTAGCACATGTCTGTGAGTGGCACAAAGAATACCATGTGTCTCGATGATGAGACAAAGAGACTTTAATTTGTTTTAGAGACTTTGTGTTTTTTAGTTTAGTTTACATACAGTTTCTAGTAGCCATAATTTTAGCATACTAGTTTTCTTTGTTTTTACAGTAATTTAATTGAGTTGTTCTCACTAAAATAATATTTTTACCAAGAGTGCAAAGTGTCTCTCATGCCGTAGAATTGTTAGTTTCTGGGCATGGGTGCAGTAACTTTTTACCATTGTGGTGACTGTAGCAGTGTGTGGTATATGGCAAGCGAGCGAGACTCATCAATGGTTTTGTAGGATATGCAGTACAAATAGGAAGATAGTGGAACAGAAATGGAAAATTGCTGCTCTTCAGTATGAGTTAGATCATGCTAAGAGCAATCTGGACAGATTAAGAACGAACAAGGTTAAACAGAGGTGGGAAGTCACAACAGGTGGCAAGAAAAGGGTCAGAACTCAATCAGACAGCTTTGTCGTGAATGTACATGTGGCAGCATGTCCACATCGATATATATACCGTCGGGCATGTAGTTAGTCTGGATCTGTACTTGAAGCTATCAACAATAAAGTGCATTTCTAGCTCATATATATGGTTTCTATGGGACTCATACCCCTCACATTTCCCATACCGGCGACCCCGAGTTTTTGTTGTTGTTCATTTGACCACACAAGTGAAATCGGCAACATTTGCCACCAGCCAACAATCAACGGCCACAATGACTTCACCATTCCAGGCTTCACCCAGATTTCACTTTGAACCTCGACGTGTTCCATGAGTGCTGTTCCACTGATTTATTTCTTGCTGTAAAAATGAGATAGTGAAATGATAAAGCATTTATGATTAGCATAAGCACCCTATATAATTTTTTAGGTGTACATAATTTTTTTTCAATACCACAATAATTATAAATTATTTTTACAGTGCTTTAGAACTTTATTATCTCACTATAAGTTTATTTTGGCCTTAAGCCATTATCAGGTGTTATTACTTATAATATTGTTGTCATTTATTTGTTGCTCAATTGATTTTAAAAGCTGATACTATGCTTACCTATTGCTGCTATTGCAGCAGCACTGGTTAAATTAATTGATTTTTTTATCAATATTTTAGTGGCAGCCTAGCACAGACTGTAGTGGCACTACACTAAAATCTGTGCTAAACTGCCACTAAAGAAATGATAAAAAATCGATTAATTTAACCAGAACTGCTGCATATATACAGATAAGCAGCAATTGGTAAGCATAACATCAGCTTTTAAAATCAATTGGGCAGCAAATAAATGACAACAATATTAGCTATAAGTAATAATACCTGATGATGGCCTGAGGCTGAAAAATCTTATAGTGAGATAATAAAGTTCTAAAGCAGTGTAAAAATAATTTATAACTATTGTGGTATTGAACATGTCCCTCAAAGACATATTCTACACTGCGGGCCCCAGAGAAAGGAAATAATTTTCTTTGATTAATTATACACTGTCTTATCACTTGAATGTTGATCTTGAACAATGATACATATTTACATGTTTTGCGATAGTTGAATTATTATTACTCCTACCAATACTTATTACTTTTATGAAGATCATATGGTACAAATTCACACTCATTCAATGTATGGATACTAGAAATGTAGTAGTCCTATGGGATGTTTACATACGACAGCACTATTAAAGATGCTTGAAACATTAGTTTTGTAAAATAATATATGACAGATAAGAAAGATAATTTTGTTGTCAGTTTCATTCTGTACATGGACAAATTCATGCATGCAGGAGCCAAGATATTTTGTACATAAGAAAGTAGTTAGCAAGTAGACTTTATCTATAGATTGTAAGGTGTACAAAATATTATTGATTTTTGATACACTACTATTCACTTGCACATACTAACCACTGTAGTAGAATATATGGACCACGAGATTAAATTTTATTTGTACATATGATTAACTAATAACTTATTTATGATGTTGTACACAGAGATTGACCTTTACATTATAACTTGTCCATTGTTGGATTCATGTATTTAGAATCAGTAGGAGACATTTAATCCACAAATACAAAGGAGAAGGTACTTGACTTTTGGTTTTATCAATCAATTTTTATTCTTATTATGGGTGTATATGAATAATAGGATGGGCTTAACATATTTAATTACCTTCATCAAAAAATGAAAACAAAATTATGAAGGGATATATTAAGAACATGTTATTACATTACCCTTGACCATTGATTCATCGCTCATGCATTTTCATTGCTTGGAATCTATGAAATTTTGATTTTGGAAAATCACTTTATTGACTTTCATGTGTTGTGAAGTTAGAGAAACATATGTGATTATAAATTTTAAACTTGTCTGTGGAGTTCTGAGAACATATAGATTTGTGTCATTTATTAAGCAAGCTATACGGGAATATAAGGCTCTGAAAATGGACTTGTTTTAGAATTGAACCTGATGGAGAACTTCAGAAATGGACTGGACAATTTAATATGTGAATAGCAGAGACATTAAAGAAGCCATCATTATAGGATGAGAATAATAATAATAAATATGCCTAGAGAGGAAAAAAAGAAAAAGTAAAAAATAAAAAAATAAAAAAATAAAAAGTAAATATATAAAAAAAAAAAAAAAATTAAATTAAAATTTTTGAATTATTATCTTATATAACATAACAAACTCTTATGAATTTTGCTGGTGAGAGTGTAATTGTTAGTTTAATGTAATTCAGGGGATCGTATAAATTTTCATATTTTACATAGTTGCTCACACTGTCAAGACTGATCTTGTTACTTTATACTGGGCCAGTACCTTACCCATAGTGCCTATGAGCAATCCACTTGGGATGTGTGTAAAGTAACAAAACCAGCCCCTTTCTTTAGACAAACCCGATACCAAAGTAAAGTGAAATACTCAATTCCAGATCCAGTAGATAAAGAAATTAAATCAGTTTATTTTCTAATGTCGTTAAGTTGGAATTTTGCCAGGCGCTGTTTCATATTTTACAAAAAATATTTCGATCTAGTGCGAGATGTATTTTCAATTTACTGGTAGTATACAATCTGAATTTATATTAGCATCAAGAATTTCAGCCATTAGGCAATTTAATTAACACCAACAATAACAACATTGTTTTAAATCATGTTTAAAGCTATTTTGTTATAAAAAAGTTAGTTGTTTTGTTAAGATTCATTATTGTAAAGTAATTTCATGAAACACAGAATCTACTTTATAACTTGAAATGCTACAATGAAAATTTTGTCATTGTAAATCTGTTAATATTACTTTTAACAATGAGTTACTGGAACTTCTGATTGTTGGAAAGTATATAAGCGAGTCTGGGAGAAGAATTGGAAGGCAGTTTTTTTCGATGAGTTTTTGGAGGTAGATGGAGCAACATTTTGTGAAATAAACCTGATTATAAGGAAAAAGTTGTGTATGGAGTATAATTATGAGCTTGTCGAACCCCTTTTCACACTAATTTTACTACAGCAGTTATAGTTTGGATTTGGCAAGACTGAAATGGACCATGGCAACAGTGAGCAGAATCAGCAAGATTTAAGTTAAGTACTGAGTCAAACCGCTACTTTTACACACAAGAAACATTATATATATTTTAAAATTAGTCTTACAATGCCAGGACATGTTCAGCCTCCTCAGCCTTGTGCTCCCCCCCCCCACCACCCCCCAGAAAAAATTCCGTATCCGCCACTGCAACGAATAACTGTTATTTACAACGGATCTGGCTTTTAACTTAAAGAGACTGTAGTTTCCAGTGAGACTTGCATTTCCTATTAGATTAATAAACCACAGGGCAATCTTTTCAAAACTGTGAAGTATTTGACATAACCACATTTCTCACATGGACAAGTTTATGTCACTTGCTCAGGGGTGGCTTCACCAAAGAAATTATTCATGATCTTGGACAAGTAACAAAAAATATCATTTATAGTAAAGTTGTGAATTAAAAGAACATATGGAAGATAAATATCCTTTGTATTTTGATTACTATCTTTATTTGTTTGGATATTGTACTTAAAATTTTGTACATTATGCAAGACAGCCTTATTTCTTACATATTGTCTGATAAATATAAAATGTTATTAGAAACAAGGAGATAAACAGAGAGAGAAGGGATAGGAGAAGTGCTGACTCAAGGCTTAAGTAAATAAATAACTACCTGGGAAATGCCAGGTTTTCAGAAAGTACTTTAATATTGTACAATAATACATTTATTACATTTTTATCCTGTGTATGTGACATTTTAGTTATTAAATTGTTCAGTCCTATTTTAGCATCATTTCATTGAGATTTAATTGGTAAGTACAATTTTGTTTTAGCTTAGGTATCATAAGCAGCATGGTATTCGGATAATTAGTGACAGCTATGCTTTGCCAGAAGAGTGTAACTTTTTGCAGATAGATGCAGATTGCAGCTCCTCTCCGTGATGTGTGCAGTGGATGCAGGTGTGTGGGATGCTGGGCGGTCAACGGCCGGTGAAGTTCTGCAGGACAGCATAGTAGGAGTAGCCTGCGTTCAGGAGCTGCAACAGCCCGTACAGTAGGCACATGAAACACACACTGGAAGCAGTCTTGTAGACATACTGGTGGATTTTTCCAACAAAAATTAACCATTACTCATTTTGAACTGATAGGAGTAATAATATTTTGAAGGCTTATTCATGTATGTTTGTGCATTACCTTCATACGCTGTAAAAGATAAGTACACTGGTTACAACAATTAGGGGATCAGTAGAGATATCTAGATTCTGAAGTACTGTCATCAGCAGAATGAACTAAAATGGTTCTATGTCTTTCTGTTGGTACTACGGAATGGAGATGACATTACGGCAATAGAGATAGCATTTATGGACTCTTCCATTGGTTCTTGATGGAACACAGACACATTAAATAACGTAACTGTATACGCTATATATTTGTTCCACAATAATATTTATTTTTGTTGTGAACTAGCTTTTGGTTTCTTAGACCATCTTCAGACAACTTAATACTTAAGGCTTGCCAGCAAACTTAAGTCCAGAAAATACACCCCAGCCTTTTATAATAGAAATACTATTGCCAACTTGCTCTTCAATAGCAAAGACAAGATTCCACCTTTGGAAACAAGTGGCATAATATGATCTCTTGCAATCTTTGTGGCAAAGTATATGTAGGTCAGTCAGGCAGGGCTATAACTACTAGACAGGCTGAACATAAGAGGAGTTGGAGACTAAAAAAGAGAGATTCCACCTCTGCAGAACATGCCTTAAATGAATGCCATGTCTTTGACATTAAATGTGATGTTCTCCACAGAGCAAATAAAGGCAAAAAGCTAATATTGCTTGAAATTCTCTCTATCAACAAACTCCAAGCTCAGAAACCAAATCTAATTCTCAATGATCAGATCCAATTTCAGTATTCACCATTATTAAAGTAACCTGTTATGTATAATTCTGCCACCATGCTTGTTGAAATTGTGTAACGTCTCTCACCCACATTGCATTGTTTTTCCTTTCTGTGTTACTCACACCATTCTCGTGAAAACCAATGAATTTTAATATAGGCTATATACTTCAATATGCTCCTTTGTTCCATATTCACATTCTCCAAACTTATATAATTGTTCCCCTCCAACATTTCATTTTTATGTCTTCCTCACTCACGTGTTCCCCTTCTGCTTTTGTTTGTATACAGGGTGTTACAAAAAGGTACGGCCAAACTTTCAGGAAACATTCCTCACACACAAAGAAAGAAAATATGTTGTGTGGGCATGTGTCCGGAAACACTTAATTTCCATGTTAGAATTCATTTTAGTATTTCTCTTCAAATGTAAATTGAAATAATTCGTGGAGACAATTGTCAAAATACCCAGTTGTTTTGTTAGTATGTACTGTACTTCCTCGATTCATGACGTCAACACAGATTTTCTGTGAACGTTTGGGCAGGAATTTTTGGTGATGTCTTGATCGGGCCTCATGTTCTTCCACCTATGCTCACTGGAGCATGTTATCATGATTTCATACAGGATACTCTAACTGTGCTGCTAGAACATGTGCCTTTACAAGTACGACACAACATGTGGTTCATGCACGATGGAGCTCATGCACATTTCAGTCGACGTGTTCGTACGCTTCTCAACAACAGATTCGGTGACCAATGGATTGGTAGAGGCGGACTAATTCCATGGCCTCCACACTCTCCTGACCTCAACCCTTTTGACTTTCATTTATGGGGGCATTTGAAAGCTCTTGTCTATGCAACCCCGGTACCAAATGTAGAGACTCTTCATGCTCGTATTGTGGACGGCTGTGATACAATACGCCGTTCTCCAGGGTCGCATCAGTGCATCAGGGATTCCATGCGTCAGAGTGTGGATGCATGTATCCTTGCTAATGGAGGACATTTTGAACATTTCCTGTAACAAAGTGTTTGAAGTCACGCTGGTACGTACTGTTGCTGTGTGTTTCCATTCCATTATTAATGTTATTTGAAGAGAAGTAATAAAAAGACCTCTAACATGGAAATTAAGCGTTTCCAGACACATGTCCACTTAACATATTTTCTTTCTTTGTGTGTGAGGAATCTTTCCTGAAAGTTTGGCCATACCTTTTTGTCACACCCTGTATATAAGTTAATTTAATATAAAAATGTACTTACTAGTATTCACTGGGTCATTGTTTGTTTCAACCTATTTGTTGAAAATTATTGTATAGCTATGTCTTAGTTACTGTTTTGTTTTAATCGGTTGGGCGTCTCTGTTTATAAAATACTTAAAGTCTATGAAGTTTATGACTGACTGTTATCTTTGTAAAATCTTTGTACTCTAAACACAGCAGCTGGTGTGATGTCAATAAACCGCAGTATTAAGTTGTCTGAAGATGGTCTAAGAAGCTGAAAGCTTGTTCACAACAAAAATATATATTATTGTGGAACAAATATGCAGTGTATACAGTTATTTAATAGAGATAGTCGTAATAACAGAATTTGCTGCAGAGGGGGTTGGTGTTGACTTGTGTTTACAACACCAAACGAAATACACAAGCAGTGGGATTCAGAGAGTGTAGTGAGTAGGTTGTGCAAAGCAATAACAAAGCAGAGCTATTGCATGGAGAGCCATAGGACAGTTGGAAGCGGGGCAGACACACAGGGAAGTGGCTGCAGCTACTGGAGTGTCCCAAAGTGTAATTTGCAGGACCCGTATGCGACTTCAGACAACAGGAACCGTCAAAAGAAGGCAAGGCCACGGTCGTCCACAGCTAATATCAGCAAGAGATGACCGTTATCAATGGGCAAAAGCCAATCGAGGATGGAGGCTGAATGCAACTCAGCTGGAATGCACCATCCAGACAGCGACAGGACTCGCAATATCAATGAAGGTAAAAGGTAAAGCAGTCAACAATCCGAAGATTGGTTTGAACACCACAGTGCTTTACTAGGCATGCTCCTGTTTGGAGGTGGTATGCCGTTGCCTTCCTCCGACCTTCGAACTGACTTACCCAGCAAGTTATAGGGGGACCTACAGTTTAACGTGGGTTCCGAACCATGGTGCTACTCGGTATTTTCAACATCAGCAACACTGCCAGAGGTGAAAGAAGTGGAAAATGACAGATAAAAATCCTAGGACCTAGTGGGGATTGACCCCGGGACCTTTGGATTTGTAGTCTGAAAACAATCCGAAATTGCCATAGGGAATGTGGCCTCTCGGCACGGAGGCCTATGCTGTGTGTCCCATGGAAACAACAACACTGTTTAGCTATCAAAAACTGGGGGTGGTTGGTGGGGAAGGAACATCAACATTGGAATGGTAATAAATGGCGTCGGGTTCTGATTATAGGTGTGTCAAGAAGTTGTGTTCAGCTAGATAATCATCATTCCCTCGTCTGGAGAGAATATTCAACTCGGAGCAAATCTTGCTCACATGCAGGGAACATTACCGTATCGTGATGTGGGCATGAATAGTGTGGGCATGAAAGGGCAGACGTACAGACCAGTAAGTCGTTCAGAATGGCGCTTTGACTGCTCAGAGGTACAAAAAATGTTCAAATGTTTGTAAATCTATTGGACCAAACTGCGTGGTCATCAGTCCGTAGCTTACAAACTACTTAAACTAAGGTAAACTAACGTAAGGACAAACACACACACCCATGCCCTAGGGAGGACTCGAACCTCCAACGGCGAGTAAGCGCGCGCTCCGCAGTGAGGCGCCTTAGACCGATCGGCTACTCCACTGCGGCTCAGAAGTACAGAGACGAGAACGTTCGATCTTTTATTGTGCCCTACTCTAGTGCCATAGGAGATGGATTCCTTCTGGTGGACGATAACGCTCGTCCCTACAGAACAGCACTGATGGACAACTTGCTTGAAGCTGAAGGAATTGAATAAATTGAGAGGCCAGCTTATTCAACGAACTTAACCCGATTGAGCATGTCTGAAATACACTTGGCAGAAGCATTGCAGCCACAGCAACAACGGTTGCAGAACTGCATGTTGCACTCATGGAAGAATGGCCAAAAATGCCTCAAGAGCTGATTGATAACCTCATACTTTCCATTTCACGCAGGTGTGCAACTATACTGGCCGTCCTAGGTCATCAATCACCATATTAGAGGGCAATGAGAATGACTTTTTCATTGTTATGGTAAATCTATTGTGCCTCGCTCTAAGTAAACGCCATATAAACCTTAAATAAGAGTTGAGACAGCAAAATATCAAATGTTCAAATGTTTGTATATCTATCTGACTGAACTGCTCGGTCATTAGTCTGTGGCTTACAACTACTTAAACTAAGGTAAACTAAATTAAGAGCAACACAAACACTCATGCCCGAGTGGGGACTCGAACCCCCGACGGCGAACGTCCGCCGGCCGCAGTGGCCGAGCGGTCTGGGGCGCGCCAGTCACAGTCTGCACGGCCGGTACGGTTGGAGGTTCGAATAGCCCCTCGGGCATGGATATTTGTGTCGTCTTTAGTGTAAGGTAGTTCATAAGTAGTTCGTAAGTTTAGGGACTGATGACCCCGCAGTTAAGTACCTTAAGCTTAACGAACATTTGAACATAGTTTGCGAACGGCCGCACACACTGCAAGACGGCGCTCCAGTACGCACGACTAATCCGCCACGGCAGCAAAATATCATTATGTATCTCACAGATGTTACGATTGTAACCAATATCCGAATAAAATACGTTACCATATTGTGTTTTAAGGCTTATGTGCGTGGGTTTCTGCAGTAGATTTAAAACAATGTAAAATATAAATAATTAGACGTAGAATGATACGAATTTTTAACTCAGAAGAGTAGATAAATCATGATGTCTACAAAATGTCTAAGTAGTGTAATTTATGTGTTCCACACATGTCTGCAATGGCGCTTCGTGAGAAAAAAAGTTTGGTGTTCACAGATATTTGGTTTCAGATAAACCTGATAAACTTTGAAATGTGAAGTAGTAACTGCTTTATAATAGTTATGATTATAAACAAAGTTGTACAACTTAAGTATTGGAACCTGTTCTCTTTCTATATCTTCGGAGCATACCGACGATCACATTGCAACAGGATAATGTGTGAGCTCACATAGCATGTAATGTTCAAGACTAGGGCACCTGCATATAGACTTACATCTGTATCACCTTCTAGCGTAGTAACACCGCCGCCAGTTTATTTCCAAGGGGTGATGGTGTGAGCATCTGTAAGGTGATGTTTTTTTTCTGTTTGCCGTCATTGCTTTAAAATATCACTTTCTATATTTATAACACGCATATCAAAAGGTAAATAAAGATTTAGGACCGCTCGGGAATGGCGATGGGCTGTAAGGTGCCTTGCTGCAGAGTGGTCGGCTGCTCCCGTACGAGATTCGAGTCCCCATTGGGCATGGACGTGTGTATTTGGTTTAAGCAGTTAGTAGCCCTAGGGACTGATAACCACTGCAGTTTGGTCCCATAGCTTTACAAACATGCAAACATGTGAAAGAATTGGATTAAAAACTATCTGGTCGTAATGAATTATTTTAATGTGATTTATTTTATGGAATTTACACATTTTTGTTTAATTCTGAGCAACTTTCTACGCATTCGATTGGTCGGTTTTATCGAATGCCAACGCTGCTCTGACGTGCGTTTTAGAACGTTATCGTTGGAGTCCATCTTAGTAGCAACACTTATCTGAAGTATTTCAGTTACCGTATTTACTCGGCTGTAGTACCCTACCGCCTATCGTACACCCCCTCCCCATTTTTTTTGGTCGAAATCTCGAAAACTAGTGAATTTGATGGTTACGTGAAATTTGACACCACTAATTTACTCGAAATTCAGCAACATTTTCTGATACTGGCTCCTGGAACGGCATAACGGTAACAAAGCTGACGACACTCACTCTCAACTCTCCATTCAATGCCGCTAGGCTTCTATTTTCCCGCAGGTGGTGTTGAATGCAGATTTATACTGTGAACGACATGCGGAAATGAGTACCAGCGATCGAAAATTAGCTCTACGGCATCGTTTAAATTGTCTCCATTTTGCAACGAATATTGCCGTCCGTGCGGCAGCTCGTGGATTTGAAGTTTTCGTATTTCGAACTTCGAAGGTTTACTTGTAACAGCACGTGGCTTCTGCTAGCCACGGACTGCCATGCAAGGAGAGCATAACATAGGCGGAGTTTTGGAATGGAAACTGTGACACACTGAATAACATATTGCTTGTATATATACTAGGCATTCAAATAAAATTTCATATAAAGACGATAAAATGATTAACAAATTTAGCTCGTCCTGAACCAACCAAATGCATTATTGAATTTACGAAGTTTCTGCCTTTAGTACACTCTCCAATTTCAGAAGAAAAATATTGAAAAAAAAAAAAAAAAAAAAAAAAAAGGCGGGTACTACAGTCGGTATATTTTGTGACTTGCCGTAGACATTATAAGTATGATTTTTTCTCATTGGCCTTTGAACGGTTAACCGTAGTAGAGGATTAGGGACATTGGACATGGTTGGTATAGCTGTGAACGTAAAGTGTTTTCAACCATCAGCTCTGTTTTGCTCAAATTCACTGTCTGCTAAATGAATCTAAAATTTGTTTTATACGTGAATTAATATCGATCAACGTAGACGTTAAAAAAGGTTTCATTTACATATAGACCACGACTTAAGTACTTTTTCTTGAATAAAAGAATGACTTGAATGCAAAAGTTTTTATTTAATGAAGTGTTTCGCCCAGTTAGGGCATCTTCAAATATCTGATAAAGAAGAAAAATGAAACAGAACTACAATACAATATTTAAAAAAAATCTTTGTAGCTACAAAACAATGCTGAAATTGGTAGTAAGGAATTGTAATAATGTACGGCACTAATGTTTCACCTACTCTGTGATAGAGGGTGTTTAGATTAAAATGCGGCCATAGGGTATCTTACAGAAACAATAATATGTAATCTCTTGATCTGCGGTAACACTGACCGTTAAAAAAATTGATACATTGTTTAACTGAATAGCTATTGAAATAATTTATATTCCGAGATTTACCTTGTTTGGTGTCCCTGTATCATAGAGTAGATCGTCAACTCATTAATACGACATGCGTCGGTATTGGTACTTGTACTGCCTGGGGCAGCATTCAACTGTGTACTGCGAGTAATTAATTACCAATAAAGCGTAGTGCTCCACAACATAGTAGATCGGTCGGATAACAGTTGTTAATTTCAAATATGGACACCATTTACATAAAATACCCAATATCACATGAATCCGATTTGAAAGGATGCCGAAGTACATAACAGAGATATTACTTAAAAATTCGCGTAAGAGTATCGAAAAATGTTTGGTCTTTTGAGGTTTAAAATAAACCCGCTTAGATATCTTAAATTCTTCCAGGATGCTTAACTTCCGTCCTTTTTGGGCATAATGCAAAATTTCTAAATTGGTCAGGGTGGGAGCTTGATGCCCAGAAGCCTTTAAATGATCGGCAAAAGGAGAGTATTTATTTATTTGCCCCTTTTTCTTTTAATAGATGTTCATTGAATCGTGTTTTGAATGCCCTCCCTGTCTGTCCCACATACTCAGCTGGGCAGTCTACACATTTAAGCTTATAAACATTCGAAGCTGTGTGTGACTGTTTGATAGGTTGCTCGTTATGTGGTAGAATTTGTTGATGATTTGTTCCACGAGAAAAGACAATTTGTACATTGATATTACTTTTTGTCTTAAGTAATTAAAAACCGGTTCCCTTCAAAAGGTGAATAAAAAAGATCTAATGTGGAGATGAGATCTTTTGCAAGTAAACTACAAGATAGCTATGTCGTAGGGTCACAGAAGTTTGTGCATTTTAACAGCGTTTACAAGTACGGGCCGTATGAGCCACTACAATTAGTAAAACCCAGTATGTGTATTAGTATTGTTATTGTCTGTATGTAGATATTCTTTGTTATCGCCAATAGATGAGGAGCAGCCAGGATTTGGTTCTGGGGGGAGGGAGGGGGCCAATTTTTTAAAAATAAAGTTTATTGAATTTATTAATCTATGATTTATTTTTACACTTTTTATAATTTAACCAATTATACAATCCTGGAAAATGAAAAAAGAACACCATGAATTCGTTAACTCAGCAGAGCGAGATTTTATTGACACACTCTTGAGGATGTGTACAACACACGATCACGCAGTCAGAACCATAGGCACGTCAGTACAGTCACCAGAGCTAATATTGTGTAAACGCTCTTTTTGCAGCAATGCAGGTTGCAACTTTCTCATGAAGACGATTGTAGAGGTGTCGAATGAAGTCTTACGGTACGGCCTGCTATGTAATTTCCCTCTAAGGCCTCAGTTGGACCAGATCTCGTGCCGGTCGTGTAGACCGCGCCGAGATGTTGTTTCATCCGGCCCCAGACATTCTCAGTGGGGGACAGATCTGGGGATAATGATGGGCAGGGTAGTTGACGTACACTTAGAACACGTTGGGTTGCACGGTATACGTGTGGACGTGCATTGTCCTGTTGGAAAAGCACACCGCCTTGTTGGTGCACGAACGGTGGCAAGACAGGTTGGATGATGGTTTCAATGTACCGTGTACTGTTCAATTTTCCTTCAACAAACAATAGAGGAGAACGGCCAGTGTATGATATGGCTCTCCACACCATGATACCAGGTGTCAGCTCTGTTCGCCTCTGTCGCGTACACTCCAGATTTTTCGCACTCTCTTGCACGACACCATACACGCGTACGACCATCACTGACACCGAGCAGCGAAGACTTTCATCCCTGAAGATGACACGGGTCCATTCGTCCCTTCATAAGCGCCTACTGTGATACCACTGGAGGAGGGATGCACGATGTTGGAGCGAAGGTGGAGGACACTCTAACGGCACACAGGATCGTGCAGCATTGTAAGGGGATCATTATTCCACACTCGCCATTCTCCTCTAGTGATCGTCTAATGACCATAGAACAGTGCACGTTACAATGTGAAATGTTTTTATAGGTTATTAAGTAATTACAATTCATTCTACCACTTCCAAACAAGATGCTTAGCTTTTCAACATTACGATATATGGGGGTTTTGCTCGCTGCAACATTATTCTCCTGGGGCGTCGTGGTAGAAATAAATACTCGTAGGTACAATTTTTCACTTTTAATTTACAATCAGACTGCTTCTCCACCAAAACATTACAACTTCAAAACATATACAAAGCAACAGAACTTAGCTGACAGAAATTCCATTTTAAGACAACAGACTGACATAGCTTCCAGTGCACTTTGCAAACGGTAAAAATCGAACTCCCTCCCGCAAGGCGGTGAGGCAAATATATAACATTGACAATAATGGCATTACATTACGCATTGTTCATAACAATTGAATATACTAATTTACAATTAACGAAAACAACAGTAAAACATTTCATGTATACAAAAATAATCACAATATAAAATGAAAACCATACATACAATAATTTTACATTGCACATATCGTTTTAAGTCGAAATTTCGGTGCTTTGTGTATGACAACAAAGTGCGATGTTAAATGTCAATTAATTAGTTAATGAGTACATGACACATGTTCCTAACATATAATGAACTATCAAGTATCTTGCCCATTCTCAAAATATACTCCAAATCTCACGTCACGAGATACAACGAATCATAATATTTAAATCTCGACTATTACATTAATTAACACAATTAACTGATCAACACAACTTGTTTATGAGCCTAACATATATACGATGCTATTTATTTTAATGTCTTTATGTAGATACAAAAGTTTTTACCATTCGTCTGTCTATTTATTGAAATAACATACAATGACAAAACTATTGTTTATAGAACTGTCTGGAAAGCATATAAACGAATCTCTTAATTAATGAAATCTATCACTTGTTTTAATCACAGTATCACCAAGACACTGTCCTACACTGATTCCTATGCTGGCTATTTCGTTTTCAACTAACTTCAACTAACTTCACACCACACGATTCCGGGTCCAACGCAGATGGTATCATACGGCAACATTGAGATGTGAGGGCCGGCAGTGTAATCAAATGAAACCATCATTTAACCCGTCTTGGTACCACTTATGCACCAACAAGGCGATATGCTTTTCCAACGGGACAATGCAGATCAACATGTATCCCCGTACCACCCAACGTGCTCTTCAAGGTGTACTTCAACTACCCTGTCCAGCTCGATCCCCAGATCTATATCCATTGAGCATGTCTGGGGCCGCATGAAACGTCATGTTGGGCGGTCTGCATGAGCCGCACGAAATGTGGCCCAACTCAGACACCAGGTGGAAATTGCATGGCAGGCCATTCCACTTAACCACATTCGGAACCTCTACGATAGTTTATATGTAAGAATTACAGATTGCATTGCTGCAAAAGGAGGGTATACACGGTACTAACACAAACATAGCGGACGCTCTGGTGACTGTAACTCACGTGCTTACGGCTCTGCCTGTGTCATCGTGTGTTGTATACAACCTCAAGAATGTGTCAATAAAATTTCCCTCTGCTGGGTCGACGAATTCATGGTGTTCTTTTACATTTTTCAGGAGTGTACTACAAAAACAAATGCACAAGAAATGAAATGAGTAGGCTCGCGTTAATTTGAAAGTGGAAGATGAGCAACGTGATGGAGAATAATTGTCCAAACAGCTTTTATGTTACTAGCCAAAGAGAAAGGTCTTTACAGTTTAATTAATATGAGACTGTGTAAAATTTGAACTAAAGTAACACTATCGTTGTTCATAAGATTCCACTCGGTGGCGCCTCTGACCTGCTCAGCATATGGACAATCGGCAGTCGGCCGCGGTGGCCGAGCGGTCTGCGGCGCGTCAGTCACGGCCTGCACGGCCACCACGGTCGGGGGTTCGAATCCCCCCCTCGGGCATGAATATTTGTGCCGTTCTTAGTATTGGCTAGTTCATAAGTAGTTTGTAAGTTTAGGGACTAATGACCCCGTAGTTAAGTCCCATAAGCTATACAAACATTTGAACATTTTGCCAATCAGCTCGTATCTCTAGCATAGCAGTAACAATAGAAGCAGCTTCAAAGCTGGTCGCGGCGGCATTAAAACCGCTCACAGTAACAGCAGCACACGTACTCAGTGGCGACATCACGTTGGCGGCCCATTCTAATGTTCACTTGTTCTTGGCAAATTATAGTTACGTTATGATTTATTACATGTGTACTATTTCAAATTTCCGATGCCGACCTGGTAAAAAAAATAAAAACAATAAAAATTTACAAAATCTTTGGGAGTTGATGTGGGACCGGGGGGTGGGGGACTGCGCCACTGAATAGGTATGTAACAAAAGGACATAGCGCTGGACCCTGCATTTACAATACAGGATGTGACACATTTGACTACATGCGCGCTGTGTACTATAGTGAAGTCTTGACCTTACATTACTGGTTAGCACCCACCTCCAACACTTCCTTGATGCATCACGAAGTGCTCTATCAATCGATGTCTTATTTCAGTCTGAATTAATATTAGCCTAGTAATTATATAGCACACTTAGTGTTTTTTTAAAGATTGTACCGTTATTTTCATCACGCTTAGATTTAACCTCATCGTTTCTTTACAATTTGTTGGTCTACATGTATTTCCTTTTGAACATCTAATATATAAAGCAGAGTGTCCGTATATTTGTACGTGTTGCATACAAATCTACAGTTTTGTTCCAATCTTTATGAAATTTTGTACACGTAAGCTTCAATCCATGAGGACGGTCGCCGCAAGTGTAAGAATCACATATGATATATAGTTCACGAAATATGACGTCATAAACAATGACATGCGCGGAAAACTGCTACCATAAGCGACAATGCTGCTCATTTTCTCCTAAACCACTGAACTGATTTCAACCAAATGTGGTACACATATTCCTTGCGTTTGATAACGTCTTCTGTAGTTGTACGAATCACATACGATACATGGTTCAAGAGATATAACTCCATAAACGATAGGATTTGCAAGAAACTGCCTTAATGCGATGAGACTTTACAAATACTCTATATGAGAATGAGAGTACTTAGCGACTTGCAACAAACTTTAAACATAATTTCAAACCGTTATTAAACTTTTTCTCGCTGGCAACCATAGCAAAATGATGAAAGGAAAAAAGTTTCTCGCTTACTACTTTTCCGCTGTTTATGGAGTAAAACTACAGCATTCGGTATGACGTTATAATTTCTTATATGTTCACTACAAGTTGTAGCCACAGGAAATTATACAGAAAGTATACACACATGTAGCTGATAAATTATATCACAGTACCACACGTAGTTCATGAGAAATGAGCACACAAACAGTAACATTCTGTTGTTCATGGCGTAGAACTATGGAATTCGGTGTGACGTTACAATTTATAATTTCTACACTACAAATTGTAGTCGCAGGAAATTTTACAGACAGTATACACGTATATAGCAGAGTGTACCCTCGAAATTGTATCACAATACGACACATAGTTCATGAGATAAGGGTACATAAACAGTAACGTTCATGGAAAACCGCCATATCACGCACCAAGTTTTAATCTATTACATCTTTACTACTAATTGCATTCTCAAGAGATATTACAGACATAAAGCCCTTTTACAAATGAATATATACGTGAAAAATGGCAGGAAAAAATATATAAATACCCGGGCAACGCCGGGTTTTCAGCTAGTATGCTATAACAATAAACAATACGTTTTGAAAGAAGAAAATAAGCGAAGTGTCGGATAAAAGTTCATTTGACATCAAGGTCATTAAAGACAGATCACAAGCATGGACTGTTTCAAATATATGACATAATTCAGCCATGCACTTTCAGAGGAAGCATACCAGAATTTACATGCAGCTGGTTTTTGAACCTTTGTCTTCCCGATGTTCGAGGGAGGTATTCCGCCGCTATTTCGTTGGTTGGTAAAAACCTAAACACTGGCGAGCTAGATTCTTAAATTTGAAAGAAGGTGTACTTGGGAGTAGATGTCGCCTAGTATTCTGAGAGTATATACCCGAACTCCTCGCCGTGTACCGAGAGAGATGGCGCAGTGGTAACGCACTGGACTCGCATTCGGAAGGATGGTGGTTCAAATCCACCTACGGCCATCCAGATTTCGGTTTTCCGTGATTTCCCTAAATCACTCCAGGCAAATGCCGGGATGGTTCCTTTGAAAGGGCACGGCCGATTTCCTTCCACATCCTTACCCAAACCTTCCGAACGTAAGCTCCGTCTCTAATGACCACGCTGTCGACGGGACGTTAAACTCCAAGCTTCCTTCCTTCCTCGCCGTGTAGAAAGTAGACGCGATGCAGTTAAATCAAGAAAGAGCACTGCGTTAGGGGAAAAATGTATTTTAACCTCGAAAAGTTTTTGTTACTCTTCATTTGAGCATCATATATCGCAAATGGAATGGTCCGCCTTTTGGTTTCAATGAGCTGAAATGAATTGGCAGTGTATGTATTTTCTGAAAACAATTGTGTTATTTCAGAATGTTTATTTAGTGGATTGGCCGCAAAATACGATAATTTCTTGGGCGTGGGATCAGAAATAATACCATATTTTACGGATGAGACGTATGATCTAAAATTTAGGTATGCTGAATCCGACATTATTATTTGTTTTTGTATGAATGTATTTCTCTATGTTTTTTATCTACACAATATGATGAATGATTAAGTATGTATTAGTGAGACAGAACACTTATGTAGTACTCCAATGTCTGGTTACGGAAAAAGAAACTATGATAAACACTTCCACAGAGATTTGTTTGGGATGTAAAGTTATGATACAGTTGATCGGAGAACCGTTAGACGTGTGATTAACTTCGTAAAAGCCTCAGGAAGTGTAGATTCTGACATAGAACAAACCTACATGCATCACTTTCAGCCGGAAATGTTAGTAGTCACTTAAGTAAGGAAGAAAGAAGATTGGGGTTTAATGTTTCGTCGACGGCATGTTAATAAGAGATTGAGTAACGTAAGTGGCATTATTATGAAGAATTATGTATTAAAAGAACAAAAAGCCAATCTGGGTATGAATTATACACTATTATAGCTGATATCCGACACCCGACACCCCTTTCTACTGTTCGCTGTTTTCGATACTTTTATTGAAAACTGCAACAAAGTAAGCATAAATACCGTCATTTTTGGCATGGACTTCACGAGATATGGAAAATATACGTAATATACATAAACGCTGAACATGTGTGAATGTCCATTTGTATATGTACATATGTTATACTTGCCGCGGTGGAGTGGCCGAGCGTTTCAAGGAGCCTAGCTGCGGAGCGCTCCGCTGTTCACCGTCGGAGGTTCGAGTCCTTCCTCGGGCATGGTTGTATTTGTTGTCAATAACATAAGTTAGTGTAAGTATTTTGTAAGCTTAGGGACTGATGAGCAGAATAGTTAAGTCTCATTGATTTACAAACAATTGAACATTTTTTATGTTATACTTGAATATTTAGTTGCTAGGCCTGTAGTATTTCTTTTCTAATTGAATAGGTGGTACACAGAAGTACTAAATTGAACAACTCTCGTACTTTCACAAAAGATTTCGTAAACTTGAATTTTTATTTAGCGCTAAACTTTTTCTTTTCTTTCGGATCTGTCAGTATACATTTTACGGAGAGTGGTGGCACAGGGGTTACACAATGGACTCACATTCGTGAAGACATTGGTTCAAATCCTCCTCCAAACATCGAGATTAAGGGTTTTCGTAATTTCACTAAAATCACTCAAGGCAAATGCCGGGATGGTTAACTGAAAGGGCATGCATGGCCGGTTTGCTTTCCATTCCTTATCCCAAAATCTGAGTTGATCTCCATCTCTAATGACCACGCTGTCAAAATAACGTTAAACCCTCAACATTCTCCCTTCATTCAGTAATGCTTACCTCTGACATGTCATTTCCTTTGCTTCCCTAGTACAAGGCAGTTAATTTAAAGTAATGAACATTAATTTCGAAGAAAAAAATCGTGTAAAAATTCATGTTCCACCTCATAAACTGAACGTTCCTTGAAAGGGCTACACTATATCCGTAACGCTTGTACCGTGGAACTACACTCCTGGCCATTAAAATTGCTACACCGCGAAGATGACGTGCTACAGACGCGAAATTTAACCGACAGGAAGGAGAAGCTGTGATATGGAAATGATTAGCTTTTCCGAGCATTCACAAAATGTTGGCGCCGGTGGCGACACCTACAACGTGCTGACACGAGGAAAGTTTCCAACCGATTTCTCATACACAAACAGCAGCTGACCGGCGTTGCCTGGTGAAGCGTTGTTGTGATGCCTCGTGTATGGAGGAGAATGGGTACCATCACGTTTCCGACTTTGATAAAGGTCGGATTGTAGCCTATAGCGATTGCGGTTTATCGTATCGTGACATTGCTGCTCGCGTTGGTCGCGATCCAATGACTGTTAGCGGAATATGGAATCGGTAGGTTCAGGGGAGCAATACAGAACGCCGTGCTGGATCCCAACGGCCTCGTATACTAGCAGTCGAGATGACAGGCATCTTATCCGCATGGCTGTAACGGATCGTGCAGCCACGTCTCGATCTCCGAGTTAACAGATGGGGACGTTTGCACGACAACACCATCTGCACGAACAATTCGACGTTTGCTGCAGCATGGACTATCAGCTCGGAGACCACGGCTGCGGATACCCTTGACGCTGCATCACAGACAGGAGCGCCTGCGATGGTGTACGAAACGACGAACATGGGTGCATGAAGGCAAAACGTCATGAATCCAGGTTCTGTTTACAGCATCATGATGGTTGCATCCGTGTTTGGCGATATCGCGGTGAACGCTCATTGGAAGCGTGTATTCGTCATCGCCATACTGGCGTATCATCTAGCGTGATAGTATGGGGTGCCAATGGTTACATGTCTCGGTCACCTCTTGTTCGCATCGACGGCACTTTGTACAGTGGCTGTTATATTTCAGATGTGTTATGTTCTGTGGCCCTACCCTTCATTCGATCCCTGCGAAATCCTACATTTCAGCAGGATAATGCACAACCGCATGTTGCAGGTCCTGTACGGTCCTTTGTGGATACGGAAAATGTTCGACTGCTGCCCTGCCCAGCACATTCTCCAGATCTCTCACCAATTGAAAACGTCTGGTCAATGTTGGCCGAGCAAATGGCTCGTCACAATACGCCAGTCACTACTCTTGATGCTATTGTGCTGAAGCTGCATGGGCATCTATACCTATACACGCCATCCAAGCTCTGATTGACTCGATGCCCAGGCATATCGAGGCAGTTATTACGATGGGAAACCAGTTCTCGGCAAAGAAGGAAAAGCTGAAAGGTGGAAAGAGTACATAGAGCAGCTCTACAAAGGAAATGAACTTAGAGATGATGTTGCAGGAAGGGAAGAGGAAGTAGATCAAGATGAAATAGGAGATACTATACTGAGAGATGAATTTGACAGAGCCTTGAAAGACCTACGTCGGTACAAGGCCCCAGGAGTAGATGACATACCCTCAGAGCTACTAAAGTCTCTGGTAGAGCCAGCCATGACAAGACTATTTGAACTGGTGTGTAGGATGTATGAGACAGGCGAAATGCCCTCAGACTTTAAGAAAAATGTAATAATCCCCATTCCAAAGAAATCGGGCGCAGACAGGTGTGAAAATTACAGAACCATCAGTTTGATAAGTCATGGGTGCAAAATATTAACACGAATTATCTACAGGAGAATGGAAAAGCTGGTAGAAGCTGACCTCGGGGAAGATCAGTTTGGATTCAGGAGGAACGTAGGAACCCGGGAGGCAATACTCACTTTACGTCTTATCCTAGAAGATAGATTAAGGAAAGGCAAACCTACATTTTTAGCTTTTGTAGAACCACAGACATTGCCGAGGTGGGGTGGCTTGCGTGCCTCAACGATACAGATAGCCGTACCGTAGGTGCAACCACAGCGGAGGGGTATCTGTGGAGAGGCCAGACAAACGTGTGGTTCCTGAAGAGGGGCAGCAGCCTTTTCAGTAGTTACAGGGGCAACAGTCTGGATGATTGACTGAGCTGGCCTTGTAACATCAGCTAATGTGGCTTTGCCACACAGCTACTGCGAACGGCTGAAAGCAAGGGGAAACTACAGCCGTTACCTTTCCCGAGGACATGCAGCTCTACTGTATGAACATATGATGATGGCATCCTCTCGGGTAAAATATTCCGGAGGTAAAATAGTCCCCCATTCGGATCTCCGGGCGGGGACTACTCAGGAGGATGTGATCATCAGGAAAGACAATACTGGCATTCTACGGGTCGGAGCGTGGAATGTTAGATCCCTTAATCGAGTAGGAAAATTAGAAAATTTAAAAAGGGAAATGGATAGGTTGAAGTTAGATATAGTGGGGATTAGTGAAGTTCGGTGGCAGGATGAACAGGATTTCTGGTCAGGTGAGTACAGGATTATAAATACAAAATCAGTTGGGGGTATCACAGGAGTAGGATTGATAATGAATAAGAAAATAGGAATGCGGGTAAACTACTATGACCAGCACAGCGATCGCATTATCATTGTCAAGATAGATACGAAGCCAACACCAACAACAGTAGTACAGGTTTATATGCCAACTAGCTCTGCCGATGATGAGGAGATCGAAGAAATATATGAGGAGCTAAACGAAATTATTCAAACAATTAAGGGAGAGGAAAACTTAATTGTGATGGGAGACTGGAATTCAGTAGTAGGACAAGGAAGGGAAGGGAAGATAGTGGGTGAATATGGTCTGGGCAAAAGGAATGAAAGAGGAAGCCGCCTGGTAGAATTTTGCATGGAACATAATTTAGTTATAACAAACACCTGGTTTAAGAATCACAAAAGAAGGTTGTATACGTGGAAGAGACCAGGAGACACCGGGAGATACCAGATAGATTTCATAATGGTAAGACATAGATTTCGGAACCAGGTTTTGAAGTGTAGGACATACCCAGGGGCAGACATAGACTCTGACCATAACTTGTTGGTTATGAACTGTAAGCTGAAACTGAAGAAACTACAGAAAGGTAGGAAAATAAGGAGATGGGACCTAGATAAATTGAAGGAACCTGAAGTTCTTAAGAATTTCAGAGGGAGCTTCAGGCAACAATTGACAGAAACAGGGGAAAATAAAACAGTTGAGGAGGAATGGGTAAAATTGAGAGATGAAATAGTGAAGACAGCAGAGGACAAAATAGGTAGGAAGGCAAGACCTACAAAGAATCCTTGGATATCACAGGAGATACTAAATTTAATCGATGAAAGGAGAAAGTATAAAAATGCAGTAAATGAAACAGGCAAAATGGAGTACAGACGACTAAGAAATGAGATTGACAGGAAGTGCAAAATGGCTAAGCAGGAATGGCTAGAAGGCAAATGCAAGGATGTAGAAGAATGTATAAATAGGGGAAAAATAGATACAGCCTACAGGAAAATAAAAGAAACATTTGGCGATAAGAAAAACAGCTCTATGAATATCAAGGACACTGATGGAAAACCAGTTCTCAGCAAAGAAGGGAAAGCTGAAAGGTGGAAAGAGTATATAGAGGGGCTCTACAAAGGAAATGAACTTCGAGACACTACTGTAGGAAGGGAAGAGGATGTAGATGATGATGAAATAGGAGATACTATACTGAGAGATGAATTTGACAGAGCACTGAATGATCTAAGTCGAAACAAGGCCCCTGGAGTAGATGATATCCCGTCAGAGCTACTGAAGTCTCTGGGAGAACCAGCCATGACAAAATTGTTTCACATTGTGTGTAAGATGTATGAGACAGGTGAAGTACCCTCAGACTTTAAGAAAAATGTTATAATCCCCATTCCAAAGAAAGCGGGTGCAGACAGGTGTGAAAACTACAGAACCATCAGTTTAATAAGTCATGGTTGCAAAATATTAACACGAATTATATACAGAAGGATGGAAAAGCTGGTAGAAGCCGACCTCGGGGAAGATCAGTTTGGGTTCAGGAGAAATGTAGGAACACGGGAGGCAATACTCACTTTACGGCTTATCCTAGAAGATAGATTAAGAAAAGGCAAACCAACATTTCTAGCTTTTGTAGATTTGGAGAAGGCTTTTGAAAATGTTGATTGGAATAAACTCTTTAAAGTTCTGAAGCAAGCAGGAGTAAAATATAGGGAACGTAAGGTTATTTACAACTTGTACAAAAACCAGACAGCGGTTGTCAGAGTTGAAGGGCATGAAAGGGATGCATTAGTTGGAAAGGGAGTAAGACAGGGTTGTAGCCTTTCCCCAATGTTGTTCAATTTGTACATTGAGCAAGCTATAAAGGAAAGCAAGGAGAAATTTGGAGAAGGAATTAAAGTTCAGGGTGAAGAATTAAAAACATTGCGTTTTGCCGACGACATAGTAATTCTGTCAGATACAGCAAACGACCTGGAAGAGCAATTGAACGGAATGGACAGTGTGCTGAAAGGTGCATATAAGATGAACATTAACAAGAGTAAAACAAGGGTAATGGAGTGCAGTGTAAGAAAATCAGGTGATGCTGAAGGAATTAGATTAGGTAAGGAAACAATAAAGGAGGTAGATGAGTTTTGTTACTTGGGCAGTAAAATAACAAATGATGGTCGCAGTACAGATGATATAAAATGCAGAATGGCAATGGGTAGAAAGGCGTTTTTGAAAAAGAGAAATTTGTTAACATCGAATATTGATTTAAGCCTAAGGAAGTCCTTTCTGAAGGCATTTGTATGGAGTGTTGCCTTGTATGGGAGTGAAACATGGACGATAAGCAGTGTGGACAGTAAGAGGATAGAGGCTTTTGAAATGTGGTGCTACAGAAGAATGCTGAAGATTAGGTGGGTGGATCGCGTAACTAATGAGGAGGTACTGAACCGAATTGGGGAGAAAAGAAATTTCTGGCATACCTTGACTAAAAGAAGGGATAGATTGGTAGGACACATTCTTAGACATCAAGGAATTGTGAATTTAGCGTTGGAGGGAAGTGTGTGGGGTAAAAATCGCAGAGGGAGACCAAGAGACGCGTATAGTAAGCAGATTCAAGTGGATGTGGGTTGTCGTTCTTATGAGGAGATGAAAAGGCTTGCTCAGGATAGAGTAGGGTGGAGAGCTGCATCAAACCAGTCTCTGGACTGAAGACCACAACAACAACAGATTTAGAGAAAGCTTTTGACAATGTTGACTGGAATACACTGTTTCAAATTCTGAAGTCAGCAGGGGGCATGAAAGGGAAGCATCAGTTGGGAAGGGAGTAAGACAGGGTTGTAGCCTTTCTCTGATGCTATTCAATTTGTACATCGAGCAGGCGGTGAAGGAAAGCAAGGAAAAATTTGGAATAAGGATTAAGGTTCAGGGGGAAGAAATAAAAACATTGCGTTTTGCTGATAACATTGTGATTCTCTCAGAGACAGCAAAGGGCCTGGAAGAGCAGTTGAATGGAATGGACAGTGTGTTGAAGAGAGCGTATAAAATGAACATTAATAAGAGCAAAACAAAAGTAATGGAATGTGGTCCTAGAAAATCAGGCGATGCTGAAGGAATTAGATTAGGTAACGAAACAATGAAGGTGGTAGATGAGTTTTGTTACTTGGGTAGTAAAATAACATGCGATGGTCGCAGTACAGAGGATATAAAATGCAGAATGGCAATGGGAAGAAAAGCTTTTTTTGAAAAAGAGAAATTTGCTAACATCGAATATTAATTTAAGGGTAAGGAAGTCTTTTCTGAAGGCATTTGTGTGGAGTGTTGCCATGTACGGGAGTGAAACATGGACGATAAGCAATGCGGACAGGAAGAGAATAGAGGCCTTTGAAATATGGTGCTACAGAAGAATGCTGAAGATTAGGTGGGTAGATCGCATAACTAATGATGAGGTACTGAACAGAATTGGTGAGAAAAGGAATTTTTGGCATACCTTGACTAAAAGAAGAGATTGCTTGATAGGACACATTCTTAGACATCGGGGAATCGTAAATTTAGCATTGGAGGGAAGTGTGTGGGGTAAAAATGGCAGAGGGAGACCAAGAGACGCGTATAGTAAGCAGATTTAAGTGGATCTGGGATGCCGTTCTTATGAGGAGATGAAAAGGCTTGCTCAGGATAGAGTAAGGTGGAGAGCTGCATCAAACCAGTCTCCGGACTGAAGACCATAACAACAATTACGGCCAGAGGTGGTTGTTCCGAGTACTGATTTCTCAGCATCTATGCACGCAAATTGCGTGGAAATGAAATCACATGTCAGTTCCAGTATATTATATTTGTCCAATGAATACTCGTTTATCATCTGCATTTCTTTTTGGTGTGGCAATTTTAATGGCCAGTAGTGTATTAACCTCCTTAGCCCGGTCGGCGCGGTGGTTCAGCGTGATCGTTGGGACGGCTCTCACAAAAAACTGAGTCAAGAACTGAACGACGAACAACGAACAAAAACGAACGCGTGTCTGCAAAGATCCTAACAACCTGACGGACAAAAAGGTTGATAGCGTGGCGATGTGGCACACAGGTTGGGTAGGGGGCGATCGATTCTTCGCTCGGGGATTGGGTGTTGTACCTCAGTCTAACACAGATTGCTCATCATTGATAGCTTATGGTACTTAACTACGGGGTCATCAGTCCCTAAACTTACAAACTACTTACGAACTAGCTAACACTAAGGACGGCACAAATATCCATGCCCGAGGGGGGATTCGAACCCCCGACCGTAGTGGCCGTGCAGACCGTGACTGGAGCGTCTCAGTCCCCTCGGCCACCGCGGCCGGCTCTAACACAGACAAACGCGAATCTCACTGCTGTGAAAGTTGCGACATAAGCGCTCCTAGTGGCGAGCAAGGCGCCGTAAGGGTAATGTGTGTTTATAATTACTTTTCAACGTAATTAACCAAATAGTTTTTGTATTTTTTGCGTTCCAAGCATCATTCAAATAACGAGAGACATTAGTAATCGTGTCCCGGATGATGCCCTCCGACCTGAGATCTACCCTTCATACCAACTGTGATCCTTCCCCTTGCTCCCTCTCCGCCTTCTCTCCCTGAGAGCCTCGACTATCCCTCCCTTTCCGTCCCTTCTCCCGTCCTCATTACACCCAGCTGTCCCTCCGGCTCCTCCTCTTACCGCCCTCCCCTTCTTCATCATTCCCCGTCCCTTCCCCACCGACCCTGAGGCTCCTCCCCACCCTCTCCCTCTCCTCTCATCCCCTTTCCCCTCCACATCACATTTTCAATGCTGCAAGTTCTCCGCCATCTGTGGAACCTTCTTTGTGATTCCATGTGAGTGCTTCGACAAGTGTGGTGCCTTTTAGTTACAGTGTTTTATTTTTACAACAGTGAACAGCCAACCCGCAGCCGACACCATCAGTTTTAACTTGTGTGTTTCTCCGTGTGTATGATGTGTTTTTCGTTTTAATTTCACAGTAGCGTACGGTCTAACCATAGCCACCGCCCTGCGCTCATTTTAATTGTGTTTGTGCCACTGAGCTTCGAGCAGCTGTTTTTATTCTCCACTATCGCCGTTCCAAATCTTTTATGAAGCCACCGTTTCCCTTCATTTTATATACTATGTTTTATCTCCATTTTACATCACCGTTTTATGTATGTGTTATCTCCAAAATTTTAGCTCCTTTATGTTCGTATGTTTCTACTGTGTCAAATTTGATTTCTGTAGGCTGAAGAGCGCCTGTGAGCGCTGCCAGTCCGCCCCTTTTTAGGGGAACTGAAATTACAATAAAGAAAAAAAGTAATCGTGTAATAAATGTAAGAACAGCGGAATTTCACTGATGCATGAGGCAATACTTACGAGTATGTGTATATCTGCAGCTTATTCCACTGAAAGTAATAGCACAGTCTAACATAGATAGTCGCGACACTCGCTGCCGTGAAAGTTGTTACCAGCTGACAGTTGGAACGACACTAGCGTTCCTAGTGGTGGGCAAGGTGCCGCAAGATAAATGTTTGTTTGTAATTACTTTTCTACGTAATTAACCAAATAGTTTCTGTAATTTTTGCGTTCAAAGCATTAATAAAATATTTAGAGACATAAATAATCGTGAAATAAATGTAGAAACAGTAGAATTTCCCTGATTCAGTGATATAAACTACAACTTATTCATGATGAACTATGAATATGTGTTAGCCTATTCCGCTGAAAGTTAGAGAACATAAAGAAACGAGAAACATTAATTCCTGTTGTGGTCTGTTCCTATATGATAGGACCTTTCTAAAAATTCGATATGGAGTCTAATGATTCGAACATTTTTACACTTCACTTGTCTTTGTTATAAACCCATACACTTTTGAGTGTATTTACTTTTGATTATAGAACGAACGTCTTGAAGTTTCTTGCCGTTTGTGGTTCAGATGTAGTAACAATTGTGAAATTATATATACATGTTAGTAGGGAGGGGTGGGCAAGTTTGGGGCTCTTACTCCTACGGAAATTAGTTTGTGAAACTACGAGTTTGAGTACTGTGGGCAGGGTAAAACGGGAATTTGTGTCTGACGGGGGGCGTGCTTAGGTATCCCTTTCAGGTGCGGTGATCATTGCATCCCCATTGGTGCAGTGGTCAGTATAACTGCCTACAAAGCATGAGACTCGGGTTCGAACCCCGGCTGCGTACACATTTTCAGCTTTGCCCAATCGCAGTTGATGTCATATATTCTGTGATATAAATTGTGAAATTGATGTTTGCTTTCTATATTTTATTATTACGTTTGTGAGAATTTCTCTTCAGCTACAGTTGTATTGGCTGATATAGTACATTTAATAATGTAGGTAATGTATTCCATATAAGTTTCTTAAGTTTAACACTTTCTGATTTGGCTGGAATTGTAGTGAAGAAATCTGAAGTTTCTGAGTAGAAAACCGACGTCTTTCTGTAGATGGTTGTGTCTTCTGTTGTTTATTAGCAATTTTTGCTCTTAATAGAAACTGAAATTCTTTAATTAAAAAGACGAAGATTTCAAGATAATCTTAAATAAACTGTCCTGCAAATTACCGTTTCGTACCCTCCAATGGTTCTTAGGAATCTTCATAGAGACAAATGTGGAGTTATTTTCAGGTTATTGCCTATTTTTATGGCACTACATACCTTCCGCGTTGTAAAAAGTACGTTACCATCATTTTAAACGACACCATCCCCACTCATCCGATGTCGTATTCAGACATGTATCTCGCCAGCCGCTTGGATCGCTGCTGTCGTGGCGTATAAAAAAATCAGTGGAAGTGTCGTGACCGTATATGTTAGACTGTGGTTATATTGTCCTCATCATTATACCATCATCATGGACAAGCAAATCGCCGAAGTGGCGTCACATAAAGAGACTTGCACCAGACAGGCCGAACATGACTCTAGTTTGGGTCTAGTGGCCACAATTGCCACACGATGATACTCAGCTGAATTATCCACTGTCATCAAGGCACGCTATTATCTCTAAATTATTCTGTAATGTCAGTAAGTATATCAAGTTTAATTCCATGTCAAAAACGTAGTGCTGAGCGACTGTTTCTAAACATGTCGAACATGAACTGCAATGAGTCGCAAATATTTCTTTATTGTGGCAGATCTAGATCAACGCTAAAAAAAAAAAAAAAAAAAAAAAAAAAAAAAAAAAAAAAAAAAAAAAAAAAAAAAAAAAAACGCTGAAGCGTAGAGACATGAGCTGCTTACCGAGAGGAAGGTGGCCCTCTCTATGGGGTAGATGCCGGCTGCCGTGAGCCTGAGCGGCTTCTGCGCCCTCGCCATCACCAGCAGCAGCGCCTTCCGACATCTGGTGTCGAGATCTGGCCAGCCGCAGCTGTATGCAGCCAGGCACAACTGCTCGCCCTGAAAACACGAAACAGTTACATCTCTCAGAAGCAAAACAGCGCAACTTTTGTTACTTTCATTACTACCACACTACGGAACATAAATTGACAAAAGACAATAATAATAATAAAAGTTCAGTGGCACATAGCTTTCAAACGAATGCACTACACACTACACCCATTTTGAGACACGTCAGACTTCGCATCTCTCGCGATCTCTTTAATCAGTATTAGATATACAGAATACGAGTCAATTTAATCGTGAGTGCGTGGCATGTTTATATATAAAAGACAACGTCCCGACTTACTGGCTGATTGATTGATTGACTGACTCATTGTCGCCAAGCCCAAACCACTGTAGATAGAAACTTGAAATTTGTAGAGGGTATTGATCTTACTTTGCAGGCGTCATTTAAGAAGCGATTTTTCGTTATTCCGTCGTAAGGGGGTGAAATAGGGGATGAAACTTTTTTTTTTTTTTTTTTTTTTTTTTTTTGAAATATACGTTGCTATTAAGCAATTTTGAAGCTAGAACTACAAAACTTCGGGTTTTAATTCAGAGTTCGTATTTAAAAGACACGTAGTTCGGCATTTTTTGAAATTCAGCCGATTGATTTTCAAAAATATGTTGCTGTTAAATATATATATATATAACCACGAGTTTCAGTATTTCTGGAACTTCAATAAGTAAGAGGGTAAAATAGGGGATGAAAAATTCTTTTTGAAAATACGTTGCTATTCTGACAATTTTGAAGCTAGATCAGCAAAATTTGACATTTGTATTATTGATTAGAATTTAAAAAAAATAAGTGTTTCGGTATTTTTGGAAATTCAACCATAAATGTGGTTAAATTGGAGAGGGGGTGTTTTTCGAAAATCTGTTGCTATTTACGCAATTTTGAAATTAGAACTACAAATTTTCGGATTTGGAGTCGGGGTTCGAATTTAAAAGACACGTGTTTCGGTATTTTTGAAAATTCAACAACTAAGGGAGTAAAATAGGGATCAAAAATTCTTTTCGAAAACACATTGTTGTCAAGACCATTTTGAAGCTAGAGCTGCAAAAATTGGTATTTGTATTGTTCGTTAGAATTTAAAAAATTCATGTTTCGCTATTTTCGAAATTCAACCATCAAGGGGGTTAATTGGAGAGGGGACGTTTTTCGAAACCTTTTTCTATTAAGGCAATTTTGAAGCTACAACCACATCAATTGGTATATGATTTCTTGGTCAGAATTAAAAAGACACGTGTTTCGGTATTTTCAGATAATTAATCTTTTAGGGGGTGAAATAAGGGATGAAACATTTTTTGAAAATACGTCACAACTAAGCCAATTTTGAACCCAGAATTACAGAAAATGATATTTGCATACTTGGTTGGAATTTAAAAGACACATGTTGGGGTATTCGAGAAACGTTCATAGTAAATAAAGAAATAAAAATATAAATTGAAATTAAAAAGACTGTGTAAAACAGCATCACTTGCATTGTAATTAGGCTGGCTGCAATTAAAAATAAAATCTTGTGTAAGATACTAATTGTTCAATTTTGTGTTTGTATATTTTGGAACTATTACCATAAAAACTTACCAGTATTTGTGCAGAAACTGTGTAGATGTTAGTAAAGTTATTCATTTAGTATTTAATTAGGAAACCACGCCTTACAGCATTTGATTGTTTGTAAATAGAAAAGTACTAAATTTTCCAAAGAAGTATAGAAGAAGAACTATAACATTGTATAAATATAATGTACTTTGTATTTGTTGTTAAATTACACTGTATGTTTTAATTAAGACTAACTTTTGGAATTATAAATCAACATCTGTAATTGTTGTAACAATAACCCTATATCACGGTATTGTTAAAAATAACATATACAGTAGCGCACTACAGCGCCACAGCAGTGCAGTGCAGTGCACTGCAGTTCATCTCAGTTACTTCAAGCTTTTTGTTATGTATCGACGCAAAGTATGTGCTGAATGAGTTTCTGTATGTCGAAGTGCTGTGAACTTTCGAGAAAGTTCGATTATGTAATAGATTGCTGGAAAAGTTAGTCAAAAAGGTTGTTGTTGTAAATATTGAGTTACATCCGTGAGAATAAATTCAGAAAAGGAGTTTTTCTAACTTTCATTTAAAGCTACGAACCTGTTCTATCACGTCAACACTAGATCCAGGCAGACTTAAGTATTTTTAAATGTTATTCACTCTACCTTACATGTTTAGCATTGAGAGACAAAATAGTGAAGGCAGCAGAAGACAAAATAGGCAGGAAGGCAAGACCTACAAATATCCTTGGATATCACAGGAAATACTAAACTTAATCGATGAAAGGAGGAAATATAAAAATGCAGTAAATGAAACAGGCAAAATGGAGTAGAGACGAATAAGAAATGAGACTGACAGGAAGTCCAAAATGGCTAAGCAGGAGTAGCTAGAAGGCAAATGCAAGTCTGTAGAAGAATGCGGGTCATCAGTCCCTAAACTTACAAACTACTTATGAACTACCTTATACTAAAGACGGCACAAATATCTATGCCCGAGGCGGGATTCTAACCCCCGACCGTAGCGGCCATGCAGACTGTGACTGGCGCGCCGCAGACCACTTGCCGGCAATGTGACCCCAAAAGCGCTTCCAGCGATTGTCTAGTTGAAGAGAGAGTCTCACCTGTGAATAGAACTTAATGCCAATTCTGACCTCGCCAGCCGGCCACGGTGGCCAATCGGTGTGCGGCGCCCCAGTCACGGTCTGCACAGCCACTACGGTCGGGGGTTCGAATCCCCTCTCGGGCATGGATATTTGTGCCGTCCTTAGTATTAGTTGGTTCATACGTACTTTGCAAGTTTAGGGACTGATGACCCCGTAGTTAAGTCCCATAAGATCTACAAACAATTGAACTTTTTTTTTTACCTCGCCATGGACGCCGGCAGTGAAGTTGTATATTTTACAGGCTATTACGTACAGTGCGAGTCGAAACATGGCGTCCTGTAGCTGCCCGAAAATCATTATTCAGCATAGTGACGATTCTCAGAGGGATTCTCCTTGCTGAAATCCGTAAATGGCAGTCATCAGCTGATGTAGCCTTTGGGCGGACAGAGAGAGGGAAGTCATCAACAGTTACTGCATCTGTGTACTTGCTCAGCACTCGAACAGTCAACACAAGCAGTGTACTTCCTTCCTGATGTTATGACTGGAATTAATGATGATGAGTCCGTATGGAATTTTTGTCCGTTAGACCGCAAACTGAGGTGCAAGACTTTAGGTAACGCCACGTGGACCATTTACGTGTCGATGATGATGATGATGATGACAACATCCAGTCCCCGGGCCCCCTGCGTGTCAACGCACGACGCTGTCCACTAGACTACGGAGACGTACATGGCTGGAACTGATCGTTCGTCTTACCCACTCTGTCACATTGTCATTGCTGATGCGTGCTTGTTTACATCTTTGCGTGGGTTGAGTGACATTTACGGACAATCTAAGGAACTGTGTACTTGGTGCAATATGCACATTCAACGTCAGTGTTCAGAAGACCTTGGAACCAAGGTGATGCAACGCTTTGTGATTTGTGTGTTAGTACATTGTTATACACATATTTATTTGCAACAATTAAAGTTCAAAACGTATGTTCTCTTCTTTAGGAAAGAATAGTTTTTTTACAGTTATTATTCTATTCAAACAAGAAGGCCATTACTCCTTTCGCTGCCAAGCTTTTTCCTTTGTAGTTTGCTTTTGGGAGACTTTTCTTTGGGAGAAATGTGTATTAGGCTGAGCCACAGCTTGAGCTATAGATTTCGTATAATTGTAAATTTTACAATTTATGGAGTTAGGCAAGATTTAGTACATTTTCAGCTGAGTCGAATTATATACACTCCTGGCCATTAAAACTGCTACACCACGAATAAGATGTGCTTCAGACGCGAAATTTAACCGACAAGAAGAAGATGCTGTGATATGCAAATGATTAGCTTTTCAGAGCATTCACACAAGGTTGGCGCTGATCGCGACACCTACAACGTGCTGACATGAGGAAAGTTTCCAACCGATTTCTCATACACAAACAGCAGTTGACCGGCGTTGCCTGGTGAAACATTTTGTGATGCCTCGTGTAAGGAGGAGAAATGCGTACCTTACGTTTCCGACTTTGATAAAGGTGGGATTGTAGCATATCGCAATTGCTGTTCGCGTTGTTAGCAGAATATCAAATCGGCGGGTTCAGGAGAGCAATACGGAACGCCGTACTGGACCCCAACGGCCTCGTATCACTAACAGTCGAGATGACAGGCATCTTATCCGCATGGCTGTAACGGATCGTGCAGCCACGTCTCGATCCCTGAGTCAACAGATGGGGACGTTTGCAAGACAACAACCATCTGCACGAACAGTTCGACGATGTTTGCAGCAGCATGGACTATCAGATCGGAGACCATGGCTACGGTTACTCTTGGCGCTGCTTCACAAACAGGAGCGCCTGCGATGACGAACCTGGGTGCACGAATAGCAAAACGTCATTTTTTTCGGTTGAATCCAGTTTCTGTTTACAGCATCATGATGTTCGCATCTCTGTTTGGTGACATTGCGGTGAACGTACATTGGAAGCGAGTATTCGTCATCGCCATACTGGCGTATCATCCGACGTGATATATGGATTGCCATTGGTTACACGTCTCGGTGACCTCTGAACGCATCGACGGCACTTTGAAGAGTGGCCTTTACATTTCAGATGTGTTACGACTCGTGGCTCTACCCTTTATTCGATCCCTGCGAAACCCTACATTTCAGCAGGATAATGCACGACCGCATGTTGCAGGTCCTGTACGGTCCTTTCTCGATACGGAAAATGTCCGACTTCTGCCCTGGCTAGCACGTTCTCCAGATCTCTCACCAACTGAAAACGTCTGGGTAATGGTGGCCGCACAACTGTCTCGTTACAAGAGTCACTACTCTTGAAGAACTGTGGTATCATGTTGAAGCTGCATGGGCATCTGTACCTGTACACAAGCTCTGTTTGATTCAATGCCGAGGCGTATCAAGGCCGTTATTATGACTGGAGGGTGTTGTTCTAGGTACTGATTTCTCAGGATCTATGCACCCAAATTGGCTGAAAATGTAATCACATGTCAAATATAGTATAATATATTTGTCCAATGAATTCCCGTTTATCATCTGCATTTCTTCTTGGTGTAGCAGTTTTAATGACCAGTAGTGTAGTTTGTAAGTTTATGCACTGATGACCCCGCAGTTAAGTCCCTTAAGCTTGTCAAACATTTGAACACTTTTGGTATGTGAGAAAAGGATCGTGATAAGTGGGGTAGTTTAAAAGAGCTTATAACTAGCCCATGTTTAACATTGACACTCGCCCCGCACTGTTAGTGGCAGTAAGTCCTAGACCAGAGGTGGGCACAAATCGGCTCAATGAGCAGAGCTCCGGCGCAGGCCGGAAAAAGAGCAGCGTTCGCGCTCGGCCGGTAGTTATCCTAGTTGCCGCTAGAGGTTTGCATGCTTGCTGGCGCACGTAGTTCCGTGAGAGTCCGGTATTAAACAAAACACTGTGATTAAATTATCTCGTAAGTAGGTACAGCATTATAATACATACCTCTACATTACTTCCTTCCTCGCGTAGATTATTAAGAAAATTAAGTCGCATTTCACCTTCTACACTTCCATACTAGTTGAAGTGATGTGTTCTATAGTGGCGTACTAAATTGTACTTTTTTATGCCTAGTATTCTACCACATACCAAACATTTTGCTCCTCCTTCGCTTTCAGTGAACAAGTAATCACACTCCCAACTAGAGTTGAACTGGATAATAGAACGCCACTTTACCGCACCGATTTGACTAGCCATTTCAATTCCACAGCGTACTGTACCACAACGTAATATCATAGATTATAACAAAAACCCTGAGGTACAAAATTCGAACTAACAGATGGCACTGTTAGCGGTGTCTTCTGAAACAAAAACAAAAATAGCTCTTATCTTTATAAGATATTTGCCGGCTCGACTGCACGCGCTGGATTTTTTAGAGAAGAGTTTCCAGTATTATGTTTATAAGTTACTTACTTATAAACATAATAGCATTTTTCGGGAGATACCACTAGCAGTGGAATATATTCATTCGAGTTGGATACTAAAGAGTTTGCACTATTATCGTTATAAGTTATTTTATAACGCACTCAGCCAAGTGAATTTCTGCGGCTACGTTAGCGCGTTGGCTGCGCATAACGCCATCTAGTCTTTTCAGCAGGAACTACGTGATGAACGCCAGCTGCTCGCGGCTCTGCTCCCGCTCAGGCAGGCGGCTCCGGGAGCGCGGCTCGCTCATTGCCCACCTCTATCCTAGACGCTGACATTACCGATGTGGGAAGACAGCAGCGTGAAGTGAGGCAGAGTGGCGCTCACCTGCTCCCGCACGCTGTGCGCTCCCAGGCAGTAGAGCAGCAGCTGCGTGCTGACTGCGGGCGCGCACAGCAGCACCTTCAGCAGCGAGCCGCTCTCGGCGTTCTGTCAACAGACGACGGTCCCATCATTTTCTCATACATCAAAGATACTAGGAAAAGATGTTTACATTAGATTAGATTAAATTAGATTAGAATAATACTTGTTCCATAGATCATACATACGACATTTCGTAATAATGTGGAACGTGTCAGTTTAATAAATGTTGTCTATACTTGAAAATCAATATTTTAAGGACTTTTTTTTTAATTTTTATTTTTATATTTTTTTAAAGTTTTATCTAAAAATTCATCTACATTGTAGAAGGAGTTGCCATTCAGAAATTCCTTTAGTTGTTGTTGTTATGGTCTTCAGTCCGGAGACTGGTTTGATGCAGCTCTCCAATCTACTCTATCCTGGGCAAGCCTTTTCATCTCTTCATAAGAACGACAACCCACATCCACTTGAATCTGCTTACTATACGCGTCTCTTGGTCTCCCTCTGCCATTTTTACCCCACACACTTCCCTCCAATGCTAAATTTACGATTCCTCGATGTCTAAGAATGTGTCCTACCAAGCGATCCCTTCTTTTAGTCAGGGTGTGCCAAAAATTCCTTTTCTCACCAATTCTGATAAGTACCTCTTCATTAGTTATACGATCTACCCACCTAATCTTCAGCATTCTTCTGTAGCACCATATTTCAAAGGCCTCTATTCTCTTCCTGTCCGCATTGCTTATCGTCCATGTTTCACTCCCGTACATGGCAACACTCCACACAAATGCCTTCAGAAAAGACTTCCTTACCCTTAAATTAATATTCGATGTTAGCAAATTTCTCTTTTTCAAAAAAGCTTTTCTTCCCATTGCCATTCTGCATTTTATATCCTCTGTACTGCGACCATCGCATGTTATTTTACTACCCAAGTAACAAAACTCATCTATCACCTTCATTGTTTCGTTACCTAATCTAATTCCTTCAGCATCACCTGATTTTCTAAGACCGCATTCCATTATTTTTGTTTTGCTCTTGTTAATGTTCATTTTATACGCTCTCTTCAACACACTGTTCATTCCATTCAACTGCTCTTCCAGGTCCTTTGCTGTCTCTGACAGAATTACAATGTCATCAGCAAAACGCGATGTTTTTATTTCTTCCCCCTGAACTTTAATCCCTATTCCAAATTTTTCCTTGCTTTCCTTCACCGCCTGCTCGATGTACAAATTGAATAGCATCAGAGAAAGGCTACAACCCTGTCTTACTCCCTTCCCAACTGATGCTTCCCTTTCATGCCCCCTGCTGACTTCAGAATTTGAAACAGTGTATTCCAGTCAACATTGTCAAAAACTTTCTCTAAATCTACAAAAGCTAAAAATGTAGGCTTGCCTTTCCTTAATCTATCTTCTAAGATAAGACGTAAAGTGAGTATTGCCTCCCAGGTTCCTACGTTCCTCCTGAATCCAAACTGATCTTCCCCGAGGCCAGCTTCTACGACCTTTTCCATTCTCCTGTAGATAATTCGTGTTAAAATTTTGCAGCCATGACTCATTAAACTGATGGTTCTGTAATTTTCACACCTGTCTGCGCTTGATTTCTTTGGAATGGGGATTATTACATTTTTCTTAAAGTCTGAGGATATTTCGCCTGTCTCATACCTCCTACACACCAGTTCAAATAGTTTTGTCATGGCTGGCTCTCCGAGAGACTTTAGTAGCTCTGAGGGTATGTCATCTACTCCTGGGGCCTTGTTCCGACCTAGGTCTTTCAGGGCTCTGTCAAATTCATCTCTCAGTATAGTATCTCCTATTTCATCTTGATCTACTTCCTCTTCCCTTCCTACAACATCGTCTCTAAGTTCATTTCCTTTGTAGAGCTGCTCTATGTACTCTTTCCACCTTTCAGCTTTCCCTTCTTTACTGAGAACTGGTTTTCCATCAGAGTCCTTGATATTCATAGAGCTGTTTTTCTTATCTCCAAATGTTTCTTTTATTTTCCTGTAGGCTGTATCTACTTTTCCCCTATTTATACATTCTTCTACAGATTTGAATTTGGCTTCTAGCCACTCCTGCTTAGCCATTTTGCACTTCCTGTCAATCTCATTTCTTAGTCGTCTGTACTCCATCTTGCCTGTTTCATTTACTGCATTTTTATATTTTCTCCTTTCATCAATTAAATTTAGTATTGCCTATGATATCCAATGATTTTTTTGTAGGTCTTGCCTTTCTACCTATTTTGTCCTCTGCTGCCTTCACTATTTCATCTCTCAATACTACCCATTGCTCTTCTACTGTTTTATTTCCCCCTGTTTCTGTCAATTGATGCTTAAATCTCCCTCTGAATTTCTCCAGAACTTCACGTTCCTTCAATTTATCCAAGTCCCATCTCCTTATTTTCCTACCTTTCTGCAGTTTTTTCAGTTTCCGTCTACAGTTCATGACTAACAAGTTATGGTCAGAGTCTATATCTGCCCCTGGGTATGTTTTACAGTTTATCACCTGGTTCCGGAATCTATGTTTTACCATTATAAAATCTATCTGATACCTTCCGGTGTCTCCTGGTCTCTTCCACTTATACAACCTTCGTTTGTGATTCTTAAACAATGTGTTTGTTACGATTAAATCATGTTCCGTGCAAAAATCTTCCAGGCGACTTCCTCTTTCATTCCTTCTGCCCAGTCCATATTCACCTACTATTTTTCCTTCTCTTCCTTTTCCTACAACCGAATTCCAGTCTCCCATCACAATTAAGTTTTCCGCTCCCTTAAATGTCTGAATAATTCCCTTTAGCTCCTCATATATTTCTTCGATTTCCTCATCATCGGCAGAGCTAGTTGGCATATAAACCTATACTACTGTTGTCGATGTTGGCTTCGTATCTATCTTGACAATGATAATGCGATCACTGTGCTGCTTATAGTAGTTTACCCGCATTCCTATTTTCTTGTTCATTATCAGTCCTACTCCTGTGATACCCCCAACTGATTTTGTACTTATAATCCTGTACTCACCTGACCAGAAATCCTGTTCATCCTGCCACCGAACTTCACTAATCCCCACTATATCTAACTTCAACCTATCCATTTCCCTTTTTAAATTTTCTAATTTTCCTACCAGAATGCCAGTATTGTCTTTCCTGATGACAACATCCTCCTGAGTAGTCCCCGCCCGGAATCCGAATGGGGGACTATTTTACCTCCGGAATATTTTACCCGAGAGGATGCCATCATCATATTTTCATACAGTAGAGCTGCATGTCCTCGGGAAAAGTAACAGCTGTAGTTTCCCCTTGCTTTCAGCCGTTCGCAGTAACTGCATGGCAAGGCCACTTTAGCTGATGTTACAAGGCCAGCTCATTCAATCATCCAGACTGTTGCCCCTGTAACTACTGAAAAGGCTGCTGCCCCTCTTCAGGAACCACACGTTTGTCTGGCCTCTCCACAGGTACCCCTCCGCTGTGGTTGCACCTACTTTAATTTTTTTTTTAAATACTAGGTGGCTATCTGTCAGACTTTTGATGCTACTTGGTAAGTGACCAAAGACTTCTGTGGCAGCATAATTCACCCCTTTCTGAGCCAAAGTTAGAGATAACCTTGATTAGTGAATATCATCCTTTCTCCTAGTGTTGTAGCTATGCACACTGCTATTACTTTTGAATTGGGTTGGATTGTTAATAACAAATTTCATGAGTGAATATATATATATATATATATATATATATATATATATATATATATATATATTGTGAAGCTACAGTGAGTATCCCTAGATCCCTAAATAAATGTCTGCAGGGTGCTCTTGGGTGGGCTCCAGCAATTATTCTGATTACACGCTTTTGTGCAATGAATACTTTTTTACTCATTGTTGAATTGCCCCAGATTATCATCCCATATGAAAGGAGTGAATGAAAATAGGCGTAGTAAGCTAATTTACTGAGATGTATATCACCAAATTTTGCAATGACTCTGATAGCATAAGTAGCTGAACACAGACGTTTCAGGAGATCTTCAATATGTTTCTTCCAATTCAGTCCCTCGTCAATGCAAACACCTAAAATTTTGAATATTCAACCTTAGCTACGAATTTATGTTCAAAGTCTAAATTTATTAATGATGTCATGCCATTTACTGTATGAAACTGTATATACTGGGTTTTATCAAAGTTTAATGAGAGTCCATTTGTAGAGAACCACATAAGTGTACAGCTCTGTAAGTACCGTACGAAATACGAGGCGCGTACAGAAAGTAAGTTCCGTTGGGTAATAAAATGAAATTGTACACAGATACAGAAGAAATTTTTATTGGAGATAATTCTACAACTCTTAAACTACTTTTGCACATAACTGACGAAACTTTGTAGGCACTTTTCATAGTGTGCCACAAGTTTTTGCATGCATCCTTCACAGAAGGTTGCCGCCTGTGTAGTCAACCATGTGGTAACAGCTCTTTATCATCGTTGAAGTGTTGACCACCAAGGACAGATTTTAGGTGTGAGAAGAGATGAAAGTCGCCACGAGAGAGGTCCGAGCTGTATGGAGAATGACCAAACAGGTCCCATTGAAATTTCCATAAGAATTGTTTGGTCACATTCGGTGTGTGAGGTCAGGCATTATCGTGAAAAAAAAAAAAAAACTTTTTTACAGTAATCCTCTTCTTACACCTAAAATCTGTCCTTGGTGGACAACACTTCAACGATGATGACGAGGTGAAAGAACATGTTACCACATGGTTGAATACACAGGCGGCAACATTCTATGAAAACGGCACATAAAACCTTATGCCATGCTATGAAAATTGCCTACAAAATTTCGGAAGATATTTAGAAAAGTAGTTTAACAGTTGTAGATTTTTGTACAATCAATATTTTTTCTGTATCTGTACCCGTTTGTTTTATATAACCAAACGGAACTTACTTTCTGGACGCGCCTCGTATTAATCATACGCTACTCCAAGATGTAGCATGAGTGAATTCATATTTGAATTGAAAAGCAGTCTCTATTGCCATAGTCATATTTATTACTTTTAACACATTTCGCGCTTTTGTATCACGGAAAAATATACAAAACATGCTAGTCTTATGCCGCGGACCTATCCACTACAATAACAACAGGAAACAATGTATTGGGGGTGAGAACAATTCTCAGAAGCAGCTGGATGGCATTAGTTGGTATTGAAACATACGATGATCAGTATTTTGGACTAGATAAAATCCGAGAATGTAATCTATCCAAAAGTATCGTCAAGTGTTAAAAGAGGTGGAGCAAAATGCTTAAAACGGAAGTTAGAAAATTAAAAACAATCGTGAAGTGAATGGACAGTGGTAAGCAGAGCTGGTGTGGAGATGTATAAGTCATCACATCAGCAGCGTTGTGTTGGTTAGGTCCGCGTTCACAGAGTGAATATAGACAGATCACATGAGCATTTGTCACTGCGCGGACAGGTGATAGTCACGTGACGTGAGGAGCCGGAATACCGGAAACGACGCAAGGCGGCGCTGAGAAACTGCCCACATGCGGAACTAACATTTGAGCGGTTAACTTTGAATGATGTAATCGACCAACATGGTTGCAAATTATTAAAGGATGGAATTAATTACAATGGATAATAGTGGTAAAGTATAAAAAATACTTGTAAATCAGAATAGATGACAGTAATATTGATAATTTATGTTAGTAAAACAATCATAAAAGTTACATAGCTCCTAGAAGAAAATTAATTATGAATGTATTCAGTCACAGAACGTTAAAAACGAATACGCTTAAAATTTAGAAAAAATGAAGTGGTTTGAGCTGGTTGGTTGTCAACACTTTAACTACCAATCCCGTCAATTGACGGGATACAAAAAATTCCGTAGACTGCCGATTCCGTCAATTGACAGAATTCGATTTTTCATGTTTGTAAATACGAAATCCCGTCCATTGACGGTCACAACATCTCTTCATTGTGCCTCAAGGGGCAAGTAGAATGTTAGAAAAGGAGAAGACAGGTCTTATTCGAACTTTCAAATCACCCAACATACAAAGAAGGGAACAGGTATTCCGGAGGAGTGGAAATCTTTTGGCTGTGTGCTAGAAAGACAATATATATATCTATATCTATATATATATATATATATATATATATATATATATATGCTAAGTACAAGACACAGGGCAGAAATGATATAATTATGAAGACAGAAGAGGTAAACAAAAAACAAAAACCTGCTTGTGTTGTGGAGTAGAACAAAAAGAAGGTCGGGGTTGATCTGTCCGATCAAAGGATGTCATACAAGGCTTTCGAACATAGAACAGTGAAATGGTGGAAGAAACTTGCATTTCACTGTCACCTTATGGTGCCTGGTATATGCATGTATTCTTCATAACAAAATAAAAGCTGAGGAGAAGCCCCTATCCAAGTTCATAAAGGTGTTGTGTGCAGAATTGCCAATGTGTGAAGACGATACTCCCAAACCAACTTCCGATAGAGGCCACCTGAGCAGGTTGTCTGCAGGAAAGCATTTTCTAGAAGAAATTCCACCTCCGACAGGTAAAAGTAGAATTCAAAGGATGTGCAAAGTATGCTCAACCAGAGGAAAAAAGCAAACTGGAAAGGCAGTAAGAAAAAACACTTCATACCAGTGCAGTGAGTGCAAAATCGCAATGTGCAAAGAACCATGTTTTACATTGTATCATATGAAATTAAAATAAATAAATAAGAAAAAAATAAAAAATTACACTGTGTGAAAATAATGTATGTATATATGTAATAAGTGTTTTATTATTGAAAGTGGAATAAAATCTTTTCTACTACGACAAGCATGATGTAAGAACTTTATGATTTCCGTAAACTTTTTCTTTTTCCAAAAAAAATGACAATGTTTGAAAATATGTGGAAAAGGAAGTAAACAATCAAAGAAACTGAAAAAGTAGGTAATCAGGAAGAAGAAGTCCAAGGCTTTCAGAAAAGGTTTTTACCACATTTAAATGTTGTCTAGTTTTTCTAATACAAAATACTAAATATTGCTAAAACACCTGGCATTCTTAGAAATGGTAAAGTTTACAGGGCCGGCAGTCAAAGTGTTAAGTTAGAGAATCAAGCTCAAGCGAACACGACAATTTCGTGGTGAAGGAGAGGTCGGGGGTTATTAAGGGAGGGAGGGGGGAATTGGAAGTTGGGACTAACAATAAGAAGATCAGGTAATATTTTGTAAAGTGGACATCACTATGTCATAATAGTACTGAATTTTTTGCTGGTCATCGTGTGTTTCAATGCCAACTAATGCCATCCAGCTGTTTCTGAGGTATGTTCACGCCCCCAATTCATTGTTTCTTGTTGTTATTGTAGTGGATGGGTTCACGGCATGAAAATGACATATTTTGTACATTTTTCCTGTTACGGTCTTCTGATGATGCGCCAAAAGCGCGAAATGCGTTAAAAGTAATAAATATTATAATCGCAACAGAGATTGCCTTTCAATTCAAATATTATTCAGATCTGAAGCCTGGCATGTATTACAGTGCATCTTTCAATTATTATGTTATTGATTGGAAGTATATACCTATAAAGCAATATATATTATATAATAGCTGCTAAACCCGGTATTGCCGGGGTATATATGTATTTTTCCAGTCTTATATTAGAAACGAAAATAAAAATTGGTAAAAGATTTCATCTTCATGTATTTATGAAAACTGCTTAGAAATTATGAAACAGTAAAACAAAGAAATATATATAATGTACAAAATTATAAAGGTAGTTTAAAAAATAATAATAAAATACGAATGACGTATCACATAATTCTAAACTTGACTATAAACAATATTTACACCATCCCCTTCTTCCCTTTCTGTCCATCGGCTTCTACCTTACTATCTATCCATTTAAGATTCGTTTTCATGCAGCTCAATACTTATGACATCATATGTCCTTGACTATGTTTTCTAAAATAGTATAATTTTCCAGATTTGTAGAGAGTAATACGAGAAGGGTCCAGAAAGTAAGTTCAGTTTGGTAATAAAATGAAATTGTACACAGATACAGAAGAAATTTTTATTGGACAAAATTCTACAACTCTTAAATTGCTTTTCCACATAACTGCCGAAACTTTGTAGGCACTTCTCATAGCGTGCCACAAGTTTTTGCATGCATCCTTCATAGAAGGTTGCCGCCTGTGTAGTCAACCAGGTGGTAACAGCTGTTTATCATCGTTGAAGTGTTGACCACCAAGGACAGATTTTAGGTGTAAGAAGAGATGAAAGTCGCCAGGAGAGAGGTCCGAGCTGTATGGAGAATGACCAAACAGGTCCCATTGAAATTTCCATAAGAATTGTTTGGTCACAGTCGGTGTGTGAGGTCAGGCATTATCGTGGAAAAAAAAATCTGTCTACAGTAATCCTCTTCTTACACCTAAATCTGTCCTTGGTGGACAACACTTTAACGTTGATGACGAGCTGAAAGAACATGTTACCACATGGTTCAATTCACAGGCGGCAACATTCTATGAAAAAGGCACACAAAACCTTGTGCCATGCTATCACAGTTGCCTACAAAACTTCGGAAGTTATGTAGAAAAGTAGTTTAACAGTTGTAGATTTTTGTACAATCAATATTTTTTTTGTATCTGTACCCTTTAGTTTTATATAACCAAACGGAACTTACTTTCTGGACGCGCCTCGTATTAGGAAACTGTCTGCGATGAATAAATAGAGGATGAATGAAGTCTCGTAAATCACGCGTCGCGCGACGGGAAAGTTTTTGTGACTTATTGTTTACGACGTCATATGTCCTGAAATATGCGTAGTAGGTAGTTTTTAAGCCCCAGCGATTGTTGTCTGATAGTAAGTAATATGTGTACCAAGTTTAGTTGAAATTGGTTCATTATTTTAGGAGAAGATGTGGAAATATAGTGCATGATGTAGCAGTTATTCGGAATTTTCATTGTTTATGCCGTCATATCTCCTGAAATATGTGTCGTGCTATGATGTTAATTCGAAGGAACATTCAGTGGTATATGTGCTTAATGTCTGCAAAATATGTCGTGAATGGCGTTGGCAATAAAGATGCAATAAATCGAAACCTCATGCGTGATGATGCGGTTTTTCATGTACCAAATTATTTATGATTTCATGTCTATGATCTATATGTCGTATTGTGATGTAGTATCGAAGGAACATTCAGTGGTATGCATGTTTACTGTCTCTCGAATACAATTTACAGTTTAGAAGTAAATAACTTGTACATCATGCCAAATGCCTTAGATATACCGGGTGATCAAAAGGTCAGTATAAATTTGAAAACTTAATAAATACGGAATAATGTAGATGGAGAGATAAAAATTGACACACACGCTTGGAATGACATGGGGTTTTATTAGAACAAAAAAAAAAAAAGTTCAAAAAATGTCCGACAGATGGCGCTGGACAGCAAAACGTCATTTGCTGCGCATGAAAATCGTGTATAAAAGGAGCTGTAATGAATCAGGTGCACCAGCAGTCGCAGCATGTTGACGTTACCTGAAAAGGCGCTTTTAGTGAAGCTGTATTATCAGGACTTCAGCGTTACGATCCTATCGCCATAGGAAGGGGATTCGAACGGGTAAAGATCCGTTGACAATAGGGTATTTTCCTGTGTTAAAAATATGGTTCGAAGTATTGTTATTCTGAGTGATTATAACATTCAGACAGCATTTTCGCTCATAATGCTTACAAAACATATGTTATTTTTACGTAATTAAAGCTTAAAAATCATCAAATTTCACGATTAGATTACGTGATCGAGAACGCTCCGTTATTGGCTGAAGTACTGGTGACGTCATAGAACATCCACAGCACGGCAACTAGAAGTAGGAGCTGTATTATTGTACGCGTTTCCAAAATTTCACAGCTTTAAGTTCAGTTTTTTCGTGATCTAAACGCGTTTACAGTTTTTATGCCACAATGGAAGTTGGTTATGTGAAGGCTGACAGCGGAAACCTCCCTAAAGTTGATGCAATTATGGTGTCTTCATTCTTTAAAAACAATGCAAATTTTTACGTGCCAGAAATAAGAAACATGAAAACTGCATTGTAAGTAACGCATACCTAACTTTAAAGCTAATTATTTCGAGAGATATTTTATGCCATTGGAAAAAGTATCTCATTTGTTGATGTCAGCAGACTTAATCTGAAGTCACCATATTATGCAATAAAGGGTGAAATCTCCTATCCAAGCGGCCTTGAGTGATTATGTTGGCAACATCAAGAACACGAAAGAAAATTTTTGTCCAGATGTTCAGACCACATATAATGACTAGATTAGTGTATCGTACAGACCATGAAGTAAATAAATAATGCTGTTCCTGCACTATGATTCTTGTATGTACCCTTGTCCGGTCAGTAACAGTAACTGCCCTCGTAAATCAAAGGTTTCACGACAAAATATTTGCGCTGTCACGCGATTGGCTAATGGCGATGTCTCATGATTCTCGCTATTCAGCATCTGTTGCCAACATAGTCACAGGAAGCCGCCGGGATAGTTAGTAAAATTTAACCCAGTAAAGCTTCAATACACACATATTTGGGTAACTAACACTTTTAATTGTATTTACACTTGCATATTACGAAAGTTTGAGAGCTAAATAAATCGGCGCATTAACGACATCTCCCATATACGTATATTACGATAGGGTAAGTTGTTGTAAAGTAACCAGAAGGGCGTTGTCGATGTATAAATCGGTTGTTACCTAAGATCTATTGGTGATAAAATTGCAGTTACTGAAGATAAATAATCAGTGCTATACTTTTATAGTGGGCTGCAACAATATTCATGTTGTTCTTTCACCAAATTTATTAGGAAACGGCTTTAATTGCACATAAATCGTAGGCGTGTAACATTATGAAGTTTAACTTCGCAAATGTAAACATCAGGTCATTAACTTACACATAATACTACTTTACACATTTGCAGTAGAAGAGAATGATACTAAACAGTTTAGTTTACCAATGGAATAATATTGTTTACTTACATCAAAACGATCCTCACAGAAATACACACATTAAGTAGCCGCTATTTCATTTGGATCTCTTCGCGCCAGTGTCAACCACTTTTTGCGTATCTTCTCATTTTTGGTACTTGCAAAAATAATTTTTCTGGAGTCTTGACAGATGTATTGCTACAGTGCGGAACTAAGCAATATTTGTAGGTCATTATACAAACGTTAACGCCCAAACACGAGGCCTCGGCCCCAACAATATACAGGGATTTGTTTATCTTACGAGAGCAGCAGCAGCAGCAGCGTTTTTTATGACGTCACAGGCATCACGTGACTCAAATGTAGCGTTTTAGCGGGCTTTCAAATTATTTGAATTTCATTTTTTTAAGTACTGAAATCCACGAGGTAAAAAAGTATGTTCGGACCATAATATGACATAATTAACAATTTAAAACGATTTACAGAAAACAAATACACTATTACCCACCTCATTCTTAACTTTATCAACACAGAATACGGACTAAATTTAATTTCACTTTTTTTATTCAAAACTTCATGAACTTCCATCGTTTTCGACAATGACTTCTACTTAAATGTGACATCTTGGCTAGGAGAACTGAGTTTATTGACAGAGTAATCCAACAAGGATTCTGTTTTTGCTGATCTAGGTCTGGAACCCTAAAAAACCATGATATACACAGGTCCCTCTTTAACAACCGTTGCGAAGCACGGGCATATAAGCTAGTGTTGCAATATGACGTCATAAACAATTAGATGCAGGGACTGATGACCCCGTAGTTAAGTCCCATAAGCTTAACAAACATTTAACAATTAGATGCGAGATAACCTACTACGTCACACGACAATATTACACATTTCCTCCTAAACCATGCACAGATTTCAACCAAATTTAAACACAAATTACTCACCGTGAGATAACAATTCCTGCAGGGTTAAGAATCGCATACGACACATTGTTCAGGATATATATCATAAACAAGAGGAATAGCAAAAAGCTGCCACATAATGCGACAATACTTTATTCATACACTGTATGAGACTGAGGGTACTTAGCGACTTGCAGCAAACTTTAAAGATAATTTCAAACCTTTATTATATTGTTTTTGACTGACAACCACAGTAAAATGATGAAAGGAAAAATGTTTCTTGGTTACTACTTTTCCGATGTTCATGTACTAAAACTACGGCATTTGGTATGATGTTACAATTTATAATTTCTACACTACAAACTGTAGCCGCAGGAAATTTTATAGACAGTATACACACATATAGTTGAATGTACCTTCTAAATTGTATCACAGTAAGACAGTAAATTCATGAGATATGAGCACATAAACAGTAACATTCATGGAAAACCGCCCCATCACGTACTAAGTTTTAATCTATTACTTCTTTACTACCAACTGTATTCGCAACAGATTTTACAGACATACAGCACTTATACAAATGGATATATACCTGAATAATTATACGATTGTACAACATATAACTCAATAAATATGAGATCGTACACATTTTATATGTTATTTGTATTTTAATTACTATCTTTCTTTGCTTGGATACTGCAGTTATAATTTTGTACATTATGCGAGCCAGCCTTTTTTCTTAAAATCTCCTCCCATAAATATAACATGGTTTTAGAAGAAAAGACATTCACAGAGAGATAGAGAAGGTATTGTTGTTGTTGTGGTCTTCAGTCCGGAGACTGGTTTGATGCAGCTCTCCACAATACCCTATCCTGAGCAAGCCTCTTCATCTCCACATAAGAACGGCAACCTACATCTGTCTGAATCTGCTTACTGTATCCATTTCTTGGTCTTCCTCTGCGGTTTTTACCCCACACACTTCCCTCCAACGCTAAATTCACAATTCCTTGATGTCTAAGAAGGTATAGGAGAAGTACTAACTTAAGGCTGGAATAAGTAAATAAATACCCGGGCAACGCCGGGTTTTCAGATAGTTTCTGTATATAACTGGAAACATTTATATACAGCGAATGACAAATAACAAAACTGAATTCAGTTCAAATCATATGTTTGTAAACCTATTGGACCAAAGTGTTACGGTCAGCAGTTCCTAGACTTACAAACTAAATATCAAATAAGTAATTTCCAGAGACATTTTTTGTGTCGATATTAGGCCTGGGCAAATGATACTCGCGTTCGAACATGTTCGGGATTTCCCGATACAGCGGAGAACTCGACACAGTATCGAACTGTTCGAACACTTAGATATTAAATGACTGGCGCTGCGTATCTGCCAACGATACGCGGGAAATTTTGAAGTTAGCGGGCTATCGCTTTGCTCAGAACTAATTTCATAGAAAGTACAACTACATGTAAAGTAAAAGAAGGTCAACACTATGAAAAACTGCATATTCTGTTTAAAACAGTGCATACTGTACGTAACATGTGTGGAGTCACTGAAAGATATGATCCATTGATAAACAAATAATTTGCTACTAGAACAGAACTACTGCACCTCATTACTGGCGGCTAACATTCAAAGGAAAAAAATGTGAGTCCTTCTTAAGTAGAAATTACATTTAATGTGATTATAAGAGATAGGTTGCAAATGACCATTCCAGTCCCTGTTCATATGGTACAGTGACATAAAAATGTTACCACCTTTTAATCGCCTTGAAAACAAGATTAAAAGAGATGAAATAGTGAAAATATTCGAAATTTAATACGCAATAATGGAAATAAGATAAACTGATTGCGACCTCTGAATAAACGGCGCACGAGCAGCTGTGTACGTAGTATCAACAGGCGTCGCTAGATCGCAGTACTAGAATATAAAATCGCGATTGCTGTCGTTTACTTATAGCCTATATTCGCTACTGTTTTTACTTATGACCTGCATTCTAGAAGCTACTATAGTCGAAATTTCACACTTATCAATCCCTTCAGTACATTGACACCCTATCTTCGTTATAAATCGTATACGGCACAGCACAGTAAAGATATCATCGTTGTAAATCGTATTGATAGTACCTCCTGACGTCGCTAGATAGCGTCGTGGTCGAATGTTCGAACATTTCCCGAGCTGTGACGTAAATTATTCGAACAGTTCGAGTCATGTTCAAACCCAGCTCTAGTCGATATCTATTGAAGATATTAAACTGAAGTAGAGGCATGGAATTAAAATCTGTGTCACGGCCGGGAGCTCCTGCTTTCTAGGCAGACGCGACAACAACTTTTTCTTTTGTTTTTTTCTCTATGGGTAGTAATGTCCCTTGCGGTCGCTGATCCTGTTTGTTCGTTATCGTTCGATAAGTTCTTGACTCGGATTTTATTATTACGTTTCGCGCTAAGCGACGGCGCCGGCGACTAGGTCACCGGGGGTTTATGACTATGGTGAGTACACGGACGGTGTTAAGGCACGTCATTCTCCGCTACATCAACTTCAATTCCGCCTCATGTTCCCTTATAAATACGTATCAAGGTATATTTGATATTTGTATTTCACCTGTGCCTGAGGTATAATGCAGGTTCGTTCCCGTCAACTTTCTTTGCTGGGATGTTATTCCGCAGTTGGAGAGCCTGGATAACATTCAAGCTTATTTTTAAGGGAACGATACGGAATTGAATTTTATTCAATGGAGGGGTACGTGCCTTAAGGCCCTCCTTGAAGTCACCATACTCGTTAAGTCTCAATGTCCTAGTGGTTATAGTATCTGCCCAGTAAGCAGGAGGTCCTGGGTTCAAATCCAGACACAATATAAATTTTAATGCAAGACCTCCGCTTCAGTTTAATACCTACTTAACAAACTTCCACTAAGGACAACACACACACGCATACCCGAGGGAGGTCCCTAACCACCGGCGGAAACGGCCGCCCAGTCCGTAAGCCTTAGACCACGCCGCCATTTCGCGCGGCAATATAAATTCAGTACCTTATCGGGAGGAGATATCAAAGCGTGCAATGTATAAATAAAATTTCTCACAGAAAAGTGTTCTTCAAATTGAATAAATATTTCGCATTAGACGGAAGTGGGCACGCCACGAGGGTTCGTCCGTAGGATGTGAAACCAATATCTCTAGAATGCAGTGTGATATTATTGTGTTCTCAGCTTAAATAAAATTTCGTTATCTCCTCTGAATTTGACACGCAGCTGTGTATAAGCTAAAATCAAGTCTATATAAAGTCACGCATTGTGTTTTTACGTCTCCAAATTCATTAAAATAAGTTGTAATACTTTTCTTAATTTGAAGCTGTACAGAAGTGTTTTTAAACCTGTGGGTTGCGATCCCCATGGGGATCGCATAGTGTTGTTCATGGGTTCGCCATGACGGGAGTACATGTATCGTAGCTTAAGCAGCCCAGGGCATGTTTGAAAACTGGGGTTTCATAAGACAAATCATAAGCCAAATAAAATTAAAACTTATATTAAAATACGTAGCGTAATTCGTTGTTCAGGATAATAAATACACCTTGTTAACGACGAAGAAACGAAAACTGTTTTCAGAAACCATTCTAAGGTTAAATTAAAAAGATGTAGTCAATGATTTTCAGAAATTCGAAAAAAAATCTACTTCATCACACATGGACGGTACAGGAGGAACTTCCATAGCGAGTAGGAATTCTGTAGGAATTAATTGTAAATTATGATGATCTGTTCCACTCCGAAAAACATAAAAAAATCGTCATATAGTGTACAATACTGTACTTTTTTCTTACAGGGATGTTGTGGCCGAGGAGACTGAGGCGCTTCAGTCACGGTCTGCACGGCCACTACGGTCGGGGGTTCGAATCCCCCCCTCGGGTATGGATATTTGTGCCGTCTTTAGTATAAGGTAGTTCATAAGTAGTTTGTAAGTTTAGGGACTGATGACCCCGTAGTTAAGTCCCATAAGCTTAACAAACATTTGAACATTTTACAGGGATGTTGTAGCAGTAGAAGCGAATTAAATTTGCTGCGTTTGAAATCACAGAAACATAGTTGTTTTACGGGTTCGATTTAAAAAAGAAAAGCGAATCAAGCGTTCAGCAAGCGAAGTTATCGCACTCTAAGTTGTACAAAAGACAAGTAGAGTTTTTCTAATCGGAGTGTAAGTTTCAGAGCGGCCTGAACTACGTCTTTTAGAACAATACGCATTTTTGCTGGAGGAAGATCACGCTTTTTTAGTTGTATCTTGATAATCGAGAAAGATTTTTGAAAAGGGAAAAATTCCATTTCTAAATAAATGTCTTCAGGACGTATTTCTATGGTTAGTCATTTAGCTATGAGTGACTCAGTATGCACAAACGCCTAAAAATAGTGTTTTGTGATTTTTTTTGCAAAAGTACGATCAGTTTCAACCTATGGATTTCGGTAACTGATAAAGATATCGAGAAAATTTAAGAAGTATTTTGAGAATATCATCTTAAGAACATATCCGAGCGTATGGAATAGGTTTACAGATTTGTGAATGGCTGGAAGACTTTCTAATAGAACGTAGTACGTTGTTCTCGACGGAAGTCTTCATCAGAGACGAGTGTATCGTCAGGCGTGCCCCAGGGCAGTGTGATAGGACCGCTATTATTTTCTGCCTATATAAATGATCTGATGGAGAGAGTAACTTGTAATTTGCGGCTGCTTGTTGATGATTGGTGTATGGGACGGTGTCGTTCTTAATTGACTGTAATAGCACAGATGACTTAGACAAAATTTCTAGTTGGTGTGAAGAATGGCAGCTAGCTGTAAATGTAGAAAAATGTAAGGTGATGGACATGAGTAGGAAAAACAATCCTATAATGTTCGATTACTGCATTAGTAGTTAGGTTCTAGACGCAGTCGCGTCATTCATATCTAGGCGCAACACTGCAGAGCGATATGACATTGAACGAACATGTAAGGACGGTTGTAAGGCGGACAGCCGACTTCGGTTTATTGGCAGAATTTTGGGAAGATGTACTTCATTTGTAAAGGAGACCGCGCAATAAACGCGTGTACGTCCTCATCTTGAGTATTGCTCAAATGTTTGGGACATGGAAGCAGAGGCTAGAAGCAAGGTTTGTTACTAGTAGGTTCAACCAATGAGCAAGTATCACGGAACTGCTCCGAGAATTCAAATGGGAATCGCTGGAGGAAAGACGATGTTTTTTTACGAGAAATTGTTTTGAGAAAATTTAAAAGGCCGAAATTTGAAGTTGATTGTAGAACGATCTTGCTGCCGCCTTCTCACATTTCGCGTAAAGATCACAAAGACAAGAGACATTAGGGCTCGTAGAGAGGCATATAGACATTCTTTTTTCCCTCGTGCTGTTTGGGAGTAGAATAAGAAAGGTAATGCCTCATAGTGGTACGGTGTACCCTCCGCCACGCACCTTACGGTAGATGTAGATATTGTAAAAATATCGACGACTTGTAATGAATACATAATATAGAAGTGTCCATCTCCCAAAATTATGGTTTTTCGTGATTTTCTCAGGAACAGCCAAGGAATAAATGGTGCACAGACCACGCGTAATGTGCAAAAATCAACCGATTTGCTCAATCTGCATGGTCTTCAGGATGTGCGTAACATTTAAAATTTTCACGCTGTACTGTAGGACAGCTACAGTATTGCCAATCTATTAATATACTTACAAATGATCAGTAGACCATGAGCTATATAGCACACTTTCCCATTTATGTTTCATAGAACTCGACATAAAGGGCCCTGAAGAATCGATAATTCGCACGCGCCGTTTACCTGCGCGGTATGATAAAAAAAGTAGGACACATTCCAGCACATCAAGGAATCATCAATTTAGTTGTGAAGGGAAATTTGCGGGTTAATGATTAGGAGGGAGAACGCGGGACGAACACAGTAAGCATATTCAAAAGGATGTATGTTTCCGTCGTTATTTGGAGATGCAGAGACTTGCGCAGGATAGGGTAGCGTGGAGAGCTGCATAAAACCAGCCTTTGGACATACGATCACAATATAACGGGAATAATATTTCGTTCTAATCTTGTAAATTCATTTTGTAAATATCTACAAATTACATTTCTGGTATAATTGTTTATAGTTCTGCAGTGAAACTGTTACTTTTTTTTGCGAGATAATATAAATACAAAAATAACGGCATTGTTGAAAATGGCCATGATGTACAATCACAATGGGGCACAGTTAAGTATGGGGTGCCCCAGGGGGTCTGTTTTGGAAACACTGCTGTTTATTATTTATATAAATGATATGCCTTCGAGTATAAGAGGTGATTGTAAAATATTTTTGTTTGCTGATGATACCAGCTTGGTAGTGAAGGATGTTGTTTGTAATATTGACACAGGATCAAATAATGCAGTTCAAGAGATAAGTTCATGGATTGTAGAAAGCACATTGACGATAATACGCAGTAAAACTCAGTTTTTAGAATTTCTAACACATAATTTAACAAAACCTGACATTTTGATCACACATAATGGGCATATGATGAGTGAGACTGAACAGTTCAAATTTCTAGGTGTTCAGATAGTAAGCTGTCGTGGAAAGCCCATGTTCAGGATCTTGTTCAAAAACTAAATTCTGTTTTATTTACAATTAGAACAGTATCTGAAATAAGCGATTTTTCAACACGAAAAGTAATCTACTACGCTTACTTTCATTCACTTATGACGTAAGGCGTTATTCTTTGGGGTAACTCGACTGATACAAAAGGGATATTTTTCCTCAGAAACGGGCGGTTCGAACAATATGTGGTGTAAGTTCACGAACGTCGTGTCGATCTCTTTTCAGTAGTCTGAGAATTCTGCCTCTGGCACCACAATACGTATTCTATTTAACGTCGTTTGTTGTTGACAATATCAGCTTATTCTCACGAGTTAGCTGCTTTCTCTCGGTGAATACTAGACAGAAGTCGAAACTACATTTGCATCATACCGCCTTGACACTTGTGCAGAAAGGTGTGCAGTATTCTGTAGCATCAATTTTCAGTAAGCTGCCACAAGAACTCAAGAATCTTAGTACTAACCCACGAGCTTTCAAATCTAAATTGAAGGTTTATCGCATGGCTCACTCCTTTTATTCTGTTGAGAAACTCCTGGAAAATTTAAAGAGTTAAGCTAATTACATTCTTTTTTCTTTTTTTCCGTTATCGATTCTTTTCACTTAGGCTTAAGATTGTCATGTGCATAGGACTACTTAAAGTTTTTCTATTACCATTCTCGTGTTACACTTAATGTATTGACTTGTTCCATGAACATGGCGTCTTACTCCTCAATTAGGTCCTACGGAACAGAAAACCATGTTATTATTATAACGGCACTCATTTTAAGATTTGGTAATTAATATTCACATCGCAGTTCGCTGTATAGATTCGCAGCAGCTATGATTTCTCAGATGAGACTCCTTCCTTACTATGCCTGAGAAAAGTTGCAGAGAAATTGTTTAAATCTGTATAACATTTTTGGATTTCTTATCCATTTCTAAATCTTAGAAAACCGTCTTAATTTTACGTTTATCATACCTATCATGCGCCTGTAACTTGAATGGTACTTACATACGCTGCCGGGAAAATAAGCATGCAGCCGTTGAAGACGCCGAGGGCTAGTTGCATCATTGCGATGGGATTCATCACACTTTCTAGATGCACGATGAACCTGAAAAAAAAATCCAAGGTACTTAAGATACGAAGTCCTTAGCCTGTTTCATACATGGTTATGACATTTCCTTTAGAGGCTAGCGTACGTATGGCGTGTAATTAATAAATGATTTAATCAGAATCACTTTCTCTGGTTTTGTATCGGTTAGATTACAAATGATTTTCTTCTCTAGGTGAAGCAAAAGACGTTTTTATGAAATGTGAAGAACAAAACACAACACATTTTGAGTTATCATGCACATTAATAGATGCCTGAGTCATGTTAAGGAGAAATAAGTACACATTAGGTTCTTCCCTTTCAAAAGATTTTTGCGTAAAGTACATCTTCATTCTACATTTAGTTATTTATGAACCGCCCTTCCTCGTTGGTACAAGAATACTCTTACAAACGTTCATAGATTTCGTCCACGTATACTTGCACTATAACCAGCGACGTACCCGGGGTGGGAGGCGACGGGGTGCGGCCCCTCCCCCTCCCCACAACCTTCTGGAGTCCCTCCCCCCCACACACACACACCATGATCCTGGATCTGGATACGCCACTGTATTCGACTAATTGTAATATAAATCACTAAGTAATTCAGTCGTTAAGTCTGTGACGACTGAAAATTGAATCTACTCAGGATGCTATTTCTTAAATTCAAGGAACTGAACATATATCAACGGCAGTTGGATGTCATCAGCCGGCCGCGCTGGCCGAGGGGACTAAGGCGCTTCAGCCACGGTCTGCACGGCCACTACGGTCGGGGGTTCGAATCCCTCCTCGGGCATGGATATTTGTGCCGTCCCCGTCCTTAGTGTTAGCTAGTTCATAAGTAGTTTGTAACTTTATGGACTGATGACCCCGTAGTTAAGTCCCATAAGTTATACAAACATTTAAACATTTTGAACATTTGGATGTCATCACCTTAGAAGTATCTTACGAGGTGGGTCTGTTCTCTGTTGACAGTTTGAACGTAAAAGCTAACAGATGTTTAAAAATGGGAATAAACATTACGTTTGTCATTGTCTTGAATGAAGGCAAGAATTGCAAACAGTCAGCAATATAATGTCGTAGGTGACGTTCAAAAATCAAATGTTCAAATGTTTGTAAAGCTTATGGGACTTAACTACGGGGTCATCAGTCCCTAAACTTACAAACTACTTATGTACTAGCTAACACTAAGGATGGCACAAATATCTATGCCCGAGGGGGGATTCAAATGTTCAAATGTTTGTTAAGCTTATGGGACTTAACTACGGGGTCATCAGTTCCTAAACTTACAAACTACTTACGAACTACCTTATACTAAGGACGGCACAAATATCCATGCCCGAGGGGATATTCGCAACCCCGACCGTAGTGGCCGTGCAGACCGTGACTGGAGCGCCTGTCACCTCGGCCACCGCGGCCAGCAGGCGACGATCGAAATCTTGTAAGTTGTTGTCTTTATTTGAATGCCGAGTAAAACATGCATCTAAATCAGTGTGTCGGAGAAAAGTAGATGGAATTAATTTCCATACAATTCCAAGCTGAAATAACGAATAGCATACATTCGAGAAATAAAATCGAAAAGGGAAATGTTTAGGCGTTCCTTTTTCCCGCGCTCTATTAGAGAATGGAACAGTAGGGAAATATCATAAAAGCGGTTCGATGAACGCTCTGACATGCATTTAAAAATTATTTGCAGAATATTTATGCAGTTGTAGATAGTTCTTCAGCATTCTGGAAGCAACAAGTAACTATATAGTGATACATTATTCATTAATGAACAATTTTTCTACGACAGTAATAGTCCATGCCAGGTAGTCGTGCGGACGGGAGCTGTTACACGTCCGGTTACTTTTCGCCTGGCGACTAACTTCGTGAGTCGGTGTGATGGCCACACAGAAGGCGGTTTTTAGGCGGTACCGCCACCTGATAAAGTGAATACTGGGCTTGTACTAAAGTCGCGCTTCGCCTAAGTTACACCATTCATAAATACACTCCTGACCATTAAAATTGTTACATCACGAAGATGACGTGCTACAGACGCGAAATATAAACGACAGGAAGAAGGTGCTGTGAAATGCAAATGATTAACTTTTCAGAGCATTCACACAAGGTTGGCGCCAGTGGCGACACCTACTACGTGCTGACATGAGGAAAGTTTCCAACCGATTTCTCATACACAAACAGCAGTTGACCGCCGTTGCCTGGTGAAACGTTGTTGTGATGCCTCGTGTAAGGAGGAGAAATGCATACCATCACGTTTCCGACTTTGATAGAGGTCGGATTGTAGCCTATCGCGATTGCGGTTTATCGTATCGTGACATTGCTGTTGGCGTTGGTCGCGATCCAGTGACTGTTAGCAGAATATGGAATCGGTGGGTTTACGAGGGCAATACGAAACGCCATGCTGGATCCAAACGGTCTCGTATCATTAGCAGTCGAGATGACAGGCATCTTATCCGCACGGCTGTAACGGATCGTACAGCCACATCTCGATCCCTGAGTCATCAATGGGATGACAAGACAACAACCATCTGCATGAACAGTTCGACGACGTTTCAAAATGTTCAAATGTTTGTAATTCTATCGGACCTAACTGCGTGGTCATCAGTCCGTAGCTTACAAACTACTTAAACCTAGGTAAACTAATCTAAGGACAAACACACACACCCACGCCCTAGGGAGGACTCGAACCTCCACGGCGAGCAACCGCGCGTTCCATGGCGAGACGCTTTAGACCGCTCGGCTACTCCACTGCGGCTCGACGACGTTTACAGCAGCATGGTTTGTCAACTCGGAGACCATGGCTGCGGTTACCCTTAACGCTGCATCACAGACAGGAGCGCTTGCTATAGTGTACACAACAACGAACCTGGGTGCACGAATGGCAAAACGTCATTTTTTCGATCGAATCCTTCTGTTTACAGTATCATGATTGTCGCATCCGTGTTTGGCGACATCGCTGTGAACGCACATTGGAAGTGTGTATTCGTCATCGCCATACTCGCGTATCACCAAGAGTGATGGTATGGGGTGCCATTAGTTACACGTCTCGGTCACCGCTTGTTCACATCGATGGCACTTTGAACAGTGGCAGTTACATTTCAGATGTGGTACGACCTGTGGCTATACCCTTCATTCGATCCCTGCGAAACCCTAGATTTCAACAGGATAATGCACGGCCGCATGTTGCAGGTCCTGTACGGGCCTTTCTGTATACGGAAAATGTTCGACTGCTGCCCTGGCCAGCACATTCTCCAAAGCTGTCACCAATTGAAAGCGTCTGGTCAATGGTGGCCGAGCAACTGGCTCGTCACAATAAGCCAGTCACTACTCTTGAAGCTGAATGGGTATCTGTACCAGTACACGCCATCCAAGATCTGTTTGAATCAATGTCCAGGCGTTTGAAGGCCGTTATTACCTACGAGGGTGTTGTTCTGGGTACTGATTTCTCAGGATCTATGCACCCAAATCGCGTGAAAATGTAATCACATGTCAGTTCTAGTATAATATCTTTGTCCAATGATTACCCGTTTATCATCTGCATTTCTTCTTGGTGTAGCATTCTTCATGGCCAGTAGTGTATTTAGAAAAAGTGTCAGACATTTTAACATGTCTAAAAGGTTCCCGGGCACTCGCACTCCCAGACGTTCGCCACGCTTTTATCTGCTTCGAAGGGTTGGGCACCCTTATTTCGATCCGGCCCCTGGAATCCCATGGACCGTGCGCAGACACCTGCACACTCGTCGCTTCCTCAGTTCCTAGTGTGACCATTTGTATGGAAGTTATTGCAAACGTTACATTGGTTGCGCGTATCATAAAAAGAGAAGATCTAAGTACGATGTTGTTTTGAGGATGTGCTTACGCCGAAAATCGCATTATTACAAGGGAAATATGGGTTTCGATGTACGGAGAATAAAGTATAGTAACGTAATACATTGGAGAGGAGTTAGACTACTCCACAGCACCAAGCCTAAATATTTGACAGTCACATTAGATCGAACACTATCATTTAAAAACACTGCACTGATATAAAGAAAAAAAATGTGCTAGGAACAATATCATTTGTAGACTGGATCTACATAGGGAGCTCAATCTGAAGTCCTGCGATCATCTGCAGCCGGAGAATATGCGGCACCAGTGTGGGAGGCATCTTGATACTCCAAACAAGTAGACATGAGACTGTCAGGATTGTCACCGGATGTTTCAGGCCAACACCTGTCCACAAAATATCCCATCATGCGGTGATAGCACAACTAAGTATCAGATGTAGAGCGCCGGCCGTGGTGGCCGAGCGTTCTGCAGCGCGCCAGTCACAGTCTGCACGGCCACTACGGTCGGGGGTTCGAATCCCCCCCCCCTCCCTCGGGCATGGATATTTGTGCCATCCTTAGTATTAGCTAGTTCATAAGTAGTTTGTAGTTTAGGGACTGATGACCCTAATATATAATCACCAAATAATTCCAGCCCGTCTTAAATCTATGAAGGATTTTATCCAACGGATCGTACCATTAGAAGGCCGTGACAAGTCTCGCCGCCTATCTTTACGGATGGATTCTCTACAAAATACGATCCTACAACCCAAAGAGGAAAGCGCACAAGGCATCAGCTACAATATAGTACATGGAGAACACTGAATAGATTAAGGAGTCACAAAAAGTAAAGCAAACATGGTTAAGTGGTACTATGCTGAAGATGACCAATGTGAAAGCGGAGGAACACAGACGAATGAACATTTACTAATGTGCCCCAGGATGGAAGTTGTTTGCACAATGGAAGATATATTTTTATGCAATGACAATATCATTACATATGTCGAGTTTTGGAAAAAAGAGAGTTTAGATGTTCTCGCTCGGACACGGAAAGTAAAGACAGTAAATAGAAGGCCCGAGTAAGGAAACACACATCCATCCTGTTGTATTTTCACTGCTCCCTAATAAGAAGAAAGTTACATATGTTCGTCTGTGTTTTGATGCACAAAATAGCGCCCTTCGGGGTGCGGTTCCTCTAGTGAGACGCTTGTCCAATGCAATTTGGTCGAGCTTATCTCTGCAAGTTTACGAAACTAATTCCGGCGTTCAAATTTTGGTTATCGGGAGTGCATTGATGCTACCCCGATAATTGTTTTTTGTATGGGACAATGTTCTAGAAATGAATTAAATTGGTCCAAATCCCCCGGTTCCGACCAAGGTTTTCGGAAGGTTTGCCTCGGTTGTAAGTCGTATGCGAGAACTGGTCAACCCCCACACTTATTCCCAATTAGGATCCCCATTTGCCCTACTATCAGCTCGTCTGATGATTGGCTGAGTAGAACCGTGACTCTTTAGGGGCCGGATCTTAAACTGCCCGCTTAAACTCCTCCTTGGAGAGGAGAATGAATGTAATAAAGTTTTTCTTCATCTGTTTCTTCAGATAAAACAGGCAGTCCCTGACTGGTGCCCTAAAGAAGTGAATGGAATCTCGTTCTTCTTTTCAAACCGCTTTATTCTTTCCTTTTTCTTTATGGAGATACGGTTGTAATAATTTATGTAGTCAATAATGCAGTGATAAAAATGAAATAATTAGAACATTCGCATTCTCTTTACATTGTTCCTTTCTTGTTCCTCCCATGGCTATGGACTATTTCTTTCGCAGTCTATAAGTGTGGAAGGAAGCTACCGTACAGAGGAAGGAAGAATTAATAAACATACTGTCATAGAAGACGGTATTGCTTTCATTTACCAAAAGATAAAAATATATAGATTTAGGGATAGTGAAAAGAAGCTGTACATTTCATCAAGATGGCGAAGAAGAAAGATCCCTACCCTCTTTCCAACCGTATTCATAGATCTCAGATATTTGCCTTTCCTCCTCCATTCTCTCCTAACAACCACCCCTCGTATCAGCACTCAATCCTGACTCGATAACCAAGTTCCTTTCATAAATAATCTGCCATCCCAGGGTAGGTGGTAACAGTTTCAGATAAAGTGCTATATTCAAAGGTCTGTGTCTTATCGGTTTGCTCTCCAGTATCCTTCAAGTTTTCTTCAAGTGTCTTTCCAAGCGTGACGGTTGATCTTCAGGTGTTTGTCCAAGTGTTTCAGTGTTCTTCAAGTGTTACAGTCCAGTGTTCTTTAAGTGTTTCAGTGTTCAAGTATTTCAGTGTTCCTCAAGTGTTTCTATTTTTTTGTGTAGTTTGTTTTATGGACACATCAAGTTCCTGAAGAACTGATTATTTCATTGTCATTCCTCCTTCCCACCCCAATCCCTCGCTGATCCCACAAATATGGTGCGGCGAGGGTATGAAATTAAGGAAAAAAGTCGCACTGCCATGTTTTACGGACCACTGCAGGTTTTCCTGTAGTTTTATGATTTTTGCAAACATTTAGGGCAACAAAACAATTAAAAATATACATAATAATAAATGTTAACAAACAGTCAAAATTATTTGATATTTGAATTTAGCTGTGACAAACGTTGACTTTTTTCAGCTTTAATCTCTTTAAACTATTATTTCAATATATATTATAACTTGTCTTGCCGTGGTAATTTGTACTCTTTTTTTGAAGTTCATTGTCCTTGTCTGTGCTGGTTTACGTGACAGTGTCAAATCGCCGTTATTTTTGCAAATATCTCTGAAATGGTGCGAATTCTGGAAATAACATAAGAGGGCAAAGTTGTTTAGAATTTTCTCCTCTACAAATTTTCAATTTTCGTCTCAGATGAACGGTTAAAACTTTATTTGCAATTAAATATCCTGCTGCTAAAAGGCCTATTTTTAGTATTACTATCATACCTAGAAGAGCAATTAAATGGAATGGACAGTGTTTTGGAAGGAAGATATAAGATGAACAAGAGTAAAACGAGGGTAATGCAATGTAGTGTCAGAGAATCAGGGGATCTTGAAGGAATTATATTAGGGAATGAGACAATAAAAGTAGTAGATGAGATTTGTTATTTAGATAGCAAGGTAACTTCTGATGTCCGAAGTAAAAGAGATATAAAATGCAGAATGGCTATGGGAAGAAAAGCGTTTCTGAGGCAGCGAAATTTGTTGACATCCAATATTAGTTTAAATGTTAGGAAGTCCTTTCTGAAAAAACATTTGTCTGGAATGTGGCATTGTATGGGAGTGGAACGTGGACGATAAGGAGTTGGGAAGAAATATGGTAGAAGCTTTCGAAGTGTGGTGCTACAGACGAATGATGAAGATTATATGGGTAGTTCACATAACTAATTAGGAGATACTCAACAGAATTGGACAGAAAAGGAGTTTATGGCATATCCCGACTAAAAGAAGGGACAGGTTGGTGGGAAACATTCTGAGACATCAAGGAATCGTCAAGTTAGCATTAGAAGGTAGTGTGCAAGGTAAAAATCGTAGAGGGATACCGAGGGACGAATACAGTAAGCAAATTCTAAAGGATGTAGGTTGTCGTTCGTATTCTCAGATGAAGAGGTTTGCACAGGACAGGGTAGCGTGGAAAGCTGCATCAAACAAGTCTGCGGACTGAAAACCACAACAACCTATTTTTTTGTACGAAATATTTGAAAAAGGGAGATTTTGGTCGCTGGCGGCCAACAACTACGTCTGTAAAATTTGGCGCCGTTCGGTTGAACGGCCCGACCTTAAAAGTGGGAACAAGTTACAGACAGACAGACTATGTAAAATCGCCGTTCTTCTTGCAAGTATCTTTGACTCGATGCGAGTTGTACAAATGTTTGCTAAACTTAAGGGACTTAACTGCAGGGTTATCAGTCCCTAAACTTACAAACTACTTATAATCTAACTTATACTAAAGATGACACAAACATCCATGCTCGAGGGGGGATTCGAACCCCCGACCGTAGCGGCCGTGCGGACTGTGACTGGCGCGCTGCAGAGCGCTCGGCCACCGCGGCCGCCATAAATGCGAGATATGAATAAAACATAACAGGGCAAAATTGTAGGGAATTTGAACGATTAAGGGCCGGTTTGTCAATGTCTCGTTAAGTTCCGGTTAAGGTTTTAACTTGTCGTTAGCGGAGAATTTCGTTTGTCAATGTTTCGTTATGAGTTAACCAAACGTTAAAAGATCTCAAACTGGCCGTTAAGTTAACGACTAGAATTCTGCTCGTTATACGGCTAACCATCAGTTAAGTGAGAATCTGTATGAAAATAGAAAGATTCCAAAGCGCTAAAATACCGCAATATATTCACGTGATAAGACCGATTTATCGAACAAAATAACAGAAGCACTACATTTATGAAAAACTAGTGTGGAAAGCAGCTTCATTGAAAAATTTATCGTCGTATTTCCATGTCAGTAGTTAGCAGATGAGTTTGATATATTGCAGATACGCAACATAACCTTAAAAATATTGTTGCGATATCAAAATACAAACTTATGGGTAACGACTAGTTCAATGAGAATCGGTATGATGAAAATGGCTGGAATAAGAGATCTGGTTGACAATGAAGACGATGTCAATATTTTAGACGATCTAGAGGTTATTGCTCCTATAATGCGATCTAGACGTATTTATGTTCACCCAAATGATTTTGAATGCTGAGATGATGCAGAATTTGTTACGCTATTTCGTCTTGGAAACGCTAAATGAAAAACTCCACGACCATCTCAAGAGTCCAACATATAGTTACGTATTTTGTAAGTTATCTGTCACAATAGAAAACAGAATACATTATTTATGCCTGCAAGCTTATTAATTCAGTATTTGGTTAAATTGTACCACGCTTCTCGCCGGGCTGCAGTGGTTATGTTGGCATCAATATATGTTTTGTCTTGATAACTTCAATTAAAACGAAAGTTATTTTTTTCTGAACGGACAAGGGTCCTACAAGAACCTGTCAACCATAGAGCAGGTACAGTATTAATTTTGCTGCGAGTGAAACGAGCAGCAATAACATTTACTCCGTAGCTCGTGAAAAATATTAACACAATTCTACACTTCACTGTTTATCTGTTGCCAACATAAGCATTGGAGCCCGGCGAGAAGCGTCGTAAAATTTACCCAGTATTTACTTATGCTTGTTGCGCCTAGTGTGAGGCCTAAATGTGATTCCTTCCTCCGCTTGTACTAAGATACTACACCCTTGGCATATTATCGTACTAAGCCCTAAGCATGTTTACTGTTCTACATTTTCAGTGGAAAGTATTGAATTCATTTGCCACACGCGATCATGTCGCTTTTTTCTTCTCTTTCTATGTCGTAGCGTCCGTTTTTTAACATTCCAATGCACCCTAATATTTCTCTATTGAGGCCACTACACACTCGCACTAACTTCTTATAAAATTCGAGCTTCTTTCACGTTTGTTTTCCATAACGCCAATTAACAACTATCTGCTAACCTCTTCTCTGATAGTTAAATAAGGCAAACAGATGTTTATTTAGACGGCACTTTCATTTGTTTCTATTGCCAACCTAGTCGAAATATATCGTACCTTCTCGTTTTCTCCAGGTTAGCAAACGAGAGGTGTATCTGGCAATGACAAACGCAATGCACTTAACGAGCACATTTAACTGGACGTTAAAGGCATCTTCTCGTTTACTAACGAGAAGATTAACGGGAGATGGACGAACCGGAACCGGCCCTAAGCCGCTTTTTCATTTAAATTTCGATCTGTCAAAGGGCGATCGCAAAGACCGACTTTTAGTGTTATTACTTTAACCTAAAGTGGGCCAAATTAAATGATATGTTCTTGTTGTTGATATACCTGGCGATATCCTGGTGAGTTTCGATGCACAGACATAACTGCTTATACAAGTCTTCTGTCACTAAACTATCCTTTCCCGATTTTGATTTGGTCGGAGAGTTTCCACCACCATTTCTCAGATGTATATCGGTAATGCGCGAGGCCACAAATTTTAGCTGAGCTGCTGTGTGAATCATGACTACTGCTAACAAGCAGTCGAGATGCACATTGATTAAACCAATGAAGACCACAGAGGTGCCCTGCAAGGCGTAGGACATCTCGTACACTGGGAAGTCAGTCGTGTTCGTAATCGGCAGTTGCTGAAGGGGTAACCTCCTGGCGCCTGGGGAAGCAAGTGGGGCAAGAATCCATACGAGCAACAGGGTGACATTGTAAGTGTCGAGACCTTTGGAGAGGCGGTTGGCGTGCTGGCGGGCTTCCGTGAAGATTGCCCCAAACTGGTCCGACTGGTCCGTCGCGGACTGTCTCTGACGCTCCACCAGTGAGTCCAGCCTACGCACCAGGGCGCACCAGCTGCCCTCGTTGCGGAGGAAGAGTGACACCTTGAGCACGCCGACGATGACGACCGACACGTTGGACAACGCCAGTGTGTAGTCTTCCAGCTCCCCGCGTAAGGTGCAGAGGTTCACGCAGCCTTCGGCGATGTGGCCCAAGGACAGTGCTAGGATGGCGGCAGTGAGGATGCGAAACAGCCGCGTGCCTTGCAGTGGCCACAGGCCGGCAATATTCAGAAAACGCACGTCGTACTTGAGAATGGAGTTCGCAGTGTACTGCCATGTCAGCGGTTCTGATGCCGGAGAATCCCAATCCATGATTAATAACGAACAGAATCCCCGAGACAAGCCGCAGTCTTGACCCCGTTCCTACTCTCCACTGCTCTCTGACCAAGTGCGAGCACCGATAACGTAAGACGAGATTTCACCAGTACCTGCTCCCTCTCCCACACGACCTCTCTTCTTATAAATGAAGTGTGCGAGATCAATACAGATGACGCTCAGCGTTTTTCTTAAACAGATACCTAACCGTTAAAGAGAATTTCTAATCGGCGCTATAGAATTAAATAAATAAACGAGTATGATATAAATTTACGTTACTCCTACGTACATAACATCCGTCACTGGCCGCGCGTCAAGTATTGTATAGCTCATCAATAATTATGAACAAATGAAACCAAATTCCCTACAAATAAGCAATAATTTCCGGTTTGGTGTTCGCCAGCAAAGTTAATTACAAATATTATTCAAAGGGAATATTCCTCTGTCAGTATAAATCCAATTTCTCACGGTGCAAACGAGAAAAGTGAAAAATAAATAATTAACTAGACGTAGTTGGACCTGAGAGCAACTGCACGTCAGCTGTAAACACAGCTTGGTTCCCTCTAATTGAATCAGTCTTCTAAGATACTAAATGAATAATTTTGATCTTCCGTTTTCTAATTGATATACAAAACGTAACGTTCCTCAGTGCTGGCGAACTGAATCTGCATTATAGCAGAGGTTTCCCAGTCCCGTTCAGCAGAGTAATTTACTCGTAGAATAGAATCTCGCACAATAGTCTTAAGGCAGATGTTGTAGAAAGACATATACATAATTTCACATCCCGAAAGGCTTCCAGAAATCGATTGGCTTAAGGTCACATCTGTCGAGAACAGTTATCGGTAAGTACTACACATTGCTGCAGTTCTACCGCATCGCCTCTACTAGCATCATTGTCTCAGAAAAGCTATCGTTAAGGTCTAGCTTTCTTGTGAGAAATGCTTATCTCGGCTCAGAGATGACTAACGACATTCTGTAAGAAACAGCATAATGTTAATAAGTGATGCGGATGGACGTGTGTAATATAAACTTTGTTGCTGTTTTCGTTATTGTAACATATTAGGCAGTGTTTTCTTTATAAAAATACTAGCTTATATGCCCGTGCTTCGCAACGGTTGTTGAAGGAGGGCCTGTGATTATCATAGCTTTTTAGGGTTTCGGACCTCAGTCAGTAAAAACATAATCCTTGTTGGACTAATAGAAGTATGACTGTGACTGTAGTGTAGCCACAGTCTTAGACTGTGGTGTAGCGCTCTATTATTCATTTGTTAGCCTATCTGCATTTTCATCTTTGTCTCTGATGATCGTCGGTAAAGTGTGATTGAGGAAATCGCGCCGAGAAGTAAAAAACTTATATATTTGATATTATGCGTCGTTATTCTCAATTTTGTTACACATTGCAACAGCAGCGCCGAAAGCGGCTGGCAAATTACATTTCTGAAAACGACATTGAATAAGTGCAAATATTGATTTGTTACAGTTTTCACAAATATCTTCTTCAATATGAATTTGGGATGAATTGTAAGACTGTGTGAATCATGAGACTCTATACAAAAGAGTTTCGCGTGAAAGTGCTGGTCATAATGAGATGTGACAACGACGGACGTATCTGATTCGGTAAAATTTTACTTTCTATCCTGGCGGCCTCGTGTTTTTATGTTGGCAACATCAATAACACGATATAAAATCGTTGCAAAGATAACCGAACCACATAGAGTGTAGATAAATACTGCTGTTCTTGCTGTATGCTTGATTTCACGACAAAATATTTGCGTGTCACGCGATTGGCTTATGACGATGTCACATGATTCTCGTCATTCAACATCTGTTGCCAACATTATCACAGGAGGCCGCCGGGATATGAGTAGGACTACGTCGCATAGTTTTTCTTGACCCAGATGTCAAACGATAACACCTTTCACAGCAGAGAGTGTCACGGCTATATGTATCAGAGATCACTGATTGGCACAGACCAGTGAGCTTACTGGCACAGGCATATCAATATCTATGGCCTAAGAGACATTCATTAATGTATGTCTGTGTTTCCACCACGCTTCCACGACTGATCAATGTTCCACGAGTATTTTTATCTTTGAGTCTATCTCGATTTTTATCTTTGTTCTGTGTTTCTGTTCATAGTCGGTAATATGTGGTTGACGGAAACATGTGATCTATTTAAAAATTGCGTATTTGATATTCCTCGTCGTTATTACAGTCTGAAAGGACCGCATTGTCTGACGATTGAAAGAATAAACAGATTTTGACTCGTACCGTAAAGTCACAGAGTATATATCTTTTCCTAAGAGTATTTATTGCATATTTTGCGAATTTTTGCTCGTCACACTCACCCACTACCACGCACCGCGGCCAAAGTCCCTTACTAACATCATTAGACCAAGGGCTATGTACCACCACAACCACGAGTGGTTGGCAGTATGTGGTCATGGAGAAAAGTCTGTCAGCACGTACACACACAAGCCTTTTATATATAGATATAGATTTATTGGGTTCGCTGAACCGAAATCAAAAAAACATGATCTTAAGATGCAATCATTTTTCGAGTCGCCAACTTCTTTACATTATACAAACAACTTTTCTGTATTTATGTCGCCAACCATTATAACTATTGCAGAATTCCAATTTTTCCCCAAATCACAGCATTCCTAAATATCGCCCGCCGCATCCTTATACGCGGTTGAAAATTACCTACACCGATCACGTTTTGAAATACTTCACAACAATATTGAGGTTAACTTGTCGTTGTTTATGTTCTAATATTTAACTTTCAGTTTTTTCGTTGCCTTGCTGGATGTAAAATAATTGTTCATTTTAAACAAACTCCGCTTGAACATCTACAGCGAGAGGTCTGAAGATGTTCTAATCTTAGATCGAAACCGGTTACCAGTAGTAATAAATTATAAAATTTTGCGAACTAGAATGTTATTTTTATCTTTAAATATAATTTTTTCCAAATAAGGAAACCATGTTTTCCAAACTGATTTACTTACACTAACTTAATGTCAAATATACCCATGGCCGAGGGAGGACTCGAACCTCCGACGGCGAGCAGCGGCGCGCTCCACATTAACCATAGACGCAAAATAACAAACTGCCAACATATAAGAATTCCTTTTTCATGCTTGTTCTAGTATGTACCGTCAAATTTTTTCTGTTCACATGTGCAGATTTTGCCTTCCTAAAAGGTATACACACCGTTAACAGTTTCAGAAAGCAATGAACAATCACACAACAAGTCACACACACAATGTAACCGAAAGGCACAGGTATCACTCCAGGCAAAAGTCAGCGTACGTGTTACTCGAAATATTCTCCAGTTGTTGTGAACTGCCCGTTGTCAGGTAATGGATGAATTTTCAAGATGGAAGTTACATGCATCAAATATATGTTAATCTATGGGACTTAACTACTCCGGTTATCAGTCCCCAGGCCTACAAACTACTTAAACTAACGTAAACTAACCTAAGGACAAACACACATACGCATGCCAAAAAAAAAAAAAAAAAAAAAAAAAAAAAAAAAAAAAAAAAATTGTTCAAATGTTTGTTAAGCTTGTGGGATTAACTACGGGGTCATCAGTCCCTAAACTTACAAACTACTTATGAACTAGCTACAACTACGGACGGTACAAATATCCATGCCCGAGGGGGGATTCGAACCCCCGACCGTAGTGGTCGTGCAGACCGTGACTGAAGCGCCTCAGTCTCCTCGGCCACCGCGGCCGGCACACGTATGCCCCAGGGAGGACTGGAACCTCTGACGGTAAGCAACGGTGCGCTCCGCAGCGTGGCGTTACATGTATCGAACTACACAGAAGTCTACCAATATTGTTTTCTCAAACAGTATTTCAATGTTTAAATGCTACACGTATCCATTTCCCCCTTAAAAATGTACTGCATCTCGGTACAACAAAATCTTCTGGCTCTTCAATAGTTTAGGTCGTATTTTCTATTATTTCAAATCATCGTATGGCATTATTGCACGGATGACGCTATCTTGGATTTTTTTTATTTAAATGTTTTCAAGCTGCTTCTGGGCAGGGCATATTCGTCTTTTGTGTAGCTGTGATAGCAGCATTTGTGATTCTGGTTTCCATCCGTTATTATATCATAATTTATTAGCTTTTGCAAATGAAAGGGTTTGTGAAAAGTAAGGTCTTCAAGTTTTCTTAAAAATATTATATAATCACTACATTTACGATTGTTTTACTACACTTGCTTAAAAGCTTAATGCGATTATTGTATAAACAAAGAATCGATAGTAAAGTTGTATGGCTTGAATGGCTGGGACACTCTCAAGGGCAGGTTCAGCCATCTAATTGGAAAGGTATTGTCAAATCTTTCGAACCCGCAGCCACATTTCTTTCGTGACGTGTGGGAGACTGCAATGGAGGTAATGTTTCATTACGGTTGGGGGGAGGGAGGAGAAAAACATTGTGGTTCGAAAGTCTCTCCCAAATTTCTTCTTCTTTACTTGACCTCCTCCATGTTGCCATGGCTTTTGAGTAACTGCATTCTGTTGTAACGAAAGTGCAGTACTCACGAGGTGCCTATTTGTTATCACCGCCCTCAACGAAAAAAAGTCTCTAAAAACATTGTTTACCAACCTGTTGTCTTCACAATTTATATCGTCAGCGCAGAAGGTGGCACACAGGTTGTTGCTTCTTGTTGTTAGGTTAATAGCGGTGATAGAGTCTGGTAAACAAATTATGTAAAGGATGTCTCTTTCTTTACTGAAGCAGAAACAAAGAAACTGAACAATTAACGAACTGTCTGTTCACTTCATAATTAACATTTAGAATTCATGTTGCCTTTACAAATTGGGTCTCCCCGTGATGGCTGCCGAATCATCGCCAAACTCCCAATGATTTTCTGCAACTTTGCAACTACAGCGTTGCCAAGCAGTTGGGTCGTATAAACATACCGCAAATCGATTGTGTAATGATAGTGCAGCACCACATTAAAAAACTGCCATATTTAGGCAGCTATCAGAATTATGATTTGGAAATCTCTCAGTTGTTGGTTAGTAAGAGAATAATGTTACCAATAACAAGTATTCATTTACGGCACTGGGTCAAGTCTAGTATACGATACTAACCGTCAGCTTTGACCAATGACGTCATCAGTAAAATATGTTTCTGTATATATATATATATATATATGAAGATGATATTACCTTTTTTGTATCAGAGATGCGGAACTATTTGCATACGGTCGTTGATTACATTAAAGATAGACAACTGATATCTTGATTCTGTATTGATCGAAGTGATTCAACAATTCTGTTATAATTTATGGATAAATATTTTCACTGAGAAATTGTTTGCTTACAATCGACAGTAAGTAATATAGATTATTGTTCTTTATTATTTTATGTGAATTTATGTAATACATTATTGAGTTTGATCCGTATTTAATTATGTTATCGATCTTTTTAGGAATGGATAATAATGAAAAAATTAATAAAGATCAATTTTCATTAATGATTGGTGAACAGATGGTGTCTCTAACTAAATTTTTACAATTTTTGTATTAATTGCTGAAATTGGTTAAATTTTACGACGCTTCTCGCTGGGCTGCAGTGGTTATGTTGGCACCTATGGTAATGACGGCAACTCACATGACCAATAAATATTTTTTCGTGACAACTTCAATTAAAACGAAAATTATTTTTTTCTGAACGGACAAGGGTACATACAAGTACCTGTCAACCATATAGCAGGTTTAGTATTAATTTTGTTGCGAGTGAAACGAGCAGCAATACCATTTTCTCTGTAGCTCGTGAATAATATTAACGCAATTCTAAACTGCATTGTTCATCTGTTGCCAACATAAGCACTGGAGTCCAGCGAGAAGCGTCGTGAAATTTTACCGCTGAAATTTTTTACTGAACGTTTCCTGATCGAGTATAGAATACGATACAGATATCTCACGAAATAGCGTAATTTGGTAACATTTAAAAACTGTATCGTAAACTAGACTTGACCTTCCCCTGGTCAAGTCAAGAATACGATACAGTTATCTCATAAAATAGCTTCATAAGCTTCATATGGTATCATTTAAAAATTGTATCGTAAACTAGGCTTGACCTCCCCCTACTCAAGTCAACAATAGGGTACAGATATCTTTTCAAATAGCGACATATGAGCAGAAACATATTATTACACTACAATTTTACTAGAACATTATTGTACATGTAGCTTTTAACGAAATCGCACACATTTGTAGTAGTATTTGCTAATACAATAATAAAAAAAGTATATTTTTAGTACGTAATGTTGTAACTTCCTTTTTTTGTTTTTGTTTCATACGCTAGATTGGAACTTTATCACCTTTAAAAAAATCAATACTTTTCATTTACGGTGGTTGGATACACCTTTAGGCATGAAAGAAAAGCTTTAACAATACAGCCCCTTCGAAAATTCGGTTCTTAACAAGAATCGCAAATGCTTAACCACTACTTCATAAAATAAATGCTTTATAAAAGTAATGTCTGAATGCTTCAGATTGCAGTTAATCAACTATTTCAGTAGAGTCTGCTTAGTTTCGTACTTCAGTTTTACAAAAAAAATATAGCCCTATAGACCGTCATATTTTGATGATTACCTACTAGCTGGAAAATGTGAATGCATAGCTACAACTAAATAATATCTCCTTGTGTATACTGTTAATATCAGAACGTCACATTTTTGTAGATCGGTATTGTTTGGTACCTGCCAAGTAGCTAAAAGTATCATGATAAGCACACGAAAGGCACAGAGGCAAGGATAAAGTGAAAAGAGCGAGATGTACAATCTAGTCTGTAAGACGTCTAGTTTTGGAAAAAAAATTACAATATCGGAAATCCACTAAAACAAAACTCATGAACGTGAAAGTATGCATCGACCACGCGATTATAATCAGAGTCTGTTCCTTCTGTAACTGAGCACATCAGGTCGCAAATCATTTCTGCTCTTAAATCGTTTTTCTACTACCGGATTATGACTCCGCTAGAGTTGGCCACTGTTTCTAAACACAGAACTGTTTCAGAGTTTCAAAACCTCCACGATTCATGGTTTCGAATCCGTCATGTTCATTCCTCTGAGTTTAGGATCACACCTGCGGTCGATACTGAAACTGTTTCATTCTGTCGAGTTCACTGTTTTAAAACAGCGGTGTTTTAGGCCACTAATGCAGGCAAGCGGAACAGACGAATTGTTTCGAAACAGTGATGTTTAATTTTGCTGACGTTCGGCACCGATACACATTTAACTTACTACCGGTAGTATATGAATAGTTTAAAGAGTGTCAAAAACTATTTCACAGGCGTGAGTCTACGGCTTAAGATTACCGAAATCACGATTCGTTTCTAAGATGTTGTTGTATTCCGAAAAGATAAAATGTCTACTTTATAAATGTAGATGAACAATAAAACAACTCTCACTATTTGCACTGAAATCCAGTAAAATTCTAGGTTTACCTGTCCATGTACGGCAATTATTAAAAACTCACGACTAAACCCACAACTCATAAAGTCTGCAGTGACAGCTTTTATACTAATAAGGAGAAACCGCAAATTTAATATCACGTTAAACAGTAGAATATTTTTCTCGTACCGTTAGTTTCTTGCGAGTGAAAACGAAGGTACCTACCTACCATCATAATGTTGCCCATACAGTCAAGTAAAAGAAAAGATATTTCTTAAAAGATATAAATACAAGCAAATCAAACATTTGTGCCGTATTTGACGAATATGGTATTCATACTTCATTTTACGAAAGTTTGGACGGTGAATGGATCCGCGCATTAAGGATAGCTCGAAAACTCGAATTTTAAGGCAAGGTTTATTTTTATGAAGGACCCAGCATTACGACAGATGTATAAAACCTTAACACTTCCCAAATTGTTAGCCCAATAAATTTTATTTGATAACATGCCTTTTAGGTTAGCACACACAACACGTATCAAAATTAGGCACTAGAATAGAGGAAAGCAAAATGTATTAATTATAAATACTTCGGATTAAATTTTACTTGCCGTCCTCACATGAGATAATGTTGGCAATGGTGTGACGTCGGCATTAGCCAATGGCATGACAACAAGAAATTATTGTCATGAAATCTACGTTTTACGAAGAAAATTATTTTTACTGAGCGGGCAAGGGTACATACAAGAACCTGTCAACCATAGAGCAGGAACAGCATTATTTATTTACTTCTTCATCTGTACTAATAAAGTCATTCAATGCGGATTTCTAACAATATTAACATATTGGCAAAGATTTTCTTCCGTGTTGTTGATGTTGCCAACATAATCACGCGAGGCTGCCAGGATGGTAGGTAAAATTTTACGCTACTTCGATAAAAACCAATATGTTAGATGTAAAAACGTCGCCCCCCGCAGGAAACATAAAACTGCCAAGGCATCCGAATAAAAGTGTAATTTCTTCTCCTAGATTAGCCGTTCTTACACTATGTTTGTGACTTTATACCAATACTTATAGAGTACACATTGACGATGGTAAAATAAACAGCCCTATACTATTACAAAACACAGTTACGAAACCTTACACAGACTTTGCTTACACTGCATGGTTTCATTTGTTCCACAACCGTCAGATGTTTCAGTTTTCCCATCTCTAGACTCTGCTATTTTAACCCCTCGTCCACACATTGGTACCAACGCTGGCGCCAACATTGGCCAATATTTTTGAGACAGCGTCCACACATTGGAGCCAACATTCAGTTGAATTCGTCGAGAGCCAACGTAAACACATCTGACGCACAAATCGCGGCCAATGCGTTAAGTGAATGTGAGTGTGAATAATTACATTTTTTCATTGTAAGCCAAAATGGGAAATATACGTAAAAGATGATGGGGGTCTTGTATCACTTCCCACCAAAAATTAATTACGGTACGAAATCATTGATTTTTAAAATATGCTAAAAGTAAACGATAAATTATTAAAACTTAGACCTGCTACATTAAATGATTGAAATTAAAAGAAAAAAGAAAAATGTTTTGGAGGGATGCTTTTTTTTTTTTTTTTTTTTTTTTTTTTTTTTTTTTTTTTGGTATTACGCTTCGATTTATTGCTAAAGGAGACAGTTTTAGAAGCCTCCACTTCCCTTTTAAAATAACCATGTAATTGATATCACTGGTAGTGCTTGAAGTTTGCAAAACAATATTTAAAACTTGACAGGAAATATTAAGTACTGTACTGTTAATTTTAAAAATTAAATTCAGTAATGGAGAGTGTCGAAAGTCTAAAAAGTTTTTAATTTCACAGTTCATGCCTAAGTTTTGCTGTGGCATTTCGTTTTTTGAGGTTTCCTTCACAAATAAATCACTTTCTGATACAGTTCTAATATTTACAAAAACATTTGGAAACTTTAAAACGGCGACGAAGAACGAACGAAGAAAGAAACAGTTTCGAGATGAGCAGACGACAAAGACAGAATGAAACGTTGGCGCCAATGTGTGTACGACGTACCCGTATTGGCCAACGTCCTTTGATGTTTGGTCAAAATACCGACAAGCAACGGAGCCGTACCAACGTTGGAACCAACGTTGGTTGCAACGCTATTTCACCGATCCACAAATTGGACCAACACTGTTGGCGCCAACGTCGGGTCCAGTGTGTGGATCCGGCCTAATTCGTATGAATTCCACTGCATTCCCGGCATTTGTTATTGACGTTTCCATATTTTCATTACAAAATTCACAACAACGTTTAGTGATTAGGAAATATGAAAGTAACAGCATAAGAAAACAGCAACTACTCATTTTGTACCATGTCATTCTTCTACTACTCCATTCTGGCCGCTTGGAGTTGCATTTTTCCCCCACAATACGTTTACATGCAAGACGAAAATCGAATTTCGTAAAGCCCTTACTATACGGGACGTGCGACACACACAAGAAAGTCGTTGTCAGCTGCAGCGCTCCTTGCAATAGACAATGGAACTACAAAGAAGCGTTTGTCGAGTCGTCTCCTTCACCTGTCTACTTCGTTGTTGTCAACTTAGAGCAAATGAATCGCTGAGATCAGTTTTCGAGACTGTCAGATATGTCTTCATTATTGTGAAACTGAATTTAATTGTTTCCACATGAAACAAAGTCGCTTGTATACACTTCCGCCTCTGAAACTGTATTTGTTTCAATGCAGTTCATGTGAAACTACGTCGTTCACTTGTGTAAACGTCCGCATTATAAAAGACGATTAAATACTTCCAGGCCGCGCATTTTGAGTCGCTTATGTTTATCATAGTGAAGCTTGTGCTATCTATACATAGACCTTTCGTCCGGATAAAGCGTTAAATAATGCTCACCGAAACAAAAAATATTTCACCTTTTAACTACAGCATGTTTCAAGGAAATAGTAAATATTTTAGGAGATGGTAATAAAGACGAATTACAATAAAAATGCTAATATGTAACCCAAACAAATTTAAAGCATTTTAACTTCCCCATTGTTGGGTCTGCAGTGTGGTAAATGTCGTTGAAGGCTATTGTAACCACAGATCCAGAATCACTGCTTACAGTTTATTATTTATCGCTACAGCTGTTTCACCATTTTGCCATTATCAAGCGCCTTCGTGTAAAGGAAATAGAAATTTGAATATTTTGACTGATACTTTCGTTGGCTGTTGGTAAATCATCATATTGACTTTTATTTCAATAACCGCTGTACGACTTACTTTAAAGTCTTAAGATGACCTTGTAAGTCGAAAACCGGTTAATTTAGTGGAAATGAACTTGTAGAACATATACAAAATTATTGTAAAATGTAAACTTTCACGGCCGGAATGGTCAAAATTACTAAAAATTACTACAGAGATAAGGAGAGCTTTGAGACCGACACGTAGAGTTGAAAACGATGAAAGGGTTCCTGTGAAATCTAAAGTCTTCCTACCTTTTGTTAAGGACGTCACCGCATCGGTAAAAATTTGACGAAACGGAATGTTGCCGTCATTTATAAACCTACTCGGAAGATACAGGATCACCCTGCTGCATTTAGCGACAATGCTGCTCACTTTCTCCTAAACCACTGGATCGATTTCATCCATTTTTGGTACCACATTCCTTACCATGAGGTAACAATTGCTGCAGGGTTAAGAATCACATACGTCACATGGTTAAGAAGATATGACGTATACACAGTAGGAATCGCATAAAACTGCCACATAATGCGGCGAGATTTTATAAATACGTTGTATGAGAATGAAAGTACTTAGCGACTTGCAACATACTTCAAACATAATTTCAAACCTTTATTAAATTTGTTCTCGCTGACAACCATGGCAAAATAATGAAAGGAAAATTTCGCTTACTACTTTTCCGCTGTTTAAGGAGTGAAACTGCGGCATTCGGTGAGACGTTACAATTTATAATTTGTACACTACAAATTGTAGCCACATGCAATTTTACAGAAATTATACACACATATATTATACACACATAATGTATCTTCAAAATTGTATAACAGTACGACACGTAGTTCATGAGATGTGAGCACATACACAGTAACGTTCATGGGAAACCGCTCCATCACGCCCCAAGTTTTAAGCTATTACTTCTTTACTACTAATTGTATTCCCAAGAGATTTTACAGGCAACCCTAATACAACTGAATATATACCTGAAAAGTGGCAGGAATAAATAAATAAATACCCGGGCAACGCCGAGTTTTCAGCTAGTCTAATATATAAAGCAGAGTGCCCGTGTCTATGTGTGTACGTGCTGCATACAAATCTACAGTTTTGATACTATCTTCTTCAAATTTAGTACACATAAGCTTCAATCCATGAGGACGGTCGCCATAAGTGTAAGAATCACGTACGATACATAGTTCATGACATATGATGTGTTAAAGAATGGGATGCGCGGAAAACTGCTGCATTTAGCGACAATGCTTCTCATTTTCTCCTAAACCACTGGATCCATTTCAACCAAATTTGGTACCTTCCAAGTAGTATCACAGTACGACACGTAGTTTATGCGATACTAGCACATAAACAGTAACGTTCATGGAGAACCGCCCCATCACGCACCAAGTTTTATAATTTTACTTTTTTACTACTAATTGTGTTCCCAAGAGATATTACAGACATACCGCCCTTATACAAATGAATATATACCGGTACTTGAAAACGGCAGGAATAAATAAATAAATACCAGAGCAATGCCGGGTTTTCAGCTAGTATTTAATAAAGATAACGAATTGGTAGTACGCTACTGCCCATTAAAATTGCCACACCAAGAAGAAGTGCAGATGATAAACGGGTATTTATTGGACAAATATATTATACTATAACTGTCATGTGATTACATTTGCACGCAATTTTGGTGTATAAATCTTGAGAAATCAGTACCCAGAACGACCACCTCTGGCCGTAATAACGGCCTTGATACGCCTTGGCATTGAGTCAGAGCTTGAATGGCGCTTACAGGTACAGATGCCCAGACTGTAGCATTGTGTGATAAATGAACTGGAACAGAGGTCCCCTGCTCATTAGACGGTTGAACTCAGCACTACGGCACGCTGCCACAGTAGGTTCACTCAGCTGCACGGGTTTACCCCGTCATGCCTTCCTCCTCAATTAAAATTCTTGCCCTGCCTCAGTGTCTATGATGTTTCAGTATTAGAAAGGCTGTTGAACAAATCAATCGAGAAATAACGACTAGCCTAGCACATACCTCCAACCCATTGCATGCCGTCTCGATAAATCTAGCCCCGAATTACAAACATTCAAGTCCATTCTAGGTGCAAATAAGGTAGTAATATATGACGGTTTATCCATATCCGAAGACATATCCAAACAAGAGGAGTCCTGCAAGGAGAACCAGTGAGTTCAGTACTTTTTAATGTAATGCCGGCAGGTACTGGTCGGAATATAGACTCAAGTAATGTAAAACTTCTTATGTATGCAGATGACATGCTTATACTGTCGAGGAAGTTAAACATCTGCAAACAGCTATGGACGCGTGCAGAAATTGGGTTCTAGAAAACTCAGTGGAAATAAACAGCACCAAAACGAAGGCAATGAAGTTCAGAAGACGAGGAAGGATATCCATGACAGATCATCTGGCGTGTGGCGAAATAACGCTGGAATTCGTGTCAAGTTTTCAATACTTGGAAGTGACACCACAAACAATTGGAACCGCTTCCTCCCTGCATACACAAGAACGAACGGCAGCCGCAACAAAAACCACCTATCACATCAAAAAATTACAAAACCTATCTCTGACAACAGCGGTAAAGCTCTTCAAGATGGAGGTTATGCTGCGACAACATATGGCATTCGGCTAATATGGCCCTGCTTGACGGTGAAAAAACTGTTGAGATTGAAGAATGTAAAAGTCAGATTCCTAAAAAGTGCTCTGTCACTTTCGAAGTTAAAAAAAAAAAAAAAAAAAAAAAAGTTTCTTCCTAGAAGATATCAAACAATGCTTCAATCTTCCAGAGACGCAAGCTTGCAAATGCGTTATGGAGGAGAAAGAAATCAAAGCAATGGAGTTACCGAAGGAAATTTTGGAAACAGATACGATGAAGTCAGACTTATGGAAAGGCCCGAACTTCCAACTCTGGCACCTCTACACGTGTTTTGCTGTTCATGGTTTTCACGGGAAGATATACCAGAACGGAGCATACCGTGCCCCAAGGAGGCCTACCTCTGTAAACTATGCAATGAGCCATGCCCCAGATATCGTCTAGTGAGCTGGAAGAGCAGACCCCAACCACTGACCACACTTGAAAAAGACTGGTGAAAGGCAATAGTTACCGCAATTACTGCGACTTTAACATAACTCACTTGTCCACATTGTGTTTAATAAAAACTATTATTAATGTTAGAAAGGCGCTCTAAATTAAATGCCCCAGATATCATCAAGTGAGCTGTAAGAGCAGACCCCCAACCACTGACCACACTTGAAAAAGAGTGGTGAAAGGCAATAGTTACCGTAATTACTGAAACTTAAACATAACTCACTTGTACACATTGTGTTTGATAAAAGCTATTATTAATATTAGAAAGGCACTCTAAATTAAATGGAATAGCATCTTCACACAAAACGAAATGAGAATCCTTTCGGAAAGCCGGCCATAGGTGTTTACAGACTTGTACAAGTCACAAACATCGAGCCGCGGTGGAATGACCGATATGCCTAAAACGAGCCTTGCAGCGGGGTTCTCGCTTGCTCCCCATCAGAGATTCGAGTCCTCCTTCGGGCACGGGTGTATGTCCTGCCCTAAGGTTAGTTTAAGTAGTTTGTAAGCTTATTACTCAAGTCCCATAGATTAAAAAAAAAAAAAAAAACAGAGATGATGTATGTATATAGACTAAAGCAGGTCTCCTGCTCAGCAGGCAGTTGCGCTCCCACTACGCCATCACGGCACAACTGTAACTGAAATTCATGTCCCTCAAACAAATAAGAATTTTTTATAAATGCCAATGCACCATGTCACCAGGCCAATGGTTTGAAGAACATTCTGAAAAATAACTGTGAATCCAAAGAAATTCTGGTCATATGTGAACTAAACTAGCGGCAAAACACAAGCAATACCATCACTACGCGATAGCAATGGTAATACTACCGACGATAGTACTGCTAAGGCAGAATTACTAAACACAGCTTTCCGAAATTCGTTCAACAAAGAAGACGAAGTGAACACTCCGGTATTCAATCCAAGAACAGATGCCAGCATGCGAAACTTAGAAGTAGATGTTCCAGGAGTAGTAAAACAACTTAAGTCATTAAACAAAAATAAATCTTCCGGACCAGATTGTATACCAACTAGATTCCTCTCAGAGTATGCTGATGCAATAGCTCCGTACTTAGCTATAATTTACAACCGATCACTCAGCGAAAGATCTGTACCCGAAGGCTGGAAAGTTGCCCAAGTTACTCCAATATTCGAGAAAGGCAATAGGAGTGATCCCCAAAATTACAGGCCTATTTCATTGACGTCGATTTGCAGTAGGATTTTGGAACATATACTTTGTTCGAATATTATGAACTACCTCGAAGAGAACGACCTATTAACCAATAGTCAACACGCATTCAGAAAGTATCGCTCTTGCGAAACACAGCTTGCCCTTTATTCACATGAAGTGTTAAGTGCCATCGACAAGGGATCTCAAATCGATTCCCTATTTCTGGATTTCCGGAAGGCGTTTGATACTGTACCCCACAAGCGGCTTCTAATGAAATTGCGTGCTTATGGAATATCTTCCCAATTGTGCGATTGGATTCACGATTTCCTATCAGAAAGGACACAGTTCGTTGTAGTTGACGGTAAGTCATCGAGTAAAACAGAAGTGATAACTGGCGTCCCACATGGAAGCGTTATAGGTCCATTACTCTTCCTCGTGTTTATAAACGAGGATGATGCTGTCGTTTATCGGTTAGTGAAGTCAACAGAGGATCAAAAGAAACTGCAAAGCGATTTAGACAAAATTTCTACTTGGTGCGAAGATTGGCAATTGACACTAAATAAAGAAAAGTGTGAAGTAATACACATGATCACTAAAAGAAATCCGCTGAACTTCAATTACGCGATAAATCAGTCAAACCTTAAGGTCGTAAATTCTACCAAATACCTGGGAGTTACAATTACGAACATCTTTGACTGGAGAGAACACATAGAAAATATTGTGGGGAAGGCGAATCAAAGGTTACGTTTCATTGGCAGAACGCTTCGAAGATGCACCAGCTCCACCAAAGAGACTGCCTACATCACACTTGTGCTTCCTCTCCTGGAGTACTGTTGCCCCTTGTGGGACCCTCACCAGGTGGGACTGACGGAAGATATTGAGAAGGTTCAGAGAAGGACAGCTTGTTTTGTTTTATCACGTTACGGGGGGGAAAAAGTCACGGAAATGTTGCACGAATTGGGGTGGAAATCATTAAAAGAAAGACGTTATTCATTGCGGCGTGATCTGTTTGCGAAGTTTCAATCACCGACTTTTACTTATGAATGTGAAAATATTTTGCTAGCACCCACCTACTTAGGGAGACATGACCATCCCAATAAAATAAGAGAAATCAGATCGAAAACGGAACGATTTAGGTGTTCTTTCTTCCCGCGCGCTATTAGAGAATGGAACGGTAGAGAAAAGTTATGAAAGTGGTTAATGAACCCTCTGCCAGGCACTTAAATGTGATTTGCAGAGTATCTATGTAGATGTAGATGATGAATCACTTTGTCATCGAGATAGCCCGAGCCAGCCGCCGTGGCCGAGGGGACTGAGGCGCTCCAGTCACGGTCTGCACGGCCAATACGGTCGGGGGTTCGAATCCCCCCGCGGGCATGGATATTTGCGCCGTCCTTAGTATTAGCTAGTTCATAAGTAGTTTGAAAGTTTAGGGACTGATGACCCCGTAGTTAAGTCCCATAAGCTATACAAACATTTTTGAGATAGCCCGAAATGCATCGAACGGAGCATTTCTGCGACGAAAGGTCATATTGTGCACAAAAACCTGCACTGGCAACACTTACCAGTTATGGATGTTTATAGAAGTAGTATGGCTCCGGTCATTCTAATGTTCTAATGCGGACTTCTAACAACTTGTTGCGTGCATGCTACAAAGAGTTGATCATTTATCCACGCGATAACTCTGTTTTAACTTTTTATCCATTTGGACACGTTGGCGCCCAGATGAAGAAACAAGAAGAGGACACTTGCCTCTCTCCTCCATAAATCACTGTACAAAATTTTTATTCATTGCATAACTCATATACACCACGAATAACCATGAATTATTTGGTTATCATAAAATTTTTATTTGCCTATACAATGTTGTGGCTATGGGACGATTCGCCTGTGAGCTTTCCAACTCAGTTATATCCCTTCCCTTTTTGATAATTTTTTTGCGCACACCCAATCCTGTACGTATGAAGAAATTCTGGGACATGCGCGAAAGGCGGGATTTGTTTGCGTTACCGCATTTAGGCAAATGTACAGCCAAGTACACTCAGATGTTGGAGCAGATATATGACAGCGAAGAGTCGCTCTTATTCTGTAGTGGGAGAAGTGGTTTAATGGCAATTAATTATTTAATGTAATAATAATAATTTCGTGTGGCTGAGTGACCTGGTGCAAGTCTTTTAATTGGACGGACTTCGGCGACTTGCATGTCCTTAGCTTACCCCAGTTAGCCAACCGGAGAATGGGGATCTACAGTTTAAGTGGAAACCGAACCATGTGTCGGATCTGGCAACACCTCACATCGTAGAGAGGTGAAGAAATGTGAGATCGGCCCGGGTTATTATTTAATTTTAAGGAACTAGTGAAAATATAGAAGTGTTTAAAAAAAAATCCGAAGTAATTAAAAGGGATGAAAAGTTGTTCTAGGATTTTTTTCCATTACATGGGTACAACGTGAATAGTGAATCAAGGCGAGACATTTGGAGAACACGTCTTCGTCACTACGCCCAGTAGGAGAGAGACGTCACACAACGCAGTAATCGGCTTCACTAGATCAGCCACAGGCATCGATCTGACATGGAAGTCTCCTGCATTGCTACAGTGAAGGAGCCGAAACGACTTCTCAGATTACTTACTCGATAGACGCACGTAAAAAGAGGATGGGAAGTGTATGTGTGTGTGGGGGGCCGGCCGCGGTGGCCGAGGGGACTGAGGCGCTTCAGTCACGCTCTGCACGGCCACTACGGTCGGGGATTCGAATCCCCCCTCGGGCATGGATATTTGTGCCGTCCTAGTTCGTAAGTAGTTCATAAGTAGTTTGTAAGTTTAGGGACTGATGACCCCGTAGTTAAGTCCCATAAGCTTTACAAACATTTGAACATTTTTTTGTGTGTGTGTGTGGGGGGGGGGGGGGGAGAGTAAGGTTTAGAAACCTGTTGAAAAAAAAGAGGGGAATATTTACAATTAATTTTAAATGATTAAAATAGGTGTGGGGTTGTGGGGGTTGGGTTTTTGGTTGGGATAGGGGGACTAAACTACTAAGGTTATCAGTCCTCCAGGGGGGAGGGTAAAGAGTTGGGATAGGAAATGAGGGGAAGGAGAAAGGAAAGCAGCCCGGGAAGCAAAGAAGGAAGGAAGACTGCATTAGATCGGGGCCTCGTTCTCCCCATGCACGTACTCACGAAAGAACCGTGAACCCCCTTGGCGAAGTAGGTGTCATTTATGGCGTAGTTTGAAAGAAAAAGTCTTAAAACAGAGGAAACAAATGGGCACACTTGTATAGTACTGGAACACAGACTTAAGACACTTATTAATTTAGACAACATTGTCAAAGGAGGGAAACAGTGATCTATTTGGTATAATTAATATTACAAAAACAATCTTGATCGCAAAACAGTTACCAGTTGACCAGGTCAGCGCAGCCCAGCCAGGTCCAGCACTGGCCACATTTTGTTCCGAAGATGACCTACAACAGGACGAAAAATTTTCAAATGTTTGTAAATCTATCGGACCAAACTGCGTGGTCATCAGTCCGTAGCTTACAAACTACTTACACCTAGGTAAACTAACCTACACACACACACCCATGCCCCAGGGAGGACTCGTACCTCCACGGCGAGCAACCGCGCGCTCCGCAGCGAGACGCCTTAGATCGCTTGGCTACTCCACCGCGGCTACAACAGGTCGAAACCGGTCAATAAACACAATTCTTTTTGCGATCAAAACTGTTTTTGTAATATTAAAAGACACTGATCTTAAAATGCAGCAAATTCACTGAAGTTGGTAGAATATGCCCCGCAATTCTATATGTTGATGGGAAAGAAGGCGATTATGTAAGGGGATTTTAGAGTGATGGCGAGAGTAGGTGGATAGTGAGAGGTGTTGACAAGAATGAAGTTGTTGTTATGGGGTAAAGGGAGGAAGTGGCTGGTAATGGGATATAAAAAATAAGGAAAATTTGAAGAGGAGTAGGTGTGATATGGGAAGCGCTGGTGGTGGGGTGGACTCAGAATTGGTGTATTGGTATATGTTATGGCGGACTTCGTGGCCTGGGAATAGGAGAAGAAATTTATTTGGGAGCGGATGTGATGATTGTTCAAGTGGAGGGTTGTTTGATTGTGTAGGCAGAGGCGTGGCAGCACACTAAGGTCATGGAAAGGATTCTTGGAATTGACTTTACGGATGGTGTGAGATATGGGGAGGTGTTCAGTGTGTATGAAGAGAGGTCGCAGTTGTTTATGGCTTCTTCGAGTGTGTTTATCTGTGTTATCAATTTTTCGTCACTGTCCCTGTCTCCGTCGTCGTCGTTGTCACCTTCGTTTGCGTCTTTGTCCTCGTTTAGCTGTCATCGCCGCCGCCACTTCCGAAACCTCCGCCTCTTCGGTTTGATCTCACCAACATCCCGGACGTCGCTGCAGCCCTTCTCATTATCCACAACACCGCTGGTTTCATCACTGTATTGCTAGCGTTGTTTCGACGATCACTCACGCTATATCATTATATCACTCACCAACATTCAACCATAATGGATCATCCCATGACGACCGTCATTCACATCTTCCCGTTTTCTACTCCACTACGGCCACCATATTGATCACGTCATCGAACCCAAGCCGCTATATCTATCCTGCCCTACTTACTACTGCAACAACAGATACATCTTGTAGGGCCCCATCTCCAACTTCGTTTTCTATTTGTCACACCTCTCCAGCCAGCACATCCGACACTGCAGTGCATGTAGCTTCCCGTCAAGCAACAGATGATATCACCAACGGCACTTCATCAAAGATAACCACACCAAACGACTCTATCCATGTTGAGAGACCTACACAACACCCAGGTAACCCCCAACAACGTTATATCACACTACCATTATTCCACAATCACCCTTCATCAGCATTTAGAAAATTAACCAAATGCCGAAACATATGCATTTAAAAAATGCTATAAATTCTTTTACCCTCTTCAGCCCAGACTCTAAATTCCTGAAATCTAAATGTTTGTTCAAATGTTTGCAAATCTATCGGACCAAACTGCGTGGTCATCAGTCCGTGGCTTACAAACTACTTAAACTAACCTACGGACAACAAACAAACAAACAAACACACACACACACACACACACACACACACACACACACACACGCACACACACACACGCCCCAGGGAGGACTCGAACCTCCGGCGGCGAGCAACCACGCGCTCCGCAGCGAGGCGCCGTCGACCGCTCGGCTACTGCATCGCGGCCCTCAAACCTAAATCCCTCTCCATTGCAGTTCAACACAAGCTGAGATACGGTATTGATTTAGTCCTCATATCCTCCCCAGATTCCTTGTGTTATCTCTGATCCTTCCGTATCACGTACCACCGCTAATTATGATCGAACACTACACTGATTGCTGGATAAAGAAGCGCAGGATAAAAGAACGCAGGAGGAAATCCCAAATACAAAAGTTCAATATTATATTGCGCTGTTTCTGAAGTGAACGACATGTGAAATTTACCAATAGATGACGTGGGAAGATCATTTCTCTTATAAAAATCAGGATTACATTGTTTTTTGAAGAAAAATATGATCACCTCATTCTTGGCTTTTTAAAAAACCTGATTTGGTACAGAAAAAGAAAATTACTATTTTTTTAAAAATCGGCGGTATTGTAATATTAAGTATCACTTTCCATATATAAAACGGCTCTCAATGAATACTACTACTAATGTGTAGAATGTCAGCACCAGTTATCTGTAACATTACGAACTTATGCTCCTGCGACCAATACTGCTACTTGTAAGTTCCAGAATGACATGTAGTTCATCTACCTACATCTACATACATACTCCGTAATTCACCCTAAGGTGCTTGGCGGAGGGTACAATGTATCACTACTAGGCATTTCCTTTCCTATTCCACTCCCAAATAGAACGAGGAAAAAAAGAATGCTTATATGCCTCCATACGAGCCCTAATTTCTCTTATCTTGTCTTTGTGATCACCAAGCGAAATGTAAGTAGGCGGCAGCAAGATCGTACTACATTCAGATTCAAATTGCGGCCCTCTAAATTTCCTCAACAGAAATCCACGAAAAGAACGTCGTCTTTCCTCCACCGATCCCCAATTGAGTTGCCGGAGCATTTCCGTGACCCTCGCGCATTGGTCGAACCTACCGGTAACAAACCTAGCTGCTCGCCTCTGAACTGCTTCTATGTCTTCCTTTAAACTGATCTGCTGCGGGTCCCAAACACTTGAGCAATACTCAAGACGTGGTCGTACAAGCGTTTTATGCGCGGTCTCCTTTACAGGTGAAGTACATCTTCCCAAAATTCTCCCAATAAAGCGAAGTCGGCTGTCCGCCTTACTCACAACTGTCCTTACATGTTCGTTCCATTTCATATCACTCTGCAATGTTACGCCTAGTTATTGAACGACGCGACAACATCAAGAAGCTCAATATTCATGCTGTATTCGAACATCATGGGATTGATTTTCCTACTCATGCGCATCACCTTACATTTTTCTACATTGAGAACTAGCTGCCATTCTTCGCACCAACTAGAAATTTTGTCTAAGTCATCTTGTATGCTATAACAGTCAGTTAAAGACGATACCATCCCATACACCCCAGCATCATCAGCAAACAATATAGTCCCCCTGTACCAACCAAACAATAGGACGATCGACACTGAACTCTTCTAAAGATACTCTAGCCCTAACAATGACATTTAGAGCAATATTAAAAATATTTATAAAATAGAGAATTAAATGCACTGTACTGTATTATTTATTTACAAATACTTAAATATTTTTAGGGTGTAAGACCCAATTCAGACTCGCTATTTACATAGTGTTTGACTGAAAGTATTAGGCATACTGTATTAACTTTGCCGCGGCGGTGTGGCCGAACGCATTGGGGCGCTATGCTCCGATGCGCGATGCCGTTCGCCGTTGGGGATTGGAATCCTCCCTCGGGCTTGGATGTTTGTGCTGGCTTCTGTATAAGTTAGTTCCTAAGTAGTTTGTAAGTTTAGGGAGTGATGACAACACAGTAAAGTCCAATAAGATTAACAAACATTTGAACATTTGTATTAACTTTATTATCTGTATTAAAGCATTAACTTTGAGATACTGTTTTTATTTTATGAACTCTGATGCTTATTCAAAGTAAGATTGAATTAATTATTTCACTCATTAATCAAAGTGCTATTACTGTACGACAGCAATATTTTATGTTTTATTTTTTAATGATAGTTTAGGATTTATTTAAATATAATTTTTGTCTTTCCAGAGCTATATACTCACTGCTGTGCTATAGTCTATAAATTAAATTAGCTTTTTATGAAAATACCGCGCGTGTTTATGTTTTGTTTCTTTTTTCAAAGCCAGGAAATTGTGTCAGGCTTGTCCAGTTTCCCGGGATGTCGAGCTATCCCCCCCCCCCAATATTTTTTATAAGTCAGCACCCCTGTCAGTGAATCACCTTTCTTCAAATTCCTTCTCTTTTTATCTCATCATATTCTCTCCATCTCTAGGCCATCCCCAAACCCTATACTGTCAACCACCACTCAATTCCTCGTCAATTTTCTCCTCCCACGAAAAATTGTCTATAACTGCAAACTTTCAAACGGCAAACAAAGTCTATTGTATACTCCGTCATAACCCGAGGTAGCAAGAAACCTTGTTCGCAAAAACTTACATAAATATGTCAGCTTTCACGGTCAAAGGTACAGACGTCTATTGAAGGTACTATCCATGAACCACCACATGGTGCCTTTTGAAGTATAAAAACTTTCACCAAGAAAACATACATACGTGTTTTAACTTTCATGGTGAGCAGTCAAAAGGTGTCGAAGTCTATTGTAAGGTTTCAAAAAATGTTCAAATATTTGTTAAGCTTAAGGGACGTAACTGCGGGGTCATCAGTCCCTACACTTACAAACTACTTATGAACTACCTTATACTAAAGATGGCACAAACATGCATGCCCGAGGGGGGATTTGAACTCCCGATCGTAGCGGCCGTGCAGACCGTGACTATCGCGCCGCAGATATCTCGGCCACTGCGGCCGGCATTGTAAGGTTTGCTCTACATGTTCCATACGTTGTGTTAAAGAAAGGTAGCCTCTATGTTAATGCAAGACATAATTTAAATGTCTAATGTTTGTAAATCTAAGGGACTTAACTACGTTGCTCATCAGTCCCTAGGTTTACAAACTACTTTATCTTAAACTAACTTATGCTAAGGACAAGACAAACACCCATGCCCAAGGGAGGACTTGAACTTCCTCCGACGGCGAGCAACCGCGCGTCCCGCAGCTAGGCGCTTTAGAACGCTCGGCCACTCTACCGCGGCAGACATAATCTGTCTCCACTGTCAATGTCATCCAAATCCGTCCAGATGTTTCAGCCTAAAAATAGTAACGAAAAAAAAGAAAAAAAAAACACTCTTTCATAACATGTAAGCATTTCCATCCAGTTCTTTGCAAGCAATTATTTAACAAATTATTTAAATAACTGTTTAAATATTTATGGTATCAGCTTACACGTGCCAGTGTACTGAATTTGTCAGCTTACGTTTGATACATTGTGTATCAGCGAATTCAACATAGTGCCCCTCACATTGAAAAGCTGTTGATGGTTTCGATAACACACTCCTTTGACCTGAAAAAAAGTCGCTTCGAATAATGGAATTAGAACATATATACAACAGTATATGGCCAGAAGAAGAAGATTATTGCACAAGTTATTAACGATTTACTCAGCGGTAATGTGTATAGTTAAATCACAAACATTATCCTAATGGCTTATACAGGATGTCCGAAAAGTTTATTGTTGTAAAATGTTGAGCATTGAAAAGCGGGTAGAGAAGAACTCTGTATGTGGAAGAGAAGGTCCCTCTAGTATATGCGTTACAGATGAATTTAACCCCTTCAGTTCTGAATTATTTTAAAGATAAAATAAAACATATTCTTGTATTTTTTCATGTCTATAAGACCCCATATATTGCATATTTGAGCAAAATTAAAAATTTTCATATTTGGTTTCTAAAATAAAAAATGTCAAATAAATTGGACACCGCACCCTTAAGACAGTTAAGGATATGAAGTAAGAAGTCAAGAGTTTTATGTATGTCACACCATACGTATTGTAGAACTTATATCGCAAAGTGGAATTTGTGTAAAATTCATAAATTAGTACATAAAATAATTTCAACTACTGATATCATATCTGACTCACTCCACAAGGGATCCACTATGTTCACTGTTTTTCATTGTAGCACGCCATTCTGGTGACAGATGGCAGCAAAAAGCACGAAACCAAAAGCGACAGATGTCCACTAAACATTCCAGTGTGTCTCAAAGTAAAGCGAAATCGTATACTGTTCAAAAATGAATAAAAAGTCGGTGTCCAATGGGAAAGGGTTAATATGAAGCACAGCAAGTGCCGCAAACAACGGTTGGAAGATTGATAGCAGATTTCAGAGCTGCAGGTAGTGCAGCTGATGCTCAACGAAGCGCCCGTCCGAGGGCATTAGTAGTGGTGGTGAAAGCAGTTTTTGGCAAAAGTTATTCAAGTTCCAAAAAATCAATACAGCGTACGAGCTTGGAAATAGGACTTTCTCGAAGCACAAGTATGGGGTATTTTGAAAAATAACAAATTTCATCCGTAAAAGCTACAATATTGTTAAACCACTTGTCAGAAGATGATACTGATCACCTTTTGGAAATGTGCTCTTTATTGGTGATAAAGTTCAAGGAAGATCCTCCAGTTCTTGTCTGAAGTTAGGTTTTCGGAAGAAGCTAATTTTTAAGCAAAGCGGTGTAATATATTTAGCCAGGAGGGTCCCGTTTGTTTAAATAACTGAAGTATTCGATACCATAGTTGGTCGTAGTATTGTAACCTAATATTCCATGTTTATATTACATAAGCATTTTATAGAGCTTCTGTCAAGTCACATTATCATTTGCATTACTAGGGTCTTCTAACAAACTAAATTAATTAACTATTGAAAGTCGTAACAATAATGTAAACATATATTAACACTGCACTGATTGTTGTTTACTTACGATCTTTTCTATTGTTTATTTTGATGTAAACATTATTATTACATCTGTTATAATTTTGTGTATTTTTACGTAAAGCAAGATTTACTTATGTTCCACGAACAAATTGTTAATTTTGTGTCCCAGCCTCGTCGCCGCTTTTGTGTCTCGTTTCCGTCGTAGGTGTCGGTGGCGGAGTGGAATGAGACCGACACAGGAATAAAGATAGCACGCTGGTGCAGGTACGGAGGGGAGCAGCCAGAAACTAGAAACACTAGAGTAAATTAGAACGAGATATATATTGACAGAATTTATACAATACTTAACTTTTACATAGATCAGTACTGCAGAATGCTGATACATAGTTGAGCTAGAGTCCTGCCTAGTGCCTGTCCGATAGCCAAGTCTTCTCTGGTGCCTATCTGATACCGAAGTCTTTACTGGTTCCTATCTCAGTCCCAAGTGAACGATGTCGTTCAGTGGTGGCCACGAGCGGAGTTGCAGCAGAGGGCGCTCGTGGCTGTCGTAAGAACGCCGCGCCGTGCATGCATGGCGGCGCGCGGCGAAAGTAGGTGGCGCGCACTTTGGACTTGTACGACACCACAGTTAAATATTTAAATGTTGTACTTCCGTGTTCTAGAAGGTTCTAGAAAAACTATAACAGATATTAATACGCGCGAATTCAGTCAGTCAGGAGTCCAAGTCAGAATGATGTAGTAATAAGGAGTTATGGTCAGTCTGGAGTAGTATGAAGTTACTAATGGAGTAGTTAGCATTGTTGTCAGTCAAAGTGTAGTCATGCAGTCTTGCTTTTGCATTACTTCTGTGCTTAATCAAGAATGGATAAATAAATATACGTAAAAATGAAACGTGTCATATTAAAAATTTCCTTAAGAAACCGACGTCCTATTATTTTGTAATATGTTAATGGCAGGCGAGCAACGAGATCTACGAGCATTCTACCAATGAACATATATAACAGGTGGTGTATAGAAATATGTGGCTTTAATGTATGTCAAGTAAAAAAACAAGCTGCATTATTGGTCTGACAATAACCCTCACTGGTAGAGCGGCAGATACGAGCAAGGTGCTCTTCGCATCATGCTTTGGTGCGATTTATCCAAAGAGGACTCTTCTTTTTTGACGTTACAGTTAAGAGTGAAACCTTCCTGACGATACTCGTAGACGTACTTCTTCCTGATTTGTATTTCCAGAGTATTGAAAAACTAGATGTATCGTCAACTTAACATTTGAAGGAAGTGTGTGGGATAAAAATCGTAGAGGGAGACCGAGGGACGAATACAGTAAGCAGATTGAAAAGGATGTAGTTTGCCGTTCTTATTCTCAGATGAAGAGGCTTGCACATGACAGGGTAGCGTGGAGAAAGGTGCTTCAAACCAGTCTGCGGACAGAAGACCACAACAACAGATAGGTTCATGTTCAAATGTTTGTGAAGCTTACGGGACTTAACTGTGGGGTCATCAGTCCCTAAACTTACAAACTACTTATGAAATACCTTAAACTAAAGAAGGCACAAATATCCATGCCCGAGGAGGGATTCGAACCCCGACGGAGAACGGCATTGCGCATCGGAGCATATCGCCTCAATGCGCTTGGCCACTCGCCGCGGCATAGATTCATGCAGGACGATTCACCACCACACTTTGGTGTAGAAGTTCGCCATTGGCAAGATGACAATTTCCCCCAGTGGATTGGTCGTAGAGGAGTGGAATGGGCCCCAAGATCCGCAGGCTTAAACCAGATGGATAGTGCTGTGTGGGTTTATGTAAAATCCAAATAATGAAGATTAAAGACAAAGACAATTTAACGAGAGCCCGTCTCAATTGTGTTTCGTTCAGTTACATCGGGATTAATGGCGAAGATTCTCCGGAACGCTGAAGATCGTTTGGAATTATATTTCAACTTTAATTCAACACATTTTGTGAAGTATATGTGAAAATAAAAGGGTTATTGTGTTCTTTATTTTAACGTTCTAAGTTATTTGTCGGAGATATTCCCATCTCTGTCTTCTGCTACAGTTTGAGCCTCTACAAGTTCTTCAAGTTCCATTCAACTTATTCCTTACGCTCTTTAACGCTGGATCTATCAGTCGATTCATTCAATATTTTCCAAATGTTCCACTGCTTGTTGATTCTACAGAGAACCACATTTTATTACTAATTCTCCAGAATTAACACAGTCCATAATTCAGTTAAGCCCCTTCCGTTCCACTGCCGGAGTACATCCGACATCACAATTTCCAGCTACGGCTCCAACGTCGAACGGTGTCTGAAAAAACGCTCTCAACGCCTGCCTTATCGACTACACGGCCGACAGTGCTATGCTACAGGCGAATGGCTCGGTAGACTGCAGTCCCCATATACAGATGACAAGTTGACAACACACGTACATCATC